>JBBPBS010001057.1:225294-321325 GCA_037974835.1 Cicer judaicum | reverse complement strand
ATTGGTTAAAAACCGTAATTGGACAAGAATTAGCCTAGGGAGGACGAAAATGACCTAATTGTTCATCCAATGACACAAAAACACCTATTGGATGCACAAGATTGGTTAAAAACCCTAATTGGACAAGAATAAGACTAGGGAGGACGAAAATGACCTAATTATTCATCCAATGACACAAACACACCTTTTGGATGCACAAGATTGGTTAGAAACCCCAATTGGACAAGAATAATCCTAGGGAGGTCGAAAATGACCTAATTATTCATCCAATGACACAAACACCATTATTGGTTGCACAAGAATGGTTAAAAACCCTAATTGGACAAGAATTAGCCTAGGGAGGACGAAAATGACCTAATTGTTCATCCAATGACACAAAAACACCTATTGGATGCACAAGATTGGTTAAAAACCCTAATTGGACAAGAATAAGCCTTGGAAGAACGAAAATGACCTAAAATTTCATCCATTGACACAAAACACCTATTGGATGCACAAGATTGGTTAAAAACCCTAATTGGACAAGAATTAGCCTAGGGTGGACGAAAATGACCTAATTGTTCATCCAATGATACAAAAACACCTATTGGATGCACAATATTGGTTAGATACCCTAATTGGACAAGATTAAGTTTAGGAAGGACGAAAATGACCTAAATGTTCATCCAATGACACAAAACACCTATTGGATGCACAAGATTGGTTAAAAACCGTATTTGGACAAGAATTAGCCTAGGGAGGCAAAAATGACCTAATTGTTCATCCAATGACACAAAAACACCTATTGGATGCACATGATTGGTTAGAAACCCTAATTGGACAAGATTAAGTTTAGGGAGGAAGAAAATGACCTAAATGTTCATCCAATGACACAAAACACCTATTGGATGCACAAGATTGCTTAAAAACCCTAATTGGACAAGATTAAGTGTAGGGAGGACGAAAATGACATAAATATTCATCCAATGACACAAAAACAACTATTGGATGCACAAGATTGGTTAAAAACCCTAATTGGACAAGAATTAGCCTAGGGAGGACGAAAATGACGTAAATGTTCATCCAACGACACAAAAACACCTATTGGAAGTACAAGATTGGTTAAAAACCCTAATTGGACAAGAATTAGCCTAGGGAGGACGAAAATGACCTAAATATTCATCCAATGACTGAAAAACACCTATTGGATGCACAAGATTGGTTAAAATCCCTAATTGGACAAGAATAAGCCTAGGGAGAACGAAAATGACCTAAATTTTCATCCAATGACACAAAACACCTGTTGGATGCACAAGATTGGTTAAAAACCCCAATTGGACAAGAATTAGCCTAGGGAGGACGAAAATGATCTAATTGTTCATCCAATGATACAAAAACACCTATTGGATGCACAAAATTGGTTAGAAACCCTAATTGGACAAGATTAAGTTTAGGGAGGACGAAAATGACCTAAATGTTCATCCAATGACACAAAACACCTATTGGATGCACAAGATTGGTTAAAACCCGTATTTTGACAAGAATTAGCCTAGGGAGGCAAAAATGACCTAATTGTTCATCCAATGACACAAAAACACCTATTGGATGCACATGATTGGTTAGAAACCCTAATTGGACAAGATTAAGTTTAGGGAGGACGAAAATGACCTAAATGTTCATCCAATGACACAAAACACATATTGGATGTACAAGATTGCTTAAAAACCCTAATTGGACAAGATTAAGTGTAGGGAGGACGAAAATGACATAAATATTCATCCAATGACACAAAAACAACTATTGGATGCACAAGATTGGTTAAAAACCCTAATTGGACAAGAATTAGCCTAGGGAGGACGAAAATGACGTAAATGTTCATCCAACGACACAAAAACACCTATTGGAAGTACAAGATTGGTTAGAAACCCTAATTGGACAAGAATTAGCCTAGGGATGACGAAAATGACCTAAATGTTCATCCAATGACACAAAACACCTATTGGATGCACAAGATTGGTTAAAAACCCTAATTGGACAAGAATTAGCCTAGGGATACGAAAATGACCTAATAGTTCATCCAATGACACAAAAACACCTATTGGATGCACATGATTGGTTAGAAACCCTAATTGGACAAGATTAAGTTTAGGGAGGACGAAAATGACCTAAAACGTTCATCCAATGACACAAAACACCTATTGGATGCACAAGATTGGTGAAAAACCCTAATTGGACAAGAATAAGCCTAGGGAGAACGAAAATGACCTAAATTTTCATCCATTAACACAAAACACCTATTGGATGGACAAGATTGGTTAAAAACCCTAATTGGACAAGATTAAGTGTAGGGAGGACAAAAATGACCTAAATGTTCATCCAATGACACAAAAATACGTATTGCACACACAAGATTGGTTAAAAACCCTAATTGGACAAGAATTAGCCTAGGGAGGACGAAAATGACCTAATTGTTCATCCAATGACACAAAAACACCTATTGGATGCACAAGATTGGTTAAAAACCCTAATTGGACAAGAATAAGCCTAGGGAGAACGAAAATGACCTAAAATTTCATCCATTGACACAAAACACCTATTGGATGCACAAGATTGGTTAAAAACCCTAATTGGACAAGAATTAGCCTAGGGTGGACGAAAATGACCTAATTGTTCATCCAATGATACAAAAACACCTATTGGATGCACAATATTGGTTAGAAACCCTAATTGGACAAGATTAAGTTTAGGAAGGACGAAAATGACCTAAATGTTCATCCAATGACACAAAACACCTATTGGATGCACAAGATTGGTTAAAAACCGTATTTGGACAAGAATTAGCCTTGGGAGGCAAAAATGACCTAATTGTTCATCCAAGGACACAAAAACACCTATTGGATGCACATGATTGGTTAGAAACCCTAATTGGACAAGATTAAGTTTAGGGAGGAAGAAAATGACCTAAATGTTCATCCAATGACACAAAAAAACCTATTGGCTGCACATGATTTGTTAGAAACCCTAATTGGACAAGATTAAGTTTAGGGAGGACGAAAATGACCTAAATGTTCATCCAATGATACAAAAACACCTATTGGATGCACAAAATTGGTTAGAAACCCTAATTGGACAAGATTAAGTGTAGGGAGGACGAAAATGACATAAAAATTCATCCAATGACACAAAAACACCTATTGGATGCACAAGATTGGTTAAAAACCCTAATTGGACAAGATTAAGTGTTAGAAGTACGAAAATGACATAAATATTCATCCAATGACACAAAAAAACCTATTGGATGCACAAGATTGGTTAAAAACCCTAATTGGACAAGAATTAGCCTAGGTAGGACGAAAATGACGTAAATGTTCATCCAACGACACAAAAACACCTATTGGAAGTACAAGATTGGTTAGAAACCCTAATTGGACAAGAATTAGCCTAGGGATGACGAAAATGACCTAAATGTTCATCCAATGACACAAAACACCTATTGGATGCACAAGATTGGTTAAAAACTCTAATTGGACAAGAATTAGCCTAGGGATACGAAAATGACCTAAATGTTCATCGAATGACACAAAAACATCTATTGGATGCACAAGATTGCTTAAAAACCCTAATTGGACAAGATTAAGTGTAGGGAGGACGAAAATGACATAAATATTCATCCAATGACACAAAAACAACTATTGGATGCACAAGATTGGTTAAAAACCCTAATTGGACAAGAATTAGCCTAGGGAGGACGAAAATGACGTAAATGTTCATCCAACGACACAAAAACACCTATTGGAAGTACAAGATTGGTTAGAAACCCTAATTTGACAAGAATTAGCCTAGGGAGGACGAAAATGAGCTAAATGTTCATCCAATGACACAAAACACCTATTGGATGCACAAGATTGCTTAAAAACCCTAATTGGACAAGAATTAGCCTAGGGAGGACGAAAATGACCTAAATGTTCATCCAATGACCCAAAAAAACCTATTGGATGCACATGATTGGTTAGAAACCCTAATTGGACAAGATTAAGTTTAGGGAGGACGAAAATGACCTAAATGTTCATCCAATGACAGAAAACACCTATTGGATACACAAGATTTGTTAGAAACCCTAATTGGACAAGATTAAGTTTAGGGAGGACGAAAATGACCTAAAATGTTCATCCAATGACACAAAAACACCTATTGGATGCACAAGATTGGTGAAAAACCCTAATTGGACAAGAATAAGCCTAGGGAGAATGAAAATGACCTAAATTTTCATCCATTGACACAAAACACCTATTGGATGGACAAGATTGGTTAAAAACCCTAATCGGACAAGATTAAGTGTAGGGAGGACAAAAATGACCTAAATGTTCATCCAATGACACAAAAATACGTATTGCACACACAAGATTGGTTAAAAACCCTAATTGGACAAGAATTAGCCTAGGGAGGACGAAAATGACCTAATTGTTCATCCAATGACACAAAAACACCTATTGGATGCACAAGATTGGTTAAAAACCCTAATTGGACAAGAATAAGACTAGGGAGGACGAAAATGACCTAATTATTCATCCAATGACAAACACACCTTTTGGATGCACAAGATTGGTTAGAAACCCCAATTGGACAAGAATAAGCCTAGGGAGGTCGAAAATGACCTAATTATTCATCCAATGACACAAACACAACTATTGGTTGCACAAGAATGGTTAAAAACCATAATTGGACAAGAATTAGCCTAGGGAGGACGAAAATGACCTAATTGTTCATCCAATGACACAATAACACCTATTGGTTGCACAAGATTTGTTAAAAACCCTAATTGGACAAGAATAAGCCTAGGGAAGACGAAAATGACCTAATTATTCATCCAATGACACAAAGACGCCTATTGGATGCACAAGATTTGTTAAAAACCCTAATTGGACAAGAATAAGTCTAGGAAGGAAGAAAAGGACCTAATTATTCATCCAATGACACAAAAACACGTATTGGATGCACAAGATTGGTTAAAAACCCTAATTGGACCAGAATAAGCCTAGGGAGGACGAAAATGACCTAATTATTCATCCAATGACACAAAGACGCCTATTGGATGCACAAGATTGGTTAGAAACCCTACTTGGACAAGATTAAGCCTAGGGAGGTCGAAAATGACCTAATTGTTCATCCTATGACACAAACAAACCTATTGGATACACAAGATTGGTTAGAAACCCTAATTGGACAAGAATAAGCCTAGGGCGGTCGAAAATGACCTAATTGTTCATCCAATGACACAAATACAACTATTTGATGCACAAGATTGGTTAGAAAACCTAATTGGACAAGCATAAGCCTTGGGAGGATGAAAATGACCTATATGTTAATCCAATGACACAAAAACACCTATTGGATGCACTGATTGATGAAAAACCCTAATTGGACAACATTAAGTGAAGGGAGGACGTAAAAGACCTAAATGTTCATCGAATGACACAAAAACACGTATTGGATGCACAAGATTTGTTAAAAATCCAAATGGGAGAAGAATTAGCCTAGGGAGGACGAAAATGACCTAATTGTTCATCCAATGACACAAAAACACCTATTGGATGCACAAGATTTGTTAAAAACCCGAATTGGAGAAGAATAAGTCTAGGAAGGAAGAAAAGGACCTAATTATTCATCCAATGACATAAAGACGCCTATTGGATGCACAAGATTGGTTAGAAACCCTAATTGGACAAGAATAAGCCTAGGGAGGTTGAAAATGACCTAAATGTTCATCCAATGACACAAAAAAACCTATTGGATGCACAAGATTTATTAGAAACCAAAATTGGACAAGATTAAGCATAAGCAGGACGAAAATGACCTTAATGGTCATCCAATTACACAAAAACACCTATTGGATGCACAAGATTGGTTAAAAACCCTAATTGGACAAGAATAAGTCTAGGAAGGACGAAAAGGACCTAATTATTCATCCAATGACACAAAGACGCCTATTGGATGCACAAGATTGGTTAGAAACCCTAATTGGACAAGAATAAGCATAGGGAGGTTGAAAATGACCTAAATGTTCATACAATGACACAAAAATACCTATTGGATGCACAAGATTTATTAGAATCCAAAATTGGACAAGATTAAGCATAAGCAGGACCAAAATGACCTTAATGTTCATCCAATTACACAAAAACACCTATTGGATGCAGAAGATTGGTTAAAAACACTAATTGGACAAGATTAAGTGTAGGGAGGACGAAAATGACCTAAATGTTCATCCAATGACACATAAACACCTAGTGGATGCTCAAGATTGGTTAGAAACCCTAATTGGACAAGAATAAGCCTAGGGAGGTCGAAAATGACCTAATTGTTCATCCAATACCAGAAAACAACTATTGGATGCACAAGATTGGTTAGAAACCCTAATTGGACAAGTATTAGCCTAGGGATGACGAAAATGACCTAATTGTTCATTCAATGACACAAACACACCTATTGGACGCACAAGAACCGTTAGAAACCCTAATTGGACAGGATTAAGTGTAGGGAGGACGAATAGGACCAAAATGTTCATCCAATGACAGAAAAAAACCTATTGGATGCACAAGATTGGTTAGAAACCCTAATTCGACAAGAATTAGCATAGGGAGGACGAAAATGACCTAAATGTTCATCCAATGACACAAAACACCTATTGGATGCACAAGATTGGTAAAAAACCCTAATTGGACAAGAATTACCCTAGGGAGGACGAAAATGATCTAATTGTTCATCCAATCACATAAAACAACTATTGGATGCACAAGATTGGTTAGAAACCCTAATTGGACAAGATTAAGTTTAGGGAGGACGAAAATGACCTAAATGTTCATCCAACGACACAAAACACCTATTGGATGCACAAGATTGGTTAAAAACCCTAACTGGACAAGAATTAGCCTAGGGAGGACGAAAATGACCTAATTGTTCATCCAATGACACAAAAACACCTATTGGATGCACAAGATTGGTTAGAAACCCCAATTGGACAAGATTAAGATTAAGGAGGACAAAATTTACCTAATTGTTCATCCAATGACACAAAAACACCTATTTGGATGCACAAGATTGGTTAGAAACCAAAATTGGACAAGATTAAGCATAAGCAGGACGAAAATGACCTTAATGGTCATCCAATTACACAAAAACACCTATTGGATGCACAAGATTGGTTAAAAACCCTAATTGGACAAGAATAAGTCTAGGAAGGACGAAAAGGACCTAATTATTCATCCAATGACACAAAGACGCCTATTGGATGCACAAGATTGGTTAGAAACCCTAATTGGACAAGAATAAGCATAGGGAGGTTGAAAATGACCTAAATGTTCATCCAATGACACAAAAATACCTATTGGATGCACAAGATTTATTAGAATCCAAAATTGGACAAGATTAAGCATAAGCAGGACCAAAATGACCTTAATGTTCATCCAATTACACAAAAACACCTATTGGATGCAGAAGATTGGTTAAAAACACTAATTGGACAAGATTAAGTGTAGGGAGGACGAAAATGACCTAAATGTTCATCCAAGGACACATAAACACCTAGTGGATGCTCAAGATTGGTTAGAAACCCTAATTGGACAAGAATAAGCCTAGGGAGGTCGAAAATGACCTAATTGTTCATCCAATGACACAAATACAACTATTTGATGCACAAGATTGGTTAGAAACCCTAATTGGACAAGCATAAGCCTTGGGAGGATGAAAATGACCTAAATGTTAATCCAATGACACAAAAACACCTATTGGATACACAAGATTGATTAAAAACCCTAATTGGACAATATTAAGTGAAGGGAGGACGAAAATGACCTAAATGTTCATCGAATGACACAAAAACACGTATTGGATGCACAAGATTTGTTAAAAATCCAAATGGGAGAAGAATTAGCCTAGGGAGGACGAAAATGACCTATGACGTAATTGTTCATCCAATGATACAAAAACACCTATTGGATGCACAAAATTGGTTAGAAACCCTAATTGGACAAGATTAAGTGTAGGGAGGACGAAAATGACATAAATACTCATCCAATGACACAAAAACACCTATTGGATGCACAAGATTGGTTAAAAACCCTAATTGGACAAGAATTAGCCTAGGGAGGACGAAAATGACCTAAATGTTCATCCAATGACAGAAAACACCTATTGGATACACAAGATTTGTTAGAAACCCTAATTGGACAAGATTAAGTTTAGGGAGGACGAAAATGACCTAAAATGTTCATCCAATGACACAAAACACCTATTGGATGCACAAGATTGGTTAAAAACCCTAATTGGACAAGAATTAACCTAGGGAGGACGAAAATGACCTAATTCTTCATCCAATGACACAAAAAAACCTATTGGATGCACATAATTGGTTAGAAACCCTAATTGGACAAGATTAAGTTTAGGGAGGACGAAAATGACCTAAATTTTCGTCCATTGACACAAAACACCTATTGGATGCACAAGATTGGTTAAAAACCCTAATAAGACAAGAAATAGCCTAGGGAGGACGAAAATGACCTAATTGTTCATCCAATGATACAAAAACACCTATTGGATGCACAAAATTGGTTAGAAACCCTAATTGGACAAGATTAAGTGTAGGGAGGACGAAAATGACATAAAAATTCATCCAATGACACAAAAACACCTATTGGATGCACAAGATTGGTTAGAAACCCTAATTGGACAAGATTAAGTTTAGGGAGGACGAAAATGACGTAAAATGTTCATCCAATGACACAAAACACCTATTGGATGCACAAGATTGGTTAAAAACCCTAATTGGACAAGAATTAGCCTACGGAGGACGAAAATGACCTAAATGTTCATCCAATGACACAAAAACACCTATTGGATGCACAAGATTGGTGAAAAACCCTAATTGGACAAGAATAAGCCTAGGGAGAACGAAAATGACCTAAATTTTCATCCATTGACACAAAACACCTATTGGATGGACAAGATTGGTTAAAAACCCTAATTGGACAAGATTAAGTGTAGGGAGGACAAAAATGACCTAAATGTTCATCCAATGACACAAAAATACGTATTGCACACACAAGATTGGTTAAAAACCCTAATTGGACAAGAATTAGCCTAGGGAGGACGAAAATGACCTAATTGTTCATCCAATGACACAAAAACACCTATTGGATGCACAAGATTGGTTAAAAACCCTAATTGGACAAGAATAAGACTAGGGAGGACGAAAATGACCTAATTATTCATCCAATGACACAAACACACCTTTTGGATGCACAAGATTGGTTAGAAACCCCAATTGGACAAGAATAAGCCTAGGGAGGTCGAAAATGACCTAATTATTCATCCAATGACACAAACACCACTATTGGTTGCACAAGAATGGTTAAAAACCCTAATTGGACAAGAATTAGCCTAGGGAGGACGAAAATGACCTAATTGTTCATCCAATGACACAAAAACACCTATTGGATGCACAAGATTGGTTAAAAACCCTAATTGGACAAGAATAAGCCTAGGGAGGACGAAAATGACCTAATTGTTCATCCAATGACACAAAAACACCTATTGGATGCACAAGATTAGATAGAAACCCTAATTGGACCAAACAAAATTTAGGGAGGACGAAAATGACCTAGATGTTCATCCAATGACACAAAACACCTATTGGATGCACAAGATTGGTTAAAAATCCTAATTGGACAAGTATTAGCCTAGGGAGGACGAAAATGACCTAATTGTTCATTCAATGACACAAACACACCTATTGAATGCAAAAGATCGGTTAGAAACCCTAATTGGACAAGATTAAGTGTAGGGAGGACGAATAGGACCAAAATGTTCATCCAATGACACAAAAAAACTATTGGATGCACAAGATTGGTTAGAAACTCTAATTCGACAAGAATTAGCATAGCGAGGACGAAAATGACCTAAATGTTCATCCAATGACACAAAACACCTATTGGATGCACAAGATTGGTGAAAAACCCTAATTGGACAAGAATTACCCTAGGGAGGACGAAAATGACCTAATTGTTCATCCAATACCAGAAAACAACTATTGGATGCACAAGATTGGTTAGAAACCCTAATTGGACAAGATTAAGTTTAGGGAGGACGAAAATGACCTAAATGTTCATCCAATGACACAAAACACCTATTGGATGCACAAGATTGGTTAAAAACCCTAATTAGACAAGAATTAGCCTGGGGAGGACGAAAATGACCTAATTGTTCATCCAATGACACAAAAACACCTATTGGATGCACAAGATTGGTTAGAAACCCCAATTGGACAAGATTAAGATTAGGGAGGACAAAATTGACCTAAATGTTCATCCAATGACACAAAACACCTATTGGTTGAACAAGATTGGTTAGAAATCCTAATTGGACAAGATTTAGTTTCGGGAGGACAAAAATGACCTAAATCTTCATCCAATGACACAAAACACCTATTGGATACACAAGATTGGTTAAAAATCCTAATCGGACAAGATTAAGTATAGGGAGGACGAAATTTACCAAAATGTTCATCCAATGACACAATACACCTATTGGATGCACAAGATTGGATAAAAACCGTAATTGGACAAGAATTAGCCTAGGGAGGACGAAAATGACCTAAATATTCATCTAATGACACAAAACACCTCTTGGATGCACAAGATTGGTTAAAAACCCTAATTGGACAAGATTAAGTGTCGGGAGGACGAAAAGGACCAAAATTTTCATCTTATGACACAAAAACACCTATTGGATGCACAAGATTGGTTAAAAACCCTAATTCGACAAGAATAAGCATAGGGAGGACGAAAATGACCTAATGGTTCATCCAATGACACAAAAACACCTATTGGATGCACAAGATTGGATAGAAACCCTAATTGGACCAAACAAACTTTAGGGAGGACGAAAATGACCTAAATGTTCATCCAATGACACAAAACACCTATTGGATGCACAAGATTGGTTAAAAACCCTAATTGGACAAGAATTACCCTAGGGAGGACGAAAATGACCTAATTGTTCATCCAATACCAGAAAACAACTATTGGATGCACAAGATTGGTTAGAAACCCTAATTGGACAAGTATTAGCCTAGGGATGACGAAAATGACCTAATTGTTCATTCAATGACACAAACACACCTATTGGACGCACAAGAACCGTTAGAAACCCTAATTGGACAGGATTAAGTGTAGGGAGGACGAATAGGACCAAAATGTTCATCCAATGACAGAAAAAAACCTATTGGATGCACAAGATTGGTTAGAAACCCTAATTCGACAAGAATTAGCATAGGGAGGACGAAAATGACCTAAATGTTCATCCAATGACACAAAACACCTATTGGATGCACAAGATTGGTAAAAAACCCTAATTGGACAAGAATTACCCTAGGGAGGACGAAAATGATCTAATTGTTCATCCAATCACATAAAACAACTATTGGATGCACAAGATTGGTTAGAAACCCTAATTGGACAAGATTAAGTTTAGGGAGGACGAAAATGACCTAAATGTTCATCCAACGACACAAAACACCTATTGGATGCACAAGATTGGTTAAAAACCCTAACTGGACAAGAATTAGCCTAGGGAGGACGAAAATGACCTAATTGTTCATCCAATGACACAAAAACACCTATTGGATGCACAAGATTGGTTAGAAACCCCAATTGGACAAGATTAAGATTAGGGAGGACAAAATTTACCTAATTGTTCATCCAATGACACAAAAACACCTATTTGGATGCACAAGATTGGTTAGAAACCCTAATTGGACAAGATTAAGTGTAGGAAGAACGAAAATGATCTAAATCTTCATCCAATGACACAAAACACCTATTGGATGCACAAGATTTGTTAAAAACCCTAATTGGACAAGAATAAGTCTAGGAAGGAAGAAAAGGACCTAATTATTCATCCAATGACACAAAAACACGTATTGGATGCACAAGATTGGTTAAAAACCCTAATTGGACCAGAATAAGCCTAGGGAGGGAGAAAATGACCTAATTATTCATCGAATGACACAAAGACGCCTATTGGATGCACAAGATTGGTTAGAAACCCTACTTGGACAAGAATAAGCCTAGGGAGGTCGAAAATGACCTAATTGTTCATCCTATGACACAAACAAACCTATTGGATACACAAGATTGGTTAGAAACCCTAATTGGACAAGAATAAGCCTAGGGCGGTCGAAAATGACCTAATTGTTCATCCAATGAGACAAATACAACTATTTGATGCACAAGATTGGTTAGAAAACCTAATTGGACAAGCATAAGCCTTGGGAGGATGAAAATGACCTATATGTTAATCCAATGACACAAAAACACCTATTGGATGCACTGATTGATTAAAAACCCTAATTGGACAACATTAAGTGAAGGGAGGACGTAAAAGACCTAAATGTTCATCGAATGACACAAAAACACGTATTGGATGCACAAGATTTGTTAAAAATCCAAATGGGAGAAGAATTAGCCTAGGGAGGACGAAAATGACCTAATTGTTCATCCAATGACACAAAAACACCTATTGGATGCACAAGATTTGTTAAAAACCCGAATTGGACAAGAATAAGTCTAGGAAGGAAGAAAAGGACCTAATTATTCATCCAATGACATAAAGACGCCTATTGGATGCACAAGATTGGTTAGAAACCCTAATTGGACAAGAATAAGCCTAGGGAGGTTGAAAATGACCTAAATGTTCATCCAATGACACAAAAAAACCTATTGGATGCACAAGATTTATTAGAAACCAAAATTGGACAAGATTAAGCATAAGCAGGACGAAAATGACCTTAATGGTCATCCAATTACACAAAAACACCTATTGGATGCACAAGATTGGTTAAAAACCCTAATTGGACAAGAATAAGTCTAGGAAGGACGAAAAGGACCTAATTATTCATCCAATGACACAAAGACGCCTATTGGATGCACAAGATTGGTTAGAAACCCTAATTGGACAAGAATAAGCATAGGGAGGTTGAAAATGACCTAAATGTTCATCCAATGACACAAAAATACCTATTGGATGCACAAGATTTATTAGAATCCAAAATTGGACAAGATTAAGCATAAGCAGGACCAAAATGACCTTAATGTTCATCCAATTACACAAAAACACCTATTGGATGCAGAAGATTGGTTAAAAACACTAATTGGACAAGATTAAGTGTAGGGAGGACGAAAATGACCTAAATGTTCATCCAATGACACATAAACACCTAGTGGATGCACAAGATTGGTTAGAAACCCTAATTGGACAAGAATAAGCCTAGGGAGGTCGAAAATGACCTAATTGTTCATCCAATGACACAAATACAACTATTTGATGCACAAGATTGGTTAGAAACCCTAATTGGACAAGCATAAGCCTTGGGAGGATGAAAATGACCTAAATGTTAATCCAATGACACAAAAACACCTATTGGATACACAAGATTGATTAAAAACCCTAATTGGACAATATTAAGTGAAGGGAGGACGAAAATGACCTAAATGTTCATCGAATGACACAAAAACACGTATTGGATGCACAAGATTTGTTAAAAATCCAAATGGGAGAAGAATTAGCCTAGGGAGGACGAAAATGACCTATGACGTAATTGTTCATCCAATGATACAAAAACACCTATTAGATGCACAAAATTGGTTAGAAACCCTAATTGGAAAAGATTAAGTGTAGGGAGGACGAAAATGACATAAATACTCATCCAATGACACAAAAACACCTATTGGATGCACAAGATTGGTTAAAAACCCTAATTGTACAAGATTAAGTGTAGGCAGTACGAAAATGACATAAATATTCATCCAATGACACAAAAACACCTATTGGATGCACAAGATTGGTTAAAAACCCTAATTGGACAAGATTAAGTGTAAGGAGTACGAAAATGACATAAATATTCATCCAATGACACAAAAAAACCTATTGGATGCACAAGATTGGTTAAAAACCCTAATTGGACAAGAATTAGCCTAGGTTGGACGAAAATGACGTAAATGTTCATCCAACGACACAAAAACACCTATTGGAAGTACAAGATTGGTTAGAAACCCTAATTGGACAAGAATTAGCCTAGGGATGACGAAAATGACCTAAATGTTCATCCAATGACACAAAACACCTATTGGATGCACAAGATTGGTTAAAAACTCTAATTGGACAAGAATTAGCCTAGGGATACGAAAATGACCTAATAGTTCATCCAATGACACAAAAACACCTATTGGATGCACAAGATTGGTTAAAAACCCTAATTGGACAAGATTAAGTGTAAGGAGTACGAAAATGACATAAATATTCATCCAATGACACAAAAAAACCTATTGGATGCACAAGATTGGTTAAAAACCCTAATTGGACAATAATTAGCCTAGGTTGGACGAAAATGACGTAAATGTTCATCCAACGACACAAAAACACCTATTGGAAGTACAAGATTGGTTAGAAACCCTAATTGGACAAGAATTAGCCTAGGGATGACGAAAATGACCTAAATGTTCATCCAATGACACAAAACACCTATTGGATGCACAAGATTGGTTAAAAACTCTAATTGGACAAGAATTAGCCTAGGGATACGAAAATGACCTAATAGTTCATCCAATGACACAAAAACACCTATTGGATGCACATGATTGGTTAGAAACCCTAATTGGACAAGATTAAGTTTAGGGAGGACGAAAATGACCTAAAACGTTCATCCAATGACACAAAACACCTATTGGATGCACAAGATTGGTGAAAAACCCTAATTGGACAAGAATAAGCCTAGGGAGAACGAAAATGACCTAAATTTTCATCCATTAACACAAAACACCTATTGGATGGACAAGATTGGTTAAAAACCCTAATTGGACAAGATTAAGTGTAGGGAGGACAAAAATGACCTAAATGTTCATCCAATGACACAAAAATACGTATTGCACACACAAGATTGGTTAAAAACCCTAATTGGACAAGAATTAGCCTAGGGAGGACGAAAATGACCTAATTGTTCATCCAATGACACAAAAACACCTATTGGATGCACAAGATTGGTTAAAAACCCTAATTGGACAAGAATAAGCCTAGGGAGAACGAAAATGACCTAAAATTTCATCCATTGACACAAAACACCTATTGGATGCACAAGATTGGTTAAAAACCCTAATTGGACAAGAATTAGCCTAGGGTGGACGAAAATGACCTAATTGTTCATCCAATGATACAAAAACACCTATTGGATGCACAATATTGGTTAGAAACCCTAATTGGACAAGATTAAGTTTAGGAAGGACGAAAATGACCTAAATGTTCATCCAATGACACAAAACACCTATTGGATGCACAAGATTGGTTAAAAACCGTATTTGGACAAGAATTAGCCTTGGGAGGCAAAAATGACCTAATTGTTCATCCAAGGACACAAAAACACCTATTGGATGCACATGATTGGTTAGAAACCCTAATTGGACAAGATTAAGTTTAGGGAGGAAGAAAATGACCTAAATGTTCATCCAATGACACAAAAAAACCTATTGGCTGCACATGATTTGTTAGAAACCCTAATTGGACAAGATTAAGTTTAGGGAGGACGAAAATGACCTAAATGTTCATCCAATGATACAAAAACACCTATTGGATGCACAAAATTGGTTAGAAACCCTAATTGGACAAGATTAAGTGTAGGGAGGACGAAAATGACATAAAAATTCATCCAATGACACAAAAACACCTATTGGATGCACAAGATTGGTTAAAAACCCTAATTGGACAAGATTAAGTGTTAGAAGTACGAAAATGACATAAATATTCATCCAATGACACAAAAAAACCTATTGGATGCACAAGATTGGTTAAAAACCCTAATTGGACAAGAATTAGCCTAGGTAGGACGAAAATGACGTAAATGTTCATCCAACGACACAAAAACACCTATTGGAAGTACAAGATTGGTTAGAAACCCTAATTGGACAAGAATTAGCCTAGGGATGACGAAAATGACCTAAATGTTCATCCAATGACACAAAACACCTATTGGATGCACAAGATTGGTTAAAAACTCTAATTGGACAAGAATTAGCCTAGGGATACGAAAATGACCTAAATGTTCATCGAATGACACAAAAACATCTATTGGATGCACAAGATTGCTTAAAAACCCTAATTGGACAAGATTAAGTGTAGGGAGGACGAAAATGACATAAATATTCATCCAATGACACAAAAACAACTATTGGATGCACAAGATTGGTTAAAAACCCTAATTGGACAAGAATTAGCCTAGGGAGGACGAAAATGACGTAAATGTTCATCCAACGACACAAAAACACCTATTGGAAGTACAAGATTGGTTAGAAACCCTAATTTGACAAGAATTAGCCTAGGGAGGACGAAAATGAGCTAAATGTTCATCCAATGACACAAAACACCTATTGGATGCACAAGATTGCTTAAAAACCCTAATTGGACAAGAATTAGCCTAGGGAGGACGAAAATGACCTAAATGTTCATCCAATGACCCAAAAAAACCTATTGGATGCACATGATTGGTTAGAAACCCTAATTGGACAAGATTAAGTTTAGGGAGGACGAAAATGACCTAAATGTTCATCCAATGACAGAAAACACCTATTGGATACACAAGATTTGTTAGAAACCCTAATTGGACAAGATTAAGTTTAGGGAGGACGAAAATGACCTAAAATGTTCATCCAATGACACAAAAACACCTATTGGATGCACAAGATTGGTGAAAAACCCTAATTGGACAAGAATAAGCCTAGGGAGAATGAAAATGACCTAAATTTTCATCCATTGACACAAAACACCTATTGGATGGACAAGATTGGTTAAAAACCCTAATCGGACAAGATTAAGTGTAGGGAGGACAAAAATGACCTAAATGTTCATCCAATGACACAAAAATACGTATTGCACACACAAGATTGGTTAAAAACCCTAATTGGACAAGAATTAGCCTAGGGAGAACGAAAATGACCTAATTGTTCATCCAATGACACAAAAACACCTATTGGATGCACAAGATTGGTTAAAAACCCTAATTGGACAAGATTAAGTGTAGGGAGGACGAAAATGACATAAATATTCATCCAATGACACAAAAACAACTATTGGATGCACAAGATTGGTTAAAAACCCTAATTGGACAAGAATTAGCCTAGGGAGGACGAAAATGACCTAATTGTTCATCCAATGACCCAAAAACACCTATTGGATGCACAAGATTGGATAGAAACCCTAATTGGACCAAACAAACTTTAGGGAGGACGAAAATGACCTAAATGTTCATCCAATGACACAAAACACCTATTGGATGCACAAGATTGGTTAAAAACCTTAATTGGACAAGAATTACCCTAGGGAGGACGAAAATGACCTAATTGTTCATCCAATACCAGAAAACAACTATTGGATGCACAAGATTGGTTAGAAACCCTAATTGGACAAGTATTAGCCTAGGGATGACGAAAATGACCTAATTGTTCATTCAATGACACAAACACACCTATTGGACGCACAAGAACCGTTAGAAACCCTTATTGGACATGATTAAGTGTAGGGAGGACGAATAGGACCAAAATGTTCATCCAATGACAGAAAAAAACCTATTGGATGCACAAGATTGGTTAGAAACCCTAATTCGACAAGAATTAGCATAGGGAGGACGAAAATGACCTAAATGTTCATCCAATGACACAAAACACCTATTGGATGCACAAGATTGGTAAAAAACCCTAATTGGACAAGAATTACCCTAGGGAGGACGAAAATGATCTAATTGTTCATCCAATCACATAAAACAACTATTGGATGCACAAGATTGGTTAGAAACCCTAATTGGACAAGATTAAGTTTAGGGAGAACGAAAATGACCTAAATGTTCATCCAACGACACAAAACACCTATTGGATGCACAAGATTGGTTAAAAACCCTAACTGGACAAGAATTAGCCTAGGGAGGACGAAAATGACCTAATTGTTCATCCAATGACACAAAAACACCTATTGGATGCACAAGATTGGTTAGAAACCCCAATTGGACAATATTAAGATTAGGGAGGACAAAATTTACCTAATTGTTCATCCAATGACACAAAAACACCTATTTGGATGCACAAGATTGGTTAGAAACCCTAATTGGACAAGATTAAGTGTAGGAAGAACGAAAATGATCTAAATCTTCATCCAATGACACAAAACACCTATTGGATGCACAAGATTTGTTAAAAACCCTAATTGGACAAGAATAAGTCTAGGAAGGAAGAAAAGGACCTAATTATTCATCCAATGACACAAAAACACGTATTGGATGCACAAGATTGGTTAAAAACCCTAATTGGACCAGAATAAGCCTAGGGAGGGAGAAAATGACCTAATTATTCATCGAATGACACAAAGACGCCTATTGGATGCACAAGATTGGTTAGAAACCCTACTTGGACAAGAATAAGCCTAGGGAGGTCGAAAATGACCTAATTGTTCATCCTATGACACAAACAAACCTATTGGATACACAAGATTGGTTAGAAACCCTAATTGGACAAGAATAAGCCTAGGGCGGTCGAAAATGACCTAATTGTTCATCCAATGAGACAAATACAACTATTTGATGCACAAGATTGGTTAGAAAACCTAATTGGACAAGCATAAGCCTTGGGAGGATGAAAATGACCTATATGTTAATCCAATGACACAAAAACACCTATTGGATGCACTGATTGATTAAAAACCCTAATTGGACAACATTAAGTGAAGGGAGGACGTAAAAGACCTAAATGTTCATCGAATGACACAAAAACACGTATTGGATGCACAAGATTTGTTAAAAATCCAAATGGGAGAAGAATTAGCCTAGGGAGGACGAAAATGACCTAATTGTTCATCCAATGACACAAAAACACCTATTGGATGCACAAGATTTGTTAAAAACCCGAATTGGACAAGAATAAGTCTAGGAAGGAAGAAAAGGACCTAATTATTCATCCAATGACACAAAGACGCCTATTGGATGCACAAGATTGGTTAGAAACCCTAATTGGACAAGAATAAGCCTAGGGAGGTTGAAAATGACCTAAATGTTCATCCAATGACACAAAAAAACCTATTGGATGCACAAGATTTATTAGAAACCAAAATTGGACAAGATTAAGCATAAGCAGGACGAAAATGACCTTAATGTTCATCCAATTACACAAAAACACCTATTGGATGCAGAAGATTGGTTAAAAACACTAATTGGACAAGATTAAGTGTAGGGAGGACGAAAATGACCTAAATGTTCATCCAATGACACATAAACACCTAGTGGATGCTCAAGATTGGTTAGAAACCCTAATTGGACAAGAATAAGCCTAGGGAGGTCGAAAATGACCTAATTGTTCATCCTATAACACAAACAAACCTATTGGATACACAAGATTGGTTAGAAACCCTAATTGGACAAGAATAAGCCTAGGGAGGTCGAAAATGACCTAATTGTTCATCCAATGACACAAATACAACTATTTGATGCACAAGATTGGTTAGAAACCCTAATTGGACAAGAATAAGCCTTGGGAGGATGAAAATGACCTAAATGTTAATCCAATGACACAAAAACACCTATTGGATACACAAGATTGATTAAAAACCCTAATTGGACAATATTAAGTGAAGGGAGGACGAAAATGACCTAAATGTTCATCGAATGACACAAAAACACGTATTGGATGCACAAGATTTGTTAAAAATCCAAATGGGAGAAGAATTAGCCTAGGGAGGACGAAAATGACCTATGACGTAATTGTTCATCCAATGATACAAAAACACCTATTAGATGCACAAAATTGGTTAGAAACCCTAATTGGAAAAGATTAAGTGTAGGGAGGACGAAAATGACATAAATACTCATCCAATGACACAAAAACACCTATTGGATGCACAAGATTGGTTAAAAACCCTAATTGTACAAGATTAAGTGTAGGCAGTACGAAAATGACATAAATATTCATCCAATGACACAAAAACACCTATTGGATGCACAAGATTGGTTAAAAACCCTAATTGGACAAGATTAAGTGTAAGGAGTACGAAAATGACATAAATATTCATCCAATGACACAAAAAAACCTATTGGATGCACAAGATTGGTTAAAAACCCTAATTGGACAAGAATTAGCCTAGGTTGGACGAAAATGACGTAAATGTTCATCCAACGACACAAAAACACCTATTGGAAGTACAAGATTGGTTAGAAACCCTAATTGGACAAGAATTAGCCTAGGGATGACGAAAATGACCTAAATGTTCATCCAATGACACAAAACACCTATTGGATGCACAAGATTGGTTAAAAACTCTAATTGGACAAGAATTAGCCTAGGGATACGAAAATGACCTAATAGTTCATCCAATGACACAAAAACACCTATTGGATGCACAAGATTGGTTAAAAACCCTAATTGGACAAGATTAAGTGTAAGGAGTACGAAAATGACATAAATATTCATCCAATGACACAAAAAAACCTATTGGATGCACAAGATTGGTTAAAAACCCTAATTGGACAAGAATTAGCCTAGGTTGGACGAAAATGACGTAAATGTTCATCCAATGACACAAAAACACCTATTGGAAGTACAAGATTGGTTAGAAACCCTAATTGGACAAGAATTAGCCTAGGGATGACGAAAATGACCTAAATGTTCATCCAATGACACAAAACACCTATTGGATGCACAAGATTGGTTAAAAACTCTAATTGGACAAGAATTAGCCTAGGGATACGAAAATGACCTAAATGTTCATCGAATGACACAAAAACATCTATTGGATGCACAAGATTGCTTAAAAACCCTAATTGGACAAGATTAAGTGTAGGGAGGACGAAAATGACATAAATATTCATCCAATGACACAAAAACAACTATTGGATGCACAAGATTGGTTAAAAACCCTAATTGGACAAGAATTAGCCTAGGGAGGACGAAAATGACGTAAATGTTCATCCAACGACACAAAAACACCTATTGGAAGTACAAGATTGGTTAGAAACCCTAATTTGACAAGAATTAGCCTAGGGAGGACGAAAATGAGCTAAATGTTCATCCAATGACACAAAACACCTATTGGATGCACAAGATTGCTTAAAAACCCTAATTGGACAAGAATTAGCCTAGGGAGGACGAAAATGACCTAAATGTTCATCCAATGACCCAAAAAAACCTATTGGATGCACATGATTGGTTAGAAACCCTAATTGGACAAGATTAAGTTTAGGGAGGACGAAAATGACCTAAATGTTCATCCAATGACAGAAAACACCTATTGGATACACAAGATTTGTTAGAAACCCTAATTGGACAAGATTAAGTTTAGGGAGGACGAAAATGACCTAAAATGTTCATCCAATGACACAAAAACACCTATTGGATGCACAAGATTGGTGAAAAACCCTAATTGGACAAGAATAAGCCTAGGGAGAATGAAAATGACCTAAATTTTCATCCATTGACACAAAACACCTATTGGATGGACAAGATTGGTTAAAAACCCTAATCGGACAAGATTAAGTGTAGGGAGGACAAAAATGACCTAAATGTTCATCCAATGACACAAAAATACGTATTGCACACACAAGATTGGTTAAAAACCCTAATTGGACAAGAATTAGCCTAGGGAGGACGAAAATGACCTAATTGTTCATCCAATGACACAAAAACACCTATTGGATGCACAAGATTGGTTAAAAACCCTAATTGGACAAGAATAAGACTAGGGAGGACGAAAATGACCTAATTATTCATCCAATGACAAACACACCTTTTGGATGCACAAGATTGGTTAGAAACCCCAATTGGACAAGAATAAGCCTAGGGAGGTCGAAAATGACCTAATTATTCATCCAATGACACAAACACAACTATTGGTTGCACAAGAATGGTTAAAAACCATAATTGGACAAGAATTAGCCTAGGGAGGACGAAAATGACCTAATTGTTCATCCAATGACACAATAACACCTATTGGTTGCACAAGATTTGTTAAAAACCCTAATTGGACAAGAATAAGCCTAGGGAAGACGAAAATGACCTAATTATTCATCCAATGACACAAAGACGCCTATTGGATGCACAAGATTTGTTAAAAACCCTAATTGGACAAGAATAAGTCTAGGAAGGAAGAAAAGGACCTAATTATTCATCCAATGACACAAAAACACGTATTGGATGCACAAGATTGGTTAAAAACCCTAATTGGACCAGAATAAGCCTAGGGAGGACGAAAATGACCTAATTATTCATCCAATGACACAAAGACGCCTATTGGATGCACAAGATTGGTTAGAAACCCTACTTGGACAAGATTAAGCCTAGGGAGGTCGAAAATGACCTAATTGTTCATCCTATGACACAAACAAACCTATTGGATACACAAGATTGGTTAGAAACCCTAATTGGACAAGAATAAGCCTAGGGCGGTCGAAAATGACCTAATTGTTCATCCAATGACACAAATACAACTATTTGATGCACAAGATTGGTTAGAAAACCTAATTGGACAAGCATAAGCCTTGGGAGGATGAAAATGACCTATATGTTAATCCAATGACACAAAAACACCTATTGGATGCACTGATTGATGAAAAACCCTAATTGGACAACATTAAGTGAAGGGAGGACGTAAAAGACCTAAATGTTCATCGAATGACACAAAAACACGTATTGGATGCACAAGATTTGTTAAAAATCCAAATGGGAGAAGAATTAGCCTAGGGAGGACGAAAATGACCTAATTGTTCATCCAATGACACAAAAACACCTATTGGATGCACAAGATTTGTTAAAAACCCGAATTGGAGAAGAATAAGTCTAGGAAGGAAGAAAAGGACCTAATTATTCATCCAATGACATAAAGACGCCTATTGGATGCACAAGATTGGTTAGAAACCCTAATTGGACAAGAATAAGCCTAGGGAGGTTGAAAATGACCTAAATGTTCATCCAATGACACAAAAAAACCTATTGGATGCACAAGATTTATTAGAAACCAAAATTGGACAAGATTAAGCATAAGCAGGACGAAAATGACCTTAATGGTCATCCAATTACACAAAAACACCTATTGGATGCACAAGATTGGTTAAAAACCCTAATTGGACAAGAATAAGTCTAGGAAGGACGAAAAGGACCTAATTATTCATCCAATGACACAAAGACGCCTATTGGATGCACAAGATTGGTTAGAAACCCTAATTGGACAAGAATAAGCATAGGGAGGTTGAAAATGACCTAAATGTTCATCCAATGACACAAAAATACCTATTGGATGCACAAGATTTATTAGAATCCAAAATTGGACAAGATTAAGCATAAGCAGGACCAAAATGACCTTAATGTTCATCCAATTACACAAAAACACCTATTGGATGCAGAAGATTGGTTAAAAACACTAATTGGACAAGATTAAGTGTAGGGAGGACGAAAATGACCTAAATGTTCATCCAATGACACATAAACACCTAGTGGATGCTCAAGATTGGTTAGAAACCCTAATTGGACAAGAATAAGCCTAGGGAGGTCGAAAATGACCTAATTGTTCATCCAATGACACAAATACAACTATTTGATGCACAAGATTGGTTAAAAACCCTAATTGGACAAGCATAAGCCTTGGGAGGATGAAAATGACCTAAATGTTAATCCAATGACACAAAAACACCTATTGGATACACAAGATTGATTAAAAACCC
Source organism: Cicer judaicum (assembly GCA_037974835.1). Taxonomy (NCBI): domain Eukaryota; kingdom Viridiplantae; phylum Streptophyta; class Magnoliopsida; order Fabales; family Fabaceae; genus Cicer; species Cicer judaicum. Next base: position 297,558 of record JBBPBS010001057.1, on the reverse strand, counting down.
TAATTGGACAATATTAAGTGAAGGGAGGACGAAAATGACCTAAATGTTCATCGAATGACACAAAAACACGTATTGGATGCACAAGATTTGTTAAAAATCCAAATGGGAGAAGAATTAGCCTAGGGAGGACGAAAATGACCTATGACGTAATTGTTCATCCAATGATACAAAAACACCTATTAGATGCACAAAATTGGTTAGAAACCCTAATTGGAAAAGATTAAGTGTAGGGAGGACGAAAATGACATAAATACTCATCCAATGACACAAAAACACCTATTGGATGCACAAGATTGGTTAAAAACCCTAATTGTACAAGATTAAGTGTAGGGAGTACGAAAATGACATAAATATTCATCCAATGACACAAAAACACCTATTGGATGCACAAGATTGGTTAAAAACCCTAATTGGACAAGATTAAGTGTAAGGAGTACGAAAATGACATAAATATTCATCCAATGACACAAAAAAACCTATTGGATGCACAAGATTGGTTAAAAACCCTAATTGGACAATAATTAGCCTAGGTTGGACGAAAATGACGTAAATGTTCATCCAACGACACAAAAACACCTATTGGAAGTACAAGATTGGTTAGAAACCCTAATTGGACAAGAATTAGCCTAGGGATGACGAAAATGACCTAAATGTTCATCCAATGACACAAAACACCTATTGGATGCACAAGATTGGTTAAAAACTCTAATTGGACAAGAATTAGCCTAGGGATACGAAAATGACCTAATAGTTCATCCAATGACACAAAAACACCTATTGGATGCACAAGATTGGTTAAAAACCCTAATTGGACAAGATTAAGTGTAGGGAGGACGAAAATGACCTAAAACGTTCATCCAATGACACAAAACACCTATTGGATGCACAAGATTGGTTAAAAACCCTAATTGGACAAGAATAAGCCTAGGGAGAACGAAAATGACCTAAAATTTCATCCATTGACACAAAACACCTATTGGATGCACAAGATTGGTTAAAAACCCTAATTGGACAAGAATTAGCCTAGGGTGGACGAAAATGACCTAATTGTTCATCCAATGATACAAAAACACCTATTGGATGCACAATATTGGTTAGAAACCCTAATTGGACAAGATTAAGTTTAGGAAGGACGAAAATGACCTAAATGTTCATCCAATGACACAAAACACCTATTGGATGCACAAGATTGGTTAAAAACCGTATTTGGACAAGAATTAGCCTTGGGAGGCAAAAATGACCTAATTGTTCATCCAAGGACACAAAAACACCTATTGGATGCACATGATTGGTTAGAAACCCTAATTGGACAAGATTAAGTTTAGGGAGGAAGAAAATGACCTAAATGTTCATCCAATGACACAAAAAAACCTATTGGCTGCACATGATTTGTTAGAAACCCTAATTGGACAAGATTAAGTTTAGGGAGGACGAAAATGACCTAAATGTTCATCCAATGATACAAAAACACCTATTGGATGCACAAAATTGGTTAGAAACCCTAATTGGACAAGATTAAGTGTAGGGAGGACGAAAATGACATAAAAATTCATCCAATGACACAAAAACACCTATTGGATGCACAAGATTGGTTAAAAACCCTAATTGGAAAAGATTAAGTGTAGGGAGTACGAAAATGACATAAATATTCATCCAATGACACAAAAACACCTATTGGATGCACAAGATTGGTTAAAAACCCTAATTGGACAAGAATTAGCCTAGGTTGGACGAAAATGACGTAAATGTTCATCCAATGACACAAAAACACCTATTGGAAGTACAAGATTGGTTAGAAACCCTAATTGGACAAGAATTAGCCTAGGGATGACGAAAATGACCTAAATGTTCATCCAATGACACAAAACACCTATTGGATGCACAAGATTGGTTAAAAACCCTAATTGGACAAGAATTAGCCTAGGGAGGACAAAAATGACCTAATTGTTCATCCAATGACACAAAAAAACCTATTGGATGCACATGATTTGTTAGAAACCCTAATTGGACAAGATTAAGTTTAGGGAGGACGAAAATGACCTAAATGTTCATCCAATGATACAAAAACACCTATTGGATGCACAAAATTGGTTAGAAACCCTAATTGGACAAGATTAAGTGTAGGGAGGACGAAAATGACATAAAAATTCATCCAATGACACAAAAACACCTATTGGATGCACAAGATTGGTTAAAAACCCTAATTGGACAAGATTAAGTGTTAGAAGTACGAAAATGACATAAATATTCATCCAATGACACAAAAAAACCTATTGGATGCACAAGATTGGTTAAAAACCCTAATTGGACAAGAATTAGCCTAGGTTGGACGAAAATGACGTAAATGTTCATCCAACGACACAAAAACACCTATTGGAAGTACAAGATTGGTTAGAAACCCTAATTGGACAAGAATTAGCCTAGGGATGACGAAAATGACCTAAATGTTCATCCAATGACACAAAACACCTATTGGATGCACAAGATTGGTTAAAAACTCTAATTGGACAAGAATTAGCCTAGGGATACGAAAATGACCTAATAGTTCATCCAATGACACAAAAACACCTATTGGATGCACATGATTGGTTAGAAACCCTAATTGGACAAGATTAAGTTTAGGGAGGACGAAAATGACCTAAATGTTCATCCAATGATACAAAAACACCTATTGGATGCACAAAATTGGTTAGAAACCCTAATTGGACAAGATTAAGTGTAGGGAGGACGAAAATGACATAAAAATTCATCCAATGACACAAAAACACCTATTGGATGCACAAGATTGGTTAAAAACCCTAATTGGACAAGATTAAGTGTAAGGAGTACGAAAATACCATAAATATTCATCCAATGACACAAAAAAACCTATTGGATGCACAAGATTGGTTAAAAACCCTAATTGGACAAGAATTAGCCTAGGTTGGACGAAAATGACGTAAATGTTCATCCAACGACACAAAAACACCTATTGGAAGTACAAGATTGGTTAGAAACCCTAATTGGACAAGAATTAGCCTAGGGAGGACGAAAATGACCTAAATGTTCATCCAATGACACAAAACACCTATTGGATGCACAAGATTGGTTAAAAACTCTAATTGGACAAGAATTAGCCTAGGGATACGAAAATGACCTAATAGTTCATCCAATGACACAAAAACACCTATTGGATGCACATGATTGGTTAGAAACCCTAATTGGACAAGATTAAGTTTAGGGAGGACGAAAATGACCTAAAACGTTCATCCAATGACACAAAACACCTATTGGATGCACAAGATTGGTGAAAAACCCTAATTGGACAAGAATAAGCCTAGGGAGAACGAAAATGACCTAAATTTTCATCCATTGACACAAAACACCTATTGGATGCACAAGATTGGTTAAAAACCCTAATTGGACAAGAATTAGCCTAGGGAGGACGAAAATGACCTAATTGTTCATCCAATGATACAAAAACACCTATTGGATGCACAATATTGGTTAGAAACCCTAATTGGACAAGATTAAGTTTAGGAAGGACGAAAATGACCTAAATGTTCATCCAATGACACAAAACACCTATTGGATGCACAAGATTGGTTAAAAACCGTATTTGGACAAGAATTAGCCTAGGGAGGCAAAAATGACCTAATTGTTCATCCAATGACAAAAAAAACACCTATTGGATGCACATGATTGGTTAGAAACCCTAATTGGACAAGATTAAGTTTAGGGAGGAAGAAAATGACCTAAATGTTCATCCAATGACACAAAAAAACCTATTGGATGCACATGATTTGTTAGAAACCCTAATTGGACAAGATTAAGTTTAGGGAGGACGAAAATGACCTAAATGTTCATCCAATGATACAAAAACACCTATTGGATGCACAAAATTGGTTAGAAACCCTAATTGGACAAGATTAAGTGTAGGGAGGACGAAAATGACATAAAAATTCATCCAATGACACAAAAACACCTATTGGATGCACAAGATTGGTTAAAAACCCTAATTGGACAAGATTAAGTGTAAGAAGTACGAAAATGACATAAATATTCATCCAATGACACAAAAAAACCTGTTGGATGCACAAGATTGGTTAAAAACCCTAATTGGACAAGAATTAGCCTAGGTTGGACGAAAATGACGTAAATGTTCATCCAACGACACAAAAACACCTATTGGAAGTACAAGATTGGTTAGAAACCCTAATTGGACAAGAATTAGCCTAGGGATGACGAAAATGACCTAAATGTTCATCCAATGACACAAAACACCTATTGGATGCACAAGATTGGTTAAAAACTCTAATTGGACAAGAATTAGCCTAGGGATACGAAAATGACCTAATAGTTCATCCAATGACACAAAAACACCTATTGGATGCACATGATTGGTTAGAAACCCTAATTGGACAAGATTAAGTTTAGGGAGGACGAAAATGACCTAAAACGTTCATCCAATGACACAAAACACCTATTGGATGCACAAGATTGGTTAAAAACCCTAATTGGACAAGAATTAGCCTAGGGTGGACGAAAATGACCTAATTGTTCATCCAATGATACAAAAACACCTATTGGATGCACAATATTGGTTAGAAACCCTAATTGGACAAGATTAAGTTTAGGAAGGACGAAAATGACCTAAATGTTCATCCAATGACACAAAACACCTATTGGATGCACAAGATTGCTTAAAAACCCTAATTGGACAAGATTAAGTGTAGGGAGGACGAAAATGACATAAATATTCATCCAATGACACAAAAACAACTATTGGATGCACAAGATTGGTTAAAAACCCTAATTGGACAAGAATTAGCCTAGGGAGGACGAAAATGACGTAAATGTTCATCCAACGACACAAAAACACCTATTGGATGCACAAAATTGGTTAGAAACCCTAATTGGACAAGATTAAGTGTAGGCAGGACGAAAATGACATAAATACTCATCCAATGACACAAAAACACCTATTGGATGCACAAGATTGGTTAAAAACCCTAATTGGACAAGATTAAATGTAGGGAGTACGAAAATGACATAAATATTCATCCAATGACACAAAAACACCTATTGGATGCACAAGATTGGTTAAAAACCCTAATTGGACAAGAATTAGCCTAGGGAGGACGAAAATGACCTAAATGTTCATCCAATGACAGAAAACACCTATTGGATACACAAGATTTGTTAGAAACCCTAATTGGACAAGATTAAGTTTAGGGAGGACGAAAATGACCTAAAACGTTCATCCAATGACACAAAACACCTATTGGATGCACAAGATTGGTTAAAAACCCTAATTGGACAAGAATTAGCCTAGGGAGGACAAAAATGACCTAATTGTTCATCCAATGACACAAAAAAACCTATTGGATGCACATGATTTGTTAGAAACCCTAATTGGACAAGATTAAGTTTAGGGACGATGAAAATGACCTAAATGTTCATCCAATGATACAAAAACACCTATTGGATGCACAAAATTGGTTAGAAACCCTAATTGGACAAGATTAAGTGTAGGGAGGACGAAAATGACATAAAAATTCATCCAATGACACAAAAACACCTATTGGATGCACAAGATTGGTTAAAAACCCTAATTGGACAAGATTAAGTGTAAGGAGTACGAAAATGACATAAATATTCATCCAATGACACAAAAAAACCTATTGGATGCACAAGATTGGTTAAAAACCCTAATTGGACAAGAATTAGCCTAGGTTGGACGAAAATGACGTAAATGTTCATCCAACGACACAAAAACACCTATTGGAAGTACAAGATTGGTTAGAAACCCTAATTGGACAAGAATTAGCCTAGGGATGACGAAAATGACCTAAATGTTCATCCAATGACACAAAACACCTATTGAATGCACAAGATTGGTTAAAAACCCTAATTGGACAAGAATTAGCCTAGGGAGGACAAAAATGACCTAATTGTTCATCCAATGACACAAAAAAACCTATTGGATGCACATGATTTGTTAGAAACCCTAATTGGACAAGATTAAGTTTAGGGAGGACGAAAATGACCTAAATGTTCATCCAATGATACAAAAACACCTATTGGATGCACAAAATTGGTTAGAAACCCTAATTGGACAAGATTAAGTGTAGGGAGGACGAAAATGACATAAAAATTCATCCAATGACACAAAAACACCTATTGGATGCACAAGATTGGTTAAAAACCCTAATTGGACAAGATTAAGTGTAAGGAGTACGAAAATACCATAAATATTCATCCAATGACACAAAAAAACCTATTGGATGCACAAGATTGGTTAAAAACCCTAATTGGACAAGAATTAGCCTAGGTTGGACGAAAATGACGTAAATGTTCATCCAACGACACAAAAACACCTATTGGAAGTACAAGATTGGTTAGAAACCCTAATTGGACAAGAATTAGCCTAGGGATGACGAAAATGACCTAAATGTTCATCCAATGACACAAAACACCTATTGGATGGACAAGATTGGTTAAAACCTCTAATTGGACAAGAATTAGCCTAGGGATACGAAAATGACCTAATAGTTCATCCAATGACACAAAAACACCTATTGGATGCACATGATTGGTTAGAAACCCTAATTGGACAAGATTAAGTTTAGGGAGGACGAAAATGACCTAAAACGTTCATCCAATGACACAAAACACCTATTGGATGCACAAGATTGGTGAAAAACCCTAATTGGACAAGAATAAGCCTAGGGAGAACGAAAATGACCTAAATTTTCATCCATTAACACAAAACACCTATTGGATGGACAAGATTGGTTAAAAACCCTAATTGGACAAGATTAAGTGTAGGGAGGACAAAAATGACCTAAATGTTCATCCAATGACACAAAAATACGTATTGCACACACAAGATTGGTTAAAAACCCTAATTGGACAAGAATTAGCCTAGGGAGGACGAAAATGACCTAATTGTTCATCCAATGACACAAAAACACCTATTGGATGCACAAGATTGGTTAAAAACCCTAATTGGACAAGAATAAGCCTAGGGAGAACGAAAATGACCTAAAATTTCATCCATTGACACAAAACACCTATTGGATGCACAAGATTGGTTAAAAACCCTAATTGGACAAGAATTAGCCTAGGGTGGACGAAAATGACCTAATTGTTCATCCAATGATACAAAAACACCTATTGGATGCACAATATTGGTTAGAAACCCTAATTGGACAAGATTAAGTTTAGGAAGGACGAAAATGACCTAAATGTTCATCCAATGACACAAAACACCTATTGGATGCACAAGATTGGTTAAAAACCGTATTTGGACAAGAATTAGCCTTGGGAGGCAAAAATGACCTAATTGTTCATCCAAGGACACAAAAACACCTATTGGATGCACATGATTGGTTAGAAACCCTAATTGGACAAGATTAAGTTTAGGGAGGAAGAAAATGACCTAAATGTTCATCCAATGACACAAAAAAACCTATTGGCTGCACATGATTTGTTAGAAACCCTAATTGGACAAGATTAAGTTTAGGGAGGACGAAAATGACCTAAATGTTCATCCAATGATACAAAAACACCTATTGGATGCACAAAATTGGTTAGAAACCCTAATTGGACAAGATTAAGTGTAGGGAGGACGAAAATGACATAAAAATTCATCCAATGACACAAAAACACCTATTGGATGCACAAGATTGGTTAAAAACCCTAATTGGACAAGATTAAGTGTTAGAAGTACGAAAATGACATAAATATTCATCCAATGACACAAAAAAACCTATTGGATGCACAAGATTGGTTAAAAACCCTAATTGGACAAGAATTAGCCTAGGTAGGACGAAAATGACGTAAATGTTCATCCAACGACACAAAAACACCTATTGGAAGTACAAGATTGGTTAGAAACCCTAATTGGACAAGAATTAGCCTAGGGATGACGAAAATGACCTAAATGTTCATCCAATGACACAAAACACCTATTGGATGCACAAGATTGGTTAAAAACTCTAATTGGACAAGAATTAGCCTAGGGATACGAAAATGACCTAAATGTTCATCGAATGACACAAAAACATCTATTGGATGCACAAGATTGCTTAAAAACCCTAATTGGACAAGATTAAGTGTAGGGAGGACGAAAATGACATAAATATTCATCCAATGACACAAAAACAACTATTGGATGCACAAGATTGGTTAAAAACCCTAATTGGACAAGAATTAGCCTAGGGAGGACGAAAATGACGTAAATGTTCATCCAACGACACAAAAACACCTATTGGAAGTACAAGATTGGTTAGAAACCCTAATTTGACAAGAATTAGCCTAGGGAGGACGAAAATGAGCTAAATGTTCATCCAATGACACAAAACACCTATTGGATGCACAAGATTGCTTAAAAACCCTAATTGGACAAGAATTAGCCTAGGGAGGACGAAAATGACCTAATTGTTCATCCAATGACACAAAAAAACCTATTGGATGCACATGATTGGTTAGAAACCCTAATTGGACAAGATTAAGTTTAGGGAGGACGAAAATGACATAAATATTCATCCAATGACACAAAAACACCTATTGGATGCACAAGATTGGTTAAAAACCCTAATTGGACAAGAATTAGCCTAGGTTGGACGAAAATGACGTAAATGTTCATCCAACGACACAAAAACACCTATTGGAAGTACAAGATTGGTTAGAAACCCTAATTGGACAAGAATTAGCCTAGGGATGACGAAAATGACCTAAATGTTCATCCAATGACACAAAACACCTATTGGATGCACAAGATTGGTTAAAAACTCTAATTGGACAAGAATTAGCCTAGGGATACGAAAATGACCTAATAGTTCATCCAATGACACAAAAACACCTATTGGATGCACAAGATTGGTTAAAAACCCTAATTGGACAAGATTAAGTGTAAGGAGTACGAAAATGACATAAATATTCATCCAATGACACAAAAAAACCTATTGGATGCACAAGATTGGTTAAAAACCCTAATTGGACAAGAATTAGCCTAGGTTGGACGAAAATGACGTAAATGTTCATCCAATGACACAAAAACACCTATTGGAAGTACAAGATTGGTTAGAAACCCTAATTGGACAAGAATTAGCCTAGGGATGACGAAAATGACCTAAATGTTCATCCAATGACACAAAACACCTATTGGATGCACAAGATTGGTTAAAAACCCTAATTGGACAAGAATTAGCCTAGGGAGGACGAAAATGACCTAATTGTTCATCCAATGACACAAAAACACCTATCGAATGCACAAGATTGGTTAGAAACCCTAATTGAACAAGATTAAGTGTAGGGAGGACGAAAATGACCTAAATGTTCATCCAATGACACAAAACACCTATTGGATGCACAAGATTGGTTAAAAACCCTAATTGGATAAGAATTAGGCTAAGGAGGACGAAAATGACCTAAATGTTCATCCAATGACACAAAACACCTATTGGATGCACAAGATTGGTTAAAAACCCTAATTGGACAAGAATTATCATAGGGAGGACGAAAATGACCTAATTGTTCATCCAATGACACAAAAACACCAATTGGATGCATAAGATTGGTCAGAAACCCTAATTGGACAAGATAAAGTGTAGGGAGGACGAAAATGACCTAAGTGTTCATCCAATGACACAAAACACCTATTGGATGCACAAGATTGGTTAAAAACCCTAATTGGACAAGAATTAGCCTAGGGAGAACGAAAATGACCTAATTGTTCATCCAATGACACAAAAACACCTATTGGATGCACAAGATTGGTTAAAAACCCTAATTGGACAAGATTAAGTGTAGGGAGGACGAAAATGACATAAATATTCATCCAATGACACAAAAACAACTATTGGATGCACAAGATTGGTTAAAAACCCTAATTGGACAAGAATTAGCCTAGGGAGGACGAAAATGACCTAATTGTTCATCCAATGACACAAAAACACCTATTGGATGCACAAGATTGGATAGAAACCCTAATTGGACCAAACAAACTTTAGGGAGGACGAAAATGACCTAAATGTTCATCCAATGACACAAAACACCTATTGGATGCACAAGATTGGTTAAAAATCCTTATTGGACAAGTATTAAGTGTCGGGAGGACGAAAAGGACCAAAATTTTCAGCTTATGACACAAAAACACCTATTGGATGCACAAGATTGGTTAAAAACCCTAATTGGACAAGAATTAGCCTAGGGAGGACGAAAATGACCTAATTGTTCATCCAATGACACAAAAACACCTATTGGATGCACAAGATTGGTTAGAAACCCCAATTGGACAAGATTAAGATTAGGGAGGACAAAATTGACCTAAATGTTCGACCAATGACACAAAACACCTATTGGTTGAACAAGATTGGTTAGAAATCCTAATTGGACAAGATTTAGTTTCGGGAGGACGAAAATGACCTAAATCTTCATCCAATGACACAAAACACCTATTGGATACACAAGATTGGTTAAAAATCCTAACCGGACAAGATTAAGTATAGGGAGGACGAAATTGACCAAAATGTTCATCCAATGACACAAAACACCTATTGGATGCACAAGATTGGATAAAAACCGTAATTGGACAAGAATTAGCCTAGGGAGGACGAAAATGACCTAAATATTCATCTAATGACACAAAACACCTCTTGGATGCACAAGATTGGTTAAAAACCCTAATTGGACAAGATTAAGTGTCGGGAGGACGAAAAGGACCAAAATTTTCATCTTATGACACAAAAACACCTGTTGGATGCACAAGATTGGTTAAAAACCCTAATTCGACAAGAATAAGCATAGGGAGGACGAAAATGACCTAATTGTTCATCCAAGGTCACAAAAACACCTATTGGATGCACAAGATTAGATAGAAACCCTAATTGGACCAAACAAAATTTAGGGAGGACGAAAAATGACCTAAATGTTCATCCAATGACACAAAACACCTATTGGATGCACAAGATTGGTTAAAAACCCTAATTGGACAAGAATTACCCTAGGGAGGACGAAAATGACCTAATTGTTCATCCAATACCAGAAAACAACTATTGGATGCACAAGATTGGTTAGAAACCCTAATTGGACAAGAATAAGTTTAGGGAGGACGAAAATGACCTAAATGTTCATCCAATGACACAAAACACCTATTGGATGCACAAGATTGGTTAAAAACCCTAATTGGACAAGAATTAGCCTAGGGAGGACGAAAATGACCTAAATATTCATCTAATGACACAAAACACCTCTTGGATGCACAAGATTGGTTAAAAACCCTAATTGGACAAGATTAAGTGTCGGGAGGACGAAAAGGACCAAAATTTTCATCTTATGACACAAAAACACCTATTGGATGCACAAGATTGGTTAAAAACCCTAATTCGACAAGAATAAGCATAGGGAGGACGAAAATGACCTAATGGTTCATCCAATGACACAAAAACACCTATTGGATGCACAAGATTGGATAGAAACCCTAATTGGACCAAACAAACTTTAGGGAGGACGAAAATGACCTAAATGTTCATCCAATGACACAAAACACCTATTGGATGCACAAGATTGGTTAAAAACCCTAATTGGACAAGAATTACCCTAGGGAGGACGAAAATGACCTAATTGTTCATCCAATACCAGAAAACAACTATTGGATGCACAAGATTGGTTAGAAACCCTAATTGGACAAGTATTAGCCTAGGGATGACGAAAATGACCTAATTGTTCATTCAATGACACAAACACACCTATTGGACGCACAAGAACCGTTAGAAACCCTAATTGGACAGGATTAAGTGTAGGGAGGACGAATAGGACCAAAATGTTCATCCAATGACAGAAAAAAACCTATTGGATGCACAAGATTGGTTAGAAACCCTAATTCGACAAGAATTAGCATAGGGAGGACGAAAATGACCTAAATGTTCATCCAATGACACAAAACACCTATTGGATGCACAAGATTGGTAAAAAACCCTAATTGGACAAGAATTACCCTAGGGAGGACGAAAATGATCTAATTGTTCATCCAATCACATAAAACAACTATTGGATGCACAAGATTGGTTAGAAACCCTAATTGGACAAGATTAAGTTTAGGGAGCACGAAAATGACCTAAATGTTCATCCAACGACACAAAACACCTATTGGATGCACAAGATTGGTTAAAAACCCTAAATGGACAAGAATTAGCCTAGGGAGGACGAAAATGACCTAATTGTTCATCCAATGACACAAAAACACCTATTGGATGCACAAGATTGGTTAGAAACCCCAATTGGACAAGATTAAGATTAGGGAGGACAAAATTTACCTAATTGTTCATCCAATGACACAAAAACACCTATTTGGATGCACAAGATTGGTTAGAAACCCTAATTGGACAAGATTAAGTGTAGGAAGAACGAAAATGATCTAAATCTTCATCCAATGACACAAAACACCTATTGGATGCACAAGATTTGTTAAAAACCCTAATTGGACAAGAATAAGTCTAGGAAGGAAGAAAAGGACCTAATTATTCATCCAATGACACAAAAACACGTATTGGATGCACAAGATTGGTTAAAAACCCTAATTGGACCAGAATAAGTCTAGGGAGGGAGAAAATGACCTAATTATTCATCGAATGACACAAAGACGCCTATTGGATGCACAAGATTGGTTAGAAACCCTACTTGGACAAGAATAAGCCTAGGGAGGTTGAAAATGACCTAATTGTTCATCCTATGACACAAACAAACCTATTGGATACACAAGATTGGTTAGAAACCCTAATTGGACAAGAATAAGCCTAGGGCGGTCGAAAATGACCTAATTGTTCATCCAATGAGACAAATACAACTATTTGATGCACAAGATTGGTTAGAAAACCTAATTGGACAAGCATAAGCCTTGGGAGGATAAAAATGACCTATATGTTAATCCAATGACACAAAAACACCTATTGGATGCACTGATTGATTAAAAACCCTAATTGGACAACATTAAGTGAAGGGAGGACGTAAAAGACCTAAATGTTCATCGAATGACACAAAAACACGTATTGGATGCACAAGATTTGTTAAAAATCCAAATGGGAGAAGAATTAGCCTAGGGAGGACGAAAATGACCTAATTGTTCATCCAATGACACAAAAACACCTATTGGATGCACAAGATTTGTTAAAAACCCGAATTGGACAAGAATAAGTCTAGGAAGGAAGAAAAGGACCTAATTATTCATCCAATGACACAAAGACGCCTATTGGATGCACAAGATTGGTTAGAAACCCTAATTGGACAAGAATAAGCCTAGGGAGGTTGAAAATGACCTAAATGTTCATCCAATGACACAAAAAAACCTATTGGATGCACAAGATTTATTAGAAACCAAAATTGGACAAGATTAAGCATAAGCAGGACGAAAATGACCTTAATGGTCATCCAATTACACAAAAACACCTATTGGATGCACAAGATTGGTTAAAAACCCTAATTGGACAAGAATAAGTCTAGGAAGGACGAAAAGGACCTAATTATTCATCCAATGACACAAAGACGCCTATTGGATGCACAAGATTAGTTAGAAACCCTAATTGGACAAGAATAAGCATAGGGAGGTTGAAAATGACCTAAATGTTCATCCAATGACACAAAAATACCTATTGGATGCACAAGATTTATTAGAATCCAAAATTGGACAAGATTAAGCATAAGCAGGACCAAAATGACCTTAATGTTCATCCAATTACACAAAAACACCTATTGGATGCAGAAGATTGGTTAAAAACACTAATTGGACAAGATTAAGTGTAGGGAGGACGAAAATGACCTAAATGTTCATCCAATGACACATAAACACCTAGTGGATGCTCAAGATTGGTTAGAAACCCTAATTGGACAAGAATAAGCCTAGGGAGGTCGAAAATGACCTAATTGTTCATCCAATGACACAAATACAACTATTTGATGCACAAGATTGGTTAGAAACCCTAATTGGACAAGAATAAGCCTTGGGAGGATGAAAATGACCTAAATGTTAATCCAATGACACAAAAACACCTATTGGATACACAAGATTGATTAAAAACCCTAATTGGACAATATTAAGTGAAGGGAGGACGAAAATGACCTAAATGTTCATCGAATGACACAAAAACACGTATTGGATGCACAAGATTTGTTAAAAATCCAAATGGGAGAAGAATTAGCCTAGGGAGGACGAAAATGACCTATGACGTAATTGTTCATCCAATGATACAAAAACACCTATTAGATGCACAAAATTGGTTAGAAACCCTAATTGGAAAAGATTAAGTGTAGGGAGGACGAAAATGACATAAATACTCATCCAATGACACAAAAACACCTATTGGATGCACAAGATTGGTTAAAAACCCTAATTGTACAAGATTAAGTGTAGGCAGTACGAAAATGACATAAATATTCATCCAATGACACAAAAACACCTATTGGATGCACAAGATTGGTTAAAAACCCTAATTGGACAAGATTAAGTGTAAGGAGTACGAAAATGACATAAATATTCATCCAATGACACAAAAAAACCTATTGGATGCACAAGATTGGTTAAAAACCCTAATTGGACAAGAATTAGCCTAGGTTGGACGAAAATGACGTAAATGTTCATCCAACGACACAAAAACACCTATTGGAAGTACAAGATTGGTTAGAAACCCTAATTGGACAAGAATTAGCCTAGGGATGACGAAAATGACCTAAATGTTCATCCAATGACACAAAACACCTATTGGATGCACAAGATTGGTTAAAAACTCTAATTGGACAAGAATTAGCCTAGGGATACGAAAATGACCTAATAGTTCATCCAATGACACAAAAACACCTATTGGATGCACAAGATTGGTTAAAAACCCTAATTGGACAAGATTAAGTGTAAGGAGTACGAAAATGACATAAATATTCATCCAATGACACAAAAAAACCTATTGGATGCACAAGATTGGTTAAAAACCCTAATTGGACAATAATTAGCCTAGGTTGGACGAAAATGACGTAAATGTTCATCCAACGACACAAAAACACCTATTGGAAGTACAAGATTGGTTAGAAACCCTAATTGGACAAGAATTAGCCTAGGGATGACGAAAATGACCTAAATGTTCATCCAATGACACAAAACACCTATTGGATGCACAAGATTGGTTAAAAACTCTAATTGGACAAGAATTAGCCTAGGGATACGAAAATGACCTAATAGTTCATCCAATGACACAAAAACACCTATTGGATGCACATGATTGGTTAGAAACCCTAATTGGACAAGATTAAGTTTAGGGAGGACGAAAATGACCTAAAACGTTCATCCAATGACACAAAACACCTATTGGATGCACAAGATTGGTTAAAAACCCTAATTGGACAAGAATTAGCCTAGGGTGGACGAAAATGACCTAATTGTTCATCCAATGATACAAAAACACCTCTTGGATGCACAATATTGGTTAGAAACCCTAATTGGACAAGATTAAGTTTAGGAAGGACGAAAATGACCTAAATGTTCATCCAATGACACAAAACACCTATTGGATGCACAAGATTGGTTAAAAACCGTATTTGGACAAGAATTAGCCTAGGGAAGCAAAAATGACCTAATTGTTCATCCAATGACACAAAAACACCTATTGGATGCACATGATTGGTTAGAAACCCTAATTGGACAAGATTAAGTTTAGGGAG
This sequence comes from Cicer judaicum, assembly GCA_037974835.1. NCBI lineage: Eukaryota > Viridiplantae > Streptophyta > Magnoliopsida > Fabales > Fabaceae > Cicer > Cicer judaicum. The sequence goes on along the minus strand of JBBPBS010001057.1, from coordinate 281,868 downwards.
GAAGAAAATGACCTAAATGTTCATCCAATGACACAAAACACCTATTGGATGCACAAGATTGCTTAAAAACCCTAATTGGACAAGATTAAGTGTAGGGAGGACGAAAATGACATAAATATTCATCCAATGACACAAAAACAACTATTGGATGCACAAGATTGGTTAAAAACCCTAATCGGGCAAGAATTAGCCTAGGGAGGACGAAAATGACCTAAATGTGCATCCAACGACACAAAAACACCTATTGGATGCACAAAATTGGTTAGAAACCCTAATTGGACAAGATTAAGTGTAGGGAGGACGAAAATGACATAAATATTCATCCAATGACACAAAAACAACTATTGGATGCACAAGATTGGTTAAAAACCCTAATTGGACAAGAATTAGCCTAGGGAGGACGAAAATGACGTAAATGTTCATCCAACGACACAAAAACACCTATTGGAAGTACAAGATTGGTTAGAAACCCTAATTGGACAAGAATTAGCCTAGGGAGGACGAAAATGAGCTAAATGTTCATCCAATGACACAAAACACCTATTGGATGCACAAGATTGCTTAAAAACCCTAATTGGACAAGAATTAGCCTAGGGAGGACGAAAATGACCTAATTGTTCATCCAATGACACAAAAAAACCTATTGGATGCACATGATTGGTTAGAAACCCTAATTGGACAAGATTAAGTTTAGGGAGGACGAAAATGACCTAAAATGTTCATCCAATGACACAAAACACCTATTGGATGCACAAGATTGGTTAAAAACCCTAATTGGACAAGAATTAGCCTAGGGAGGACAAAAATGACCTAATTGTTCATCCAATGACACAAAAAAACCTATTGGATGCACATGATTTGTTAGAAACCCTAATTGGACAAGATTAAGTTTAGGGACGACGAAAATGACCTAAATGTTCATCCAATGATACAAAAACACCTATTGGATGCACAAAATTGGTTAGAAACCCTAATTGGACAAGATTAAGTGTAGGGAGGACGAAAATGACATAAAAATTCATCCAATGACACAAAAACACCTATTGGATGCACAAGATTGGTTAAAAACCCTAATTGGACAAGATTAAGTGTAAGGAGGACGAAAATGACATAAATATTCATCCAATGACACAAAAAAACCTATTGGATGCACAAGATTGGTTAAAAACCCTAATTGGACAAGAATTAGCCTAGGTTGGACGAAAATGACGTAAATGTTCATCCAACGACACAAAAACACCTATTGGAAGTACAAGATTGGTTAGAAACCCTAATTGGACAAGAATTAGCCTAGGGAGGACGAAAATGACCTAAATGTTCATCCAATGACACAAAACACCTATTGGATGCACAAGATTGGTTAAAAACTCTAATTGGACAAGAATTAGCCTAGGGATACGAAAATGACCTAATAGTTCATCCAATGACACAAAAACACCTATTGGATGCACATGATTGGTTAGAAACCCTAATTGGACAAGATTAAGTTTAGGGAGGACGAAAATGACCTAAAACGTTCATCCAATGACACAAAACACCTATTGGATGCACAAGATTGGTTAAAAACCCTAATTGGACAAGAATAAGCCTAGGGAGAACGAAAATGACCTAAAATTTCATCCATTGACACAAAACACCTATTGGATGCACAAGATTGGTTAAAAACCCTAATTGGACAAGAATTAGCCTAGGGTGGACGAAAATGACCTAATTGTTCATCCAATGATACAAAAACACCTATTGGATGCACAATATTGGTTAGAAACCCTAATTGGACAAGATTAAGTTTAGGAAGGACGAAAATGACCTAAATGTTCATCCAATGACACAAAACACCTATTGGATGCACAAGATTGGTTAAAAACCGTATTTGGACAAGAATTAGCCTTGGGAGGCAAAAATGACCTAATTGTTCATCCAAGGACACAAAAACACCTATTGGATGCACATGATTGGTTAGAAACCCTAATTGGACAAGATTAAGTTTAGGGAGGAAGAAAATGACCTAAATGTTCATCCAATGACACAAAAAAACCTATTGGCTGCACATGATTTGTTAGAAACCCTAATTGGACAAGATTAAGTTTAGGGAGGACGAAAATGACCTAAATGTTCATCCAATGATACAAAAACACCTATTGGATGCACAAAATTGGTTAGAAACCCTAATTGGACAAGATTAAGTGTAGGGAGGACGAAAATGACATAAAAATTCATCCAATGACACAAAAACACCTATTGGATGCACAAGATTGGTTAAAAACCCTAATTGGACAAGATTAAGTGTTAGAAGTACGAAAATGACATAAATATTCATCCAATGACACAAAAAAACCTATTGGATGCACAAGATTGGTTAAAAACCCTAATTGGACAAGAATTAGCCTAGGTAGGACGAAAATGACGTAAATGTTCATCCAACGACACAAAAACACCTATTGGAAGTACAAGATTGGTTAGAAACCCTAATTGGACAAGAATTAGCCTAGGGATGACGAAAATGACCTAAATGTTCATCCAATGACACAAAACACCTATTGGATGCACAAGATTGGTTAAAAACTCTAATTGGACAAGAATTAGCCTAGGGATACGAAAATGACCTAAATGTTCATCGAATGACACAAAAACATCTATTGGATGCACAAGATTGCTTAAAAACCCTAATTGGACAAGATTAAGTGTAGGGAGGACGAAAATGACATAAATATTCATCCAATGACACAAAAACAACTATTGGATGCACAAGATTGGTTAAAAACCCTAATTGGACAAGAATTAGCCTAGGGAGGACGAAAATGACGTAAATGTTCATCCAACGACACAAAAACACCTATTGGAAGTACAAGATTGGTTAGAAACCCTAATTTGACAAGAATTAGCCTAGGGAGGACGAAAATGAGCTAAATGTTCATCCAATGACACAAAACACCTATTGGATGCACAAGATTGCTTAAAAACCCTAATTGGACAAGAATTAGCCTAGGGAGGACGAAAATGACCTAATTGTTCATCCAATGACCCAAAAAAACCTATTGGATGCACATGATTGGTTAGAAACCCTAATTGGACAAGATTAAGTTTAGGGAGGACGAAAATGACCTAAATGTTCATCCAATGACAGAAAACACCTATTGGATACACAAGATTTGTTAGAAACCCTAATTGGACAAGATTAAGTTTAGGGAGGACGAAAATGACCTAAAATGTTCATCCAATGACACAAAAACACCTATTGGATGCACAAGATTGGTGAAAAACCCTAATTGGACAAGAATAAGCCTAGGGAGAACGAAAATGACCTAAATTTTCATCCATTGACACAAAACACCTATTGGATGCACAAGATTGGTTAAAAACCCTAATTGGACAAGATTAAGTGTAAGGAGGACGAAAATGACATAAATATTCATCCAATGACACAAAAACACCTATTGGATGCACAAGATTGGTTAAAAACCCTAATTGGACAAGATTAAGTGTAAGGAGTACGAAAATGACATAAATATTCATCCAATGACACAAAAAAACCTATTGGATGCACAAGATTGGTTAAAAACCCTAATTGGACAAGAATTAGCCTAGGTTGGACGAAAATGACGTAAATGTTCATCCAACGACACAAAAACACCTATTGGAAGTACAAGATTGGTTAGAAACCCTAATTGGACAAGAATTAGCCTAGGGAGGACGAAAATGACCTAAATGTTCATCCAATGACACAAAACACCTATTGGATGCACAAGATTGGTTAAAAACTCTAATTGGACAAGAATTAGCCTAGGGATACGAAAATGACCTAATAGTTCATCCAATGACACAAAAACACCTATTGGATGCACATGATTGGTTAGAAACCCTAATTGGACAAGATTAAGTTTAGGGAGGACGAAAATGACCTAAAACGTTCATCCAATGACACAAAACACCTATTGGATGCACAAGATTGGTTAAAAACCCTAATTGGACAAGAATAAGCCTAGGGAGAACGAAAATGACCTAAAATTTCATCCATTGACACAAAACACCTATTGGATGCACAAGATTGGTTAAAAACCCTAATTGGACAAGAATTAGCCTAGGGTGGACGAAAATGACCTAATTGTTCATCCAATGATACAAAAACACCTATTGGATGCACAATATTGGTTAGAAACCCTAATTGGACAAGATTAAGTTTAGGAAGGACGAAAATGACCTAAATGTTCATCCAATGACACAAAACACCTATTGGATGCACAAGATTGGTTAAAAACCGTATTTGGACAAGAATTAGCCTTGGGAGGCAAAAATGACCTAATTGTTCATCCAAGGACACAAAAACACCTATTGGATGCACATGATTGGTTAGAAACCCTAATTGGACAAGATTAAGTTTAGGGAGGAAGAAAATGACCTAAATGTTCATCCAATGACACAAAAAAACCTATTGGCTGCACATGATTTGTTAGAAACCCTAATTGGACAAGATTAAGTTTAGGGAGGACGAAAATGACCTAAATGTTCATCCAATGATACAAAAACACCTATTGGATGCACAAAATTGGTTAGAAACCCTAATTGGACAAGATTAAGTGTAGGGAGGACGAAAATGACATAAAAATTCATCCAATGACACAAAAACACCTATTGGATGCACAAGATTGGTTAAAAACCCTAATTGGACAAGATTAAGTGTTAGAAGTACGAAAATGACATAAATATTCATCCAATGACACAAAAAAACCTATTGGATGCACAAGATTGGTTAAAAACCCTAATTGGACAAGAATTAGCCTAGGTAGGACGAAAATGACGTAAATGTTCATCCAACGACACAAAAACACCTATTGGAAGTACAAGATTGGTTAGAAACCCTAATTGGACAAGAATTAGCCTAGGGATGACGAAAATGACCTAAATGTTCATCCAATGACACAAAACACCTATTGGATGCACAAGATTGGTTAAAAACTCTAATTGGACAAGAATTAGCCTAGGGATACGAAAATGACCTAAATGTTCATCGAATGACACAAAAACATCTATTGGATGCACAAGATTGCTTAAAAACCCTAATTGGACAAGATTAAGTGTAGGGAGGACGAAAATGACATAAATATTCATCCAATGACACAAAAACAACTATTGGATGCACAAGATTGGTTAAAAACCCTAATTGGACAAGAATTAGCCTAGGGAGGACGAAAATGACGTAAATGTTCATCCAACGACACAAAAACACCTATTGGAAGTACAAGATTGGTTAGAAACCCTAATTGGACAAGAATAAGCCTAGGGAGGACGAAAATGAGCTAAATGTTCATCCAATGACACAAAACACCTATTGGATGCACAAGATTGCTTAAAAACCCTAATTGGACAAGAATTAGCCTAGGGAGGACGAAAATGACCTAATTGTTCATCCAATGACCCAAAAAAACCTATTGGATGCACATGATTGGTTAGAAACCCTAATTGGACAAGATTAAGTTTAGGGAGGACGAAAATGACCTAAATGTTCATCCAATGACAGAAAACACCTATTGGATACACAAGATTTGTTAGAAACCCTAATTGGACAAGATTAAGTTTAGGGAGGACGAAAATGACCTAAAATGTTCATCCAATGACACAAAAACACCTATTGGATGCACAAGATTGGTGAAAAACCCTAATTGGACAAGAATAAGCCTAGGGAGAATGAAAATGACCTAAATTTTCATCCATTGACACAAAACACCTATTGGATGGACAAGATTGGTTAAAAACCCTAATCGGACAAGATTAAGTGTAGGGAGGACAAAAATGACCTAAATGTTCATCCAATGACACAAAAATACGTATTGCACACACAAGATTGGTTAAAAACCCTAATTGGACAAGAATTAGCCTAGGGAGGACGAAAATGACCTAATTGTTCATCCAATGACACAAAAACACCTATTGGATGCACAAGATTGGTTAAAAACCCTAATTGGACAAGATTAAGTGTAGGGAGGACGAAAATGACATAAATATTCATCCAATGACACAAAAACAACTATTGGATGCACAAGATTGGTTAAAAACCCTAATTGGACAAGAATTAGCCTAGGGAGGACGAAAATGACCTAATTGTTCATCCAATGACACAAAAACACCTATTGGATGCACAAGATTGGATAGAAACCCTAATTGGACCAAACAAACTTTAGGGAGGACGAAAATGACCTAAATGTTCATCCAATGAAACAAAACACCTATTGGATGCACAAGATTGGTTAAAAACCTTAATTGGACAAGAATTACCCTAGGGAGGACGAAAATGACCTAATTGTTCATCCAATACCAGAAAACAACTATTGGATGCACAAGATTGGTTAGAAACCCTAATTGGACAAGTATTAGCCTAGGGATGACGAAAATGACCTAATTGTTCATTCAATGACACAAACACACCTATTGGACGCACAAGAACGGTTAGAAACCCTAATTGGACAGGATTAAGTGTAGGGAGGACGAATAGGACCAAAATGTTCATCCAATGACAGAAAAAAACCTATTGGATGCACAAGATTGGTTAGAAACCCTAATTCGACAAGAATTAGCATAGGGAGGACGAAAATGACCTAAATGTTCATCCAATGACACAAAACACCTATTGGATGCACAAGATTGGTAAAAAACCCTAATTGGACAAGAATTACCCTAGGGAGGACGAAAATGATCTAATTGTTCATCCAATCACATAAAACAACTATTGGATGCACAAGATTGGTTAGAAACCTTAATTGGACAAGATTAAGTTTAGGGAGGACGAAAATGACCTAAATGTTCATCCAACGACACAAAACACCTATTGGATGCACAAGATTGGTTAAAAACCCTAACTGGACAAGAATTAGCCTAGGGAGGACGAAAATGACCTAATTGTTCATCCAATGACACAAAAACACCTATTGGATGCACAAGATTGGTTAGAAACCCCAATTGGACAAGATTAAGATTAGGGAGGACAAAATTTACCTAATTGTTCATCCAATGACACAAAAACACCTATTTGGATGCACAAGATTGGTTAGAAACCCTAATTGGACAAGATTAAGTGTAGGAAGAACGAAAATGATCTAAATCTTCATCCAATGACACAAAACACCTATTGGATGCACAAGATTTGTTAAAAACCCTAATTGGACAAGAATAAGTCTAGGAAGGAAGAAAAGGACCTAATTATTCATCCAATGACACAAAAACACGTATTGGATGCACAAGATTGGTTAAAAACCCTAATTGGACCAGAATAAGCCTAGGGAGGGCGAAAATGACCTAATTATTCATCCAATGACACAAAGACGCCTATTGGATGCACAAGATTGGTTAGAAACCCTACTTGGACAAGAATAAGCCTAGGGAGGTCGAAAATGACCTAATTGTTCATCCTATGACACAAACAAACCTATTGGATACACAAGATTGGTTAGAAACCCTAATTGGACAAGAATAAGCCTAGGGCGGTCGAAAATGACCTAATTGTTCATCCAATGAGACAAATACAACTATTTGATGCACAAGATTGGTTAGAAAACCTAATTGGACAAGCATAAGCCTTGGGAGAATGAAAATGACCTATATGTTAATCCAATGACACAAAAACACCTATTGGATGCACTGATTGATTAAAAACCCTAATTGGACAACATTAAGTGAAGGGAGGACGTAAAAGACCTAAATGTTCATCGAATGACACAAAAACACGTATTGGATGCACAAGATTTGTTAAAAATCCAAATGGGAGAAGAATTAGCCTAGGGAGGACGAAAATGACCTAATTGTTCATCCAATGACACAAAAACACCTATTGGATGCACAAGATTTGTTAAAAACCTGAATTGGACAAGAATAAGTCTAGGAAGGAAGAAAAGGACCTAATTATTCATCCAATGACACAAAGACGCCTATTGGATGCACAAGATTGGTTAGAAACCCTAATTGGACAAGAATAAGCCTAGGGAGGTTGAAAATGACCTAAATGTTCATCCAATGACACAAAAAAATCTATTGGATGCACAAGATTTATTAGAAACCAAAATTGGACAAGATTAAGCATAAGCAGGACGAAAATGACCTTAATGGTCATCCAATTACACAAAAACACCTATTGGATGCACAAGATTGGTTAAAAACCCTAATTGGACAAGAATAAGTCTAGGAAGGACGAAAAGGACCTAATTATTCATCCAATGACACAAAGACGCCTATTGGATGCACAAGATTGGTTAGAAACTCTAATTGGACAAGAATAAGCATAGGGAGGTTGAAAATGACCTAAATGTTCATCCAATGACACAAAAATACCTATTGGATGCACAAGATTTATTAGAATCCAAAATTGGACAAGATTAAGCATAAGCAGGACCAAAATGACCTTAATGTTCATCCAATTACACAAAAACACCTATTGGATGCAGAAGATTGGTTAAAAACACTAATTGGACAAGATTAAGTGTAGGGAGGACGAAAATGACCTAAATGTTCATCCAATGACACATAAACACCTAGTGGATGCTCAAGATTGGTTAGAAACCCTAATTGGACAAGAATAAGCCTAGGGAGGTCGAAAATGACCTAATTGTTCATCCAATGACACAAATACAACTATTTGATGCACAAGATTGGTTAGAAACCCTAATTGGACAAGCATAAGCCTTGGGAGGATGAAAATGACCTAAATGTTAATCCAATGACACAAAAACACCTATTGGATACACAAGATTGATTAAAAACCCTAATTGGACAATATTAAGTGAAGGGAGGACGAAAATGACCTAAATGTTCATCGAATGACACAAAAACACGTATTGGATGCACAAGATTGGTTAAAAACTCTAATTGGACAAGAATTAGCCTAGGGATACGAAAATGACCTAATAGTTCATCCAATGACACAAAAACACCTATTGGATGCACATGATTGGTTAGAAACCCTAATTGGACAAGATTAAGTTTAGGGAGGACGAAAATGACCTAAAATGTTCATCCAATGACACAAAACACCTATTGGATGCACAAGATTGGTTAAAAACCCTAATTGGACAAGAATTAGCCTAGGGAGGACAAAAATGACCTAATTGTTCATCCAATGACACAAAAAAACCTATTGGATGCACATGATTTGTTAGAAACCCTAATTGGACAAGATTAAGTTTAGGGACGACGAAAATGACCTAAATGTTCATCCAATGATACAAAAACACCTATTGGATGCACAAAATTGGTTAGAAACCCTAATTGGACAAGATTAAGTGTAGGGAGGACGAAAATGACATAAAAATTCATCCAATGACACAAAAACACCTATTGGATGCACAAGATTGGTTAAAAACCCTAATTGGACAAGATTAAGTGTAAGGAGTACGAAAATGACATAAATATTCATCCAATGACACAAAAAAACCTATTGGATGCACAAGATTGGTTAAAAACCCTAATTGGACAAGAATAAGCCTAGGGAGAACGAAAATGACCTAAATTTTCATCCATTGACACAAAACACCTATTGGATGCACAAGATTGGTTAAAAACCCTAATTGGACAAGATTAAGTGTAAGGAGGACGAAAATGACATAAATATTCATCCAATGACACAAAAACACCTATTGGATGCACAAGATTGATTAAAAACCCTAATTGGAAAAGAATTAGCCTAGGGAGGACGAAAATGACGTAAATGTTCATCGAATGACACAAAACACCTATTGGATGCACAAGATTGCTTAAAAACACTAATTGGACAAGAATTAGCCTAGGGAGGACGAAAACGACCTAAATGTTCATCCAATGATACAAAAACACCTATTGGATGCACAAAATTGGTTAGAAACCCTAATTGGACAAGATTAAGTTTAGGGAGGACGAAAATGACCTAAATATTCATCCAATGACACAAAACACCTATTTGATGCACAAGATTGGTGAAAAACCCTAACTGGACAAGAATAAGCCTAGGGAGAACGAAAATGACCTAAATTTTCATCCATTGACACAAAACACCTATTGGATGCACAAGATTGGTTAAAAACCCTAATTGGAGAAGAATTATCCTAGGGAGGACGAAAATGACCTAATTGTTCATCCAATGATACAAAAACACCTATTGGATGCACAATATTGGTTAGAAACCCTAATTCGACAAGATTAAGTTTAGGGAGGACGAAAATGACCTAAATGTTCATCCAATGACACAAAACACCTATTGGATCCACAAGATTTGTTAGAAACCCTAATTGGACAAGATTAAGTTTAGGGAGGACGAAAATGACCTAAATGTTCATCCAATGACACAAAACACCTATTGGATGCACAAGATTGTGTAAAAACCTTAATTGGACAAGATTAAGTGTAAGGAGGACGAAAATGACATAAATATTCATCCAATGACACAAAAACACCTATTGGATGCACAAGATTGGTTAAAAACCCTAATTGGAAAAGAATTAGCCTACGGAGGACGAAACTAACGTAAATGTTCATCGAATGACACAAAACACCTATTGGATGCACAAGATTGCTTAAAAACCCTAATTGGACAAGAATTAGCCTAGGGAGGACGAATACGACCTAAATGTTCATCCAATGATACAAAAACACCTATTGGATGCACAAAATTGGTTAGAAACCCTAATTGGACAAGATTAAGTTTAGGGAGGACGAAAATGACCTAAATGTTCATCCAATGACACAAAACACCTATTGGATGCACAAGATTGGTTATAAACCCTAATTGGACAAGATAAAGTTTAGGGAGGACAAAATTGACCTAATTGTTCATCCAATGACACAAAACACCTATTGGATGCACAAGATTGGTTAAAAACCCTAATTGGACAAGATTAAGTGTAAGGAGGACGAAAATGACATAAATATTCATCCAATGACACAAAAACACCTATTGGATGCACAAGATTGCTTAAAAACCCTAATTGGACAAGAATTAGCCTAGGGAGGACGAAAACGACCTAAATGTTCATCCAATGATACAAAAACACCTATTGGATGCACAAAATTGGTTAGAAACCCTAATTGGACAAGATTAAGTTTAGGGAGGACGAAAATGACCTAAATGTTCATCCAATGACACAAAACACCTATTGGATGCACAAGATTGGTTAAAACCCGTATTTTGACAAGAATTAGCCTAGGGAGGCAAAAATGACCTAATTGTTCATCCAATGACACAAAAACACCTATTGGATGCACATGATTGGTTAGAAACCCTAATTGGACAAGATTAAGTTTAGGGAGGACGAAAATGACCTAAATGTTCATCCAATGACACAAAACACATATTGGATGTACAAGATTGCTTAAAAACCCTAATTGGACAAGATTAAGTGTAGGGAGGACGAAAATGACATAAATATTCATCCAATGACACAAAAACAACTATTGGATGCACAAGATTGGTTAAAAACCCTAATTGGACAAGAATTAGCCTAGGGAGGACGAAAATGACGTAAATGTTCATCCAACGACACAAAAACACCTATTGGAAGTACAAGATTGGTTAGAAACCCTAATTGGACAAGAATTAGCCTAGGGATGACGAAAATGACCTAAATGTTCATCCAATGACACAAAACACCTATTGGATGCACAAGATTGGTTAAAAACCCTAATTGGACAAGAATTAGCCTAGGGAGGACGAAAATGACCTAATTGTTCATCCAATGACACAAAAACACCTATTGGATGCACAATATTGGTTAGAAACCCTAATTGGACAAGATTAAGTTTAGGGAGGACGAAAATGACCTAAATGTTCATCCAATGACACAAAACACCTATTGGATACACAAGATTTGTTAGAAACCCTAATTGGACAAGATTAAGTTTAGGGAGGACGAAAATGACCTAAAATGTTCATCCAATGACACAAAACACCTATTGGATGCACAAGATTGGTTAAAAACCCTAATTGGACAAGATTAAGTTTAGGGAGGACGAAAATGACCTAAAATGTTCATCCAATGACACAAAACACCTATTGGATGCACAAGATTGGTTAAAAACCCTAATTAGACAAGAAATAGCCTAGGGAGGACGAAAATGACCTAATTGTTCATCCAATGATACAAAAACACCTATTGGATGCACAAAATTGGTTAGAAACCCTAATTGGACAAGATTAAGTGTAGGGAGGACGAAAATGACATAAAAATTCATCCAATGACACAAAAACACCTATTGGATGCACAAGATTGGTTAAAAACCCTAATTGGACAAGATTAAGTGTAGGGAGGACGAAAATGACATAAATATTCATCCAATGACACAAAAAAACCTATTGGATGCACAAGATTGGTTAAAAACCCTAATTGGACAAGAATTAGCCTAGGTTGGACGAAAATGACGTAAATGTTCATCCAACGACACAAAAACACCTATTGGAAGTACAAGATTGGTTAGAAACCCTAATTGGACAAGAATTAGCCTAGGGATGACGAAAATGACCTAAATGTTCATCCAATGACACAAAACACCTATTGGATGCACAAGATTGGTTAAAAACTCTAATTGGACAAGAATTAGCCTAGGGATACGAAAATGACCTAATAGTTCATCCAATGACACAAAAACACCTATTGGATGCACAAGATTGGTTAAAAACCCTAATTGGACAAGATTAAGTGTAAGGAGTACGAAAATGACATAAATATTCATCCAATGACACAAAAAAACCTATTGGATGCACAAGATTGGTTAAAAACCCTAATTGGACAATAATTAGCCTAGGTTGGACGAAAATGACGTAAATGTTCATCCAACGACACAAAAACACCTATTGGAAGTACAAGATTGGTTAGAAACCCTAATTGGACAAGAATTAGCCTAGGGATGACGAAAATGACCTAAATGTTCATCCAATGACACAAAACACCTATTGGATGCACAAGATTGGTTAAAAACTCTAATTGGACAAGAATTAGCCTAGGGATACGAAAATGACCTAATAGTTCATCCAATGACACAAAAACACCTATTGGATGCACATGATTGGTTAGAAACCCTAATTGGACAAGATTAAGTTTAGGGAGGACGAAAATGACCTAAAACGTTCATCCAATGACACAAAACACCTATTGGATGCACAAGATTGGTTAAAAACCCTAATTGGACAAGAATTAGCCTAGGGTGGACGAAAATGACCTAATTGTTCATCCAATGATACAAAAACACCTCTTGGATGCACAATATTGGTTAGAAACCCTAATTGGACAAGATTAAGTTTAGGAAGGACGAAAATGACCTAAATGTTCATCCAATGACACAAAACACCTATTGGATGCACAAGATTGGTTAAAAACTCTAATTGGACAAGAATTAGCCTAGGGATACGAAAATGACCTAATAGTTCATCCAATGACACAAAAACACCTATTGGATGCACATGATTGGTTAGAAACCCTAATTGGACAAGATTAAGTTTAGGGAGGACGAAAATGACCTAAAATGTTCATCCAATGACACAAAACACCTATTGGATGCACAAGATTGGTTAAAAACCCTAATTGGACAAGAATTAGCCTAGGGAGGACAAAAATGAACTAATTGTTCATCCAATGACACAAAAAAACCTATTGGATGCACATGATTTGTTAGAAACCCTAATTGGACAAGATTAAGTTTAGGGACGACGAAAATGACCTAAATGTTCATCCAATGATACAAAAACACCTATTGGATGCACAAAATTGGTTAGAAACCCTAATTGGACAAGATTAAGTGTAGGGAGGACGAAAATGACATAAAAATTCATCCAATGACACAAAAACACCTATTGGATGCACAAGATTGGTTAAAAACCCTAATTGGACAAGATTAAGTGTAAGGAGTACGAAAATAACATAAATATTCATCCAATGACACAAAAAAACCTATTGGATGCACAAGATTGGTTAAAAACCCTAATTGGACAAGAATTAGCCTAGGTTGGACGAAAATGACGTAAATGTTCATCCAACGACACAAAAACACCTATTGGAAGTACAAGATTGGTTAGAAACCCTAATTGGACAAGAATTAGCCTAGGGATGACGAAAATGACCTAAATGTTCATCCAATGACACAAAACACCTATTGGATGCACAAGATTGGTTAAAAACCCTAATTGGACAAGAATTAGCCTAGGGAAGACAAAAATGACCTAATTGTTCATCCAATGACACAAAAAAACCTATTGGATGCACATGATTTGTTAGAAACCCTAATTGGACAAGATTAAGTTTAGGGACGACGAAAATGACCTAAATGTTCATCCAATGATACAAAAACACCTATTGGATGCACAAAATTGGTTAGAAACCCTAATTGGACAAGATTAAGTGTAGGGAGGACGAAAATGACATAAAAATTCATACAATGACACAAAAACACCTATTGGATGCACAAGATTGGTTAAAAACCCTAATTGGACAAGATTAAGTGTAAGGAGTACGAAAATGACATAAATATTCATCCAATGACACAAAAAAAACCTATTGGATGCACAAGATTGGTTAAAAACCCTAATTGGACAAGAATTAGCCTAGGTTGGACGAAAATGACGTAAATGTTCATCCAACGACACAAAAACACCTATTGGAAGTACAAGATTGGTTAGAAACCCTAATTGGACAAGAATTAGCCTAGGGATACGAAAATGACCTAATAGTTCATCCAATGACACAAAAACACCTATTGGATGCACATGATTGGTTAGAAACCCTAATTGGACAAGATTAAGTTTAGGGAGGACGAAAATGACCTAAAACGTTCATCCAATGACACAAAACACCTATTGGATGCACAAGATTGGTTAAAAACCGTATTTGGACAAGAATTAGCCTAGAGAGGCAAAAATGACCTAATTGTTCATCCAATGACACAAAAACACCTATTGGATGCACATGATTGGTTAGAAACCCTAATTGGACAAGATTAAGTTTAGGGAGGAAGAAAATGACCTAAATGTTCATCCAATGACACAAAACACCTATTGGATGCACAAGATTGCTTAAAAACCCTAATTGGACAAGATTAAGTGTAGGGAGGACGAAAATGACATAAATATTCATCCAATGACACAAAAACAACTATTGGATGCACAAGATTGGTTAAAAACCCTAATTGGACAAGAATTAGCCTAGGGAGGACGAAAATGACGTAAATGTTCATTTAACGACACAAAAACACCTATTGGAAGTACAAGATTGGTTAGAAACCCTAATTGGACAAGAATTAGCCTAGGGAGGACGAAAATGAGCTAAATGTTCATCCAATGACACAAAACACCTATTGGATGCACAAGATTGCTTAAAAACCCTAATTGGACAAGAATTAGCCTAGGGAGGACGAAAATGACCTAATTGTTCATCCAATGACCCAAAAAAACCTATTGGATGCACATGATTGGTTAGAAACCCTAATTGGACAAGATTAAGTTTAGGGAGGACGAAAATGACCTAAATGTTCATCCAATGACAGAAAACACCTATTGGATACACAAGATTTGTTAGAAACCCTATTTGGACAAGATTAAGTTTAGGGAGGACGAAAATGACCTAAAACGTTCATCCAATGACACAAAACACCTATTGGATGCACAAGATTGGTTAAAAACCCTAATTGGACAAGAATAAGCCTAGGGAGAACGAAAATGACCTAAAATTTCATCCATTGAAACAAAACACCTATTGGATGCACAAGATTGGTTAAAAACCCTAATTGGACAAGAATTAGCCTAGGGTGGACGAAAATGACCTAATTGTTCATCCAATGATACAAAAACACCTATTGGATGCACAATATTGGTTAGAAACCCTAATTGGACAAGATTAAGTTTAGGAAGGACGAAAATGACCTAAATGTTCATCCAATGACAGAAAACACCTATTGGATACACAAGATTTGTTAGAAACCCTAATTGGACAAGATTAAGTTTAGGGAGGACGAAAATGACCAAAAATGTTCATCCAATGACACAAAACACCTATTGGATGCACAAGATTGGTTAAAAACCCTAATTGGACAAGAATTAGCCTAGGGAGGACAAAAATGACCTAATTGTTCATCCAATGACACAAAAAAACCTATTGGATGCACATGATTTGTTAGAAACCCTAATTGGAAAAGATTAAGTTTAGGGAGGACGAAAATGACCTAAATGTTCATCCAATGATACAAAAACACCTATTGGATGCACAAAATTGGTTAGAAACCCTAATTGGACAAGATTAAGTGTAGGGAGGATGAAAATGACATAAAAATTCATCCAATGACACAAAAATACCTATTGGATGCACAAGATTGGTTAAAAACCCTAATTGGACAAGATTAAGTGTAAGGAGTACGAAAATGACATAAATATTCATCCAATGACACAAAAAAACCTATTGGATGCACAAGATTGGTTAAAAACCCTAATTGGACAACAATTAGCCTAGGTTGGACGAAAATGACGTAAATGTTCATCCAACGACACAAAAACACCTATTGGAAGTACAAGATTGGTTAGAAACCCTAATTGGACAAGAATTAGCCTAGGGATGACGAAAATGACCTAAATGTTCTTCCAATGACACAAAACACCTATTGGATGCACAAGATTGGTTAAAAACTCTAATTGGACAAGAATTAGCCTAGGGATACGAAAATGACCTAATAGTTCATCCAATCACACAAACACACCTATTGGATGCACATGATTGGTTAGAAACCCTAATTGGACAAGATTAAGTTTAGGGAGGACGAAAATGACCTAAATGTTCATCCAATGACACAAAACACCTATTGGATGCACAAGATTGGTTAAAAACCGTATTTGGACAAGAATTAGCCTAGGGAGGCAAAAATGACCTAATTGTTCATCTAATGACACAAAACACCTATTGGATGCACAAGATTGGTTAAAAACTCTAATTGGACAAGAATTAGCCTAGGGATACGAAAATGACCTAATAGTTCATCCAATGACACAAACACACCTATTGGATGCACATGATTGGTTAGAAACCCTAATTGGACAAGATTAAGTTTAGGGAGGAAGAAAATGACCTAAATGTTCATCCAATGACACAAAACACCTATTGGATGCACAAGATTGCTTAAAAACCCTAATTGGACAAGATTAAGTGTAGGGAGGACGAAAATGACATAAATATTCATCCAATGACACAAAAACAACTATTGGATGCACAAGATTGGTTAAAAACCCTAATTGGACAAGAATTAGCCTAGGGAGGACGAAAATGACGTAAATGTTCATCCAACGACACAAAAACACCTATTGGAAGTACAAGATTGGTTAGAAACCCTAATTGGACAAGAATTAGCCTAGGGAGGACGAAAATGAGCTAAATGTTCATCCAATGACACAAAACACCTATTGGATGCACAAGATTGCTTAAAAACCCTAATTGGACAAGAATTAGCCTAGGGAGGACGAAAATGACCTAATTGTTCATCCAATGACACAAAAAAACCTATTGGATGCACATGATTGGTTAGAAACCCTAATTGGACAAGATTAAGTTTAGGGAGGACGAAAATGACCTAAATATTCATCCAATGACACAAAACACCTATTGGATGCACAAGATTGGTGACAAACCCTAATTGGACAAGAATAAGCCTAGGGAGAACGAAAATGACCTAAATTTTCATCCATTGACACAAAACACCTATTGGATGCACAAGATTGGTTAAAAACCTTAATTGGACAAGATTAAGTGTAGGGAGGACAAAAATGACCTAAATGTTCATCCAATGACACAAAAATACGTATTGCATACACAAGATTGGTTAAAAACCCTAATTGGACAAGAATTAGCCTAGGGAGGACGAAAATGACCTAATTGTTCATCCAATGACACAAAAACACCTATTGGATGCACAAGATTGGTTAAAAACCCTAATTGGACAAGAATAAGACTAGAGAGGACGAAAATGACCTAATTATTCATCCAATGACACAAACACACCTTTTGGATGCACAAGATTGGTTAGAAACCCCAATTGGACAAGAATAAGCCTAGGGAGGTCGAAAATGACCTAATTATTCATCCAATGACACAAATACAACTATTGGTTGCACAAGATTGGTTAAAAACCCTAATTGGACAAGAATTAGCCTAGGGAGGACGAAAATGACCTTATTGTTCACCCAATGACACAATAACACCTATTGGTGCACAAGATTGGTTAAAAACCCTAATTGGACAAGAATTAGCCTAGGTTGGAAGAAAATGACGTAAATGTTCATCCAATGACACAAAAACACCTATTGGAAGTACAAGATTGGTTAGAAACCCTAATTGGACAAGAATTAGCCTAGGGATGACGAAAATGACCTAAATGTTCATCCAATGACACAAAAACACCTATTGGATGCACAAGATTGGTGAAAAACCCTAATTGGACAAGAATAAGCCTAGGGAGAATGAAAATGACCTAAATTTTCATCCATTGACACAAAACACCTATTGGATGCACAAGATTGGTTAAAAACCCTAATTGGACAAGATTAAGTGTAGGGAGGACAAAAATGACCTAAATGTTCATCCAATGACACAAAAATACGTATTGCATACACAAGATTGGTTAAAAACCCTAATTGGACAAGAATAAGACTAGGGAGGACGAAAATGACCTAATTATTCATCCAATGACACAAACACACCTTTTGGATGCACAAGATTGGTTAGAAACCCCAATTGGATAAGAATAAGCCTAGGGAGGTCGAAAATGACCTAATTATTCATCCAATGACACAAATACAACTATTGGTTGCACAAGATTGGTTAAAAACCCTAATTGGACAAGAATTAGCCTAGGGAGGACGAAAATGACCTTATTGTTCACCCAATGACACAATAACACCTATTGGTTGCACAAGATTGGTTAAAAACCCTAATTGGACAAGAATTAGCCTAGGTTGGAAGAAAATGACGTAAATGTTCATCCAATGACACAAAAACACCTATTGGAAGTACAAGATTGGTTAGAAACCCTAATTGGACAAGAATTAGCCTAGGGATGACGAAAATGACCTAAATGTTCATCCAATGACACAAAAACACCTATTGGATGCACAAGATTGGTGAAAAACCCTAATTGGACAAGAATAAGCCTAGGGAGAACCAAAATGACCTAAATTTTCATCCATTGACACAAAACACCTATTGGATGCACAAGATTGGTTAAAAACCCTAATTGGACAAGATTAAGTGTAGGGAGGACAAAAATGACCTAAATGTTCATCCAATGACACAAAAATACGTATTGCATACACAAGATTGGTTAAAAACCCTAATTGGACAAGAATAAGACTAGGGAGGACGAAAATGACCTAATTATTCATCCAATGACACAAACACACCTTTTGGATGCACAAGATTGGTTAGAAACCCCAATTGGATAAGAATAAGCCTAGGGAGGTCGAAAATGACCTAATTATTCATCCAATGACACAAACACAACTATTGGTTTCACAAGAATGGTTAAAAACCCTAATTGGACAAGAATTGGCCTAGGGAGGACGAAAATGACCTAATTGTTCATCCAATGACACAATAACACCTATTGGTTGCACAAGATTGGTTAAAAACCCTAATTGGACAAGAATAAGCCTAGGGAAGACGAAAATGACCTAATTATTCATCCAATGACACAAAGACGCCTATTGGATGCACAAGATTTGTTAAAAACCCTAATTGGACAAGAATAAGTCTAGGAAGGAAGAAAAGGACCTAATTATTCATCCAATCACACAAAAACGCGTATTGGATGCACAAGATTGGTTAGAAACCCTACTTGGACAAGAATAAGCCTAGGGAGGTCGAAAATGACCTAATTGTTCATCCTATGACACAAACAAACCTATTGGATAAACAAGATTGGTTAGAAACCCTAATTGGACAAGAATAAGCCTAGGGCGGTCGAAAATAACCTAATTGTTCATCCAATGACACAAATACAACTATTTGATGCACAAGATTGGTTAGAAAACCTAATTGGACTAGCATAAGCCTTGGGAGGATGAAAATGACCTATATGTTACTCCAATGACACAAAAACACCTATTGGATGCACTGATTGATTAAAAACCCTAATTGGACAACATTAAGTGAAGGGAGGACGTAAATGACCTAAATGTTCATCGAATGACACAAAAACACGTATTGGATGCACAAGATTTGTTAAAAATCCAAATGGGAGAAGAATTAGCCTAGGGAGGACGAAAATGACCTAGTTGTTCATCCAATGACACAAAAACACCTATTGGATGCACAAGTTTATTAGAAACCAAAATTGGACAAGATTAAGCATAAGCAGGACGAAAATGACCTTAATGGTCATCCAATTACACAAAAACACCTATTAAATGCACAAGATTGGTTAAAAACCCTAATTGGACAAGAATAAGTCTAGGAAGGACGAAAAGGACCTAATTATTCATCAAATGACACAAAGACGCCTATTGGATACACAAGATTGGTTAGAAACCCTAATTGGACAAGAATAAGCCTAGGGAGGTTGAAAATGACCTAAATGTTCATCCTATGACACAAAAATACCTATTGGATGCACAAGATTTATTAGAAACCAAAATTGGACAAGATTAAGCATAAGCAGGACGTAAATGACCTTAATGTTCATCCAATTACACAAAAACACCTATTGGATGCACAAGATTGGTTAAAAACACTAATTGGACAAGATTAAGTGTAGGGAGGACGAAAATGACCTAAATGTTCATCCAATGACACATAAACACCTAGTGGATGCTTAAGATTGGTTAGAAACCCTAATTGGACAAGAATAAGCCTAGGGAGGTCGAAAATGACCTAATTGTTCATCCTATAACACAAACAAACCTATTGGATACACAAGATTGGTTAGAAACCCTAATTGGACAAGAATAAGCCTAGGGAGGTCGAAAATGACCTAATTGTTCATCCAATGACACAAATACAACTATTTGATGCACAAGATTGGTTAGAAACCCTAATTGGACAAGCATAAGCCTTGGGAGGATGAAAATGACCTAAATGTTAATCCAATGACACAAAAACACCTATTGGATACACAAGATTGATTAAAAACCCTAATTGGACAATATTAAGTGAAGGGAGGACGAAAATGACCTAAATGTTCATCGAATGACACAAAAACACGTATTGGATGCGCAAGATTTGTTAAAAATCCAAATGGGAGAAGAATTAGCCTAGGGAGGACGAAAATGACCTATGACCTAATTGTTCATCCAATGATACAAAAACACCTATTGGATGCACAAAATTGGTTAGAAACCCTAATTGGACAAGATTAAGTGTAGGGAGGACGAAAATGACATAAATATTCATCCAATGACTCTAAAACACCTATTGGATGCACAAGATTGGTTAAAAACCCTAATTGGACAAGATTAAGTGTAGGGAGTACGAAAATGACATAAATATTCATCCAATGACACAAAAACACCTATTGGATGCACAAGATTGGTTAAAAACCCTAATTGGACAAGAATTAGCCTAGGGAGGACGAAAATGACCTAAATGTTCATCAAATGATACAAAAACACCTATTGGAAGTACAAGATTGGTTAGAAACCCTAATTGGACAAGAATTAGCCTAGGGACGACGAAAATGACCTAAATGTTCATCCAATGACACAAAAACACCTATTGGATGCACAAGATTGGTTAAAAACCCTAATTGGACAAGAATAAGCCTAGGGAGAACGAAAATGACCTAAATTTTCATCCATTGACACAAAACACCTATTGGAAGCACAAGATTGGTTAAAAACCCTAATTGGACAAGAATTAGCCTAGGGAGGACGAAAATGACCTAATTGTTCATCCAATGATACAAAAACACCTATTGGATGCACAAAATTGGTTAGAAACCCTAATTGGACAAGATTAAGTGTAGGGAGTACGAAAATGACATAAATATTCATCTAATGACACAAAAACACCTATTGGATGCACAAGATTGGTTAAAAACCGTAATTGGACATGAATTAGCCTAGGTTGGACGAAAATGACGTAAATGTTCATCCAATGACACAAAACACCTATTGGATGCACAAGATTGGTTAAAAACCCTAATTGGACAAGAATTAGCCTAGGGAGGACGAAAATGACCTAAATGTTCATCCAATGACACAAAAAAACCTATTGGATGCACATAATTGGTTAGAAACCCTAATTGGACAAGATTAAGTTTAGGGAGGACGAAAATGACCTAAATGTTCATCCAATGACACAAAACACCTATTGGATCCACAAGATTGGTTAAAAACCCTAATTGGACAAGATTAAGTGTAGGGAGTACGAAAATGACATAAATATTCATCCAATGACACAAAAAAACCTATTGGATGCACAAGAATGGTTAAAAACCCTAATTGGACAAGAATTAGCCTAGGGAGGACGAAAATGACCTAAATGTTTATCAAATGATACAAAAACACCTATTGGATGCACAAAATTGGTTAGAAACCCTAATTGGACAAGATTAAGTGTAGGGAGGACGAAAATGACATAAATATTCATCCAATGACACAAAAACACCTATTGGATGCACAAGATTGGTTAAAAACCCTAATTGGACAAGATTAAGTGTAGGGAGTACGAAAATGACATAAATATTCATCCAATGACACAAAAAAACCTATTGGATGCACAAGAATGGTTAAAAACCCTAATTGGACAAGAATTAGCCTAGGGAGGACGAAAATGACCTAAATGTTCATCCAACGACACAAAAACACCTATTGGAAGTACAAGATTGGTTAGAAACCCTAATTGGACAAGAATTAGCCTAGGGAGGACGAAAATGACCTAAATGTTCATCCAATGACACAAAACACCTATTGGATGCACAAGATTGCTTAAAAACCCTAATTGGACAAGAATTAGCCTAGGGAGGACGAAAATGACCTAATTGTTCATCCAATGACCCAAAAAAACCTATTGGATGCACATGATTGGTTAGAAACCCTAATTGGACAAGATTAAGTTTAGGGAGGACGAAAATGACCTAAATGTTCATCCAATGACAGAAAACACCTATTGGATACACAAGATTTGTTAGAAACCCTAATTGGACAAGATTAAGTTTAGGGAGGACGAAAATGACCTAAAATGTTCATCCAATGACACAAAAACACCTATTGGATGCACAAGATTGGTGAAAAACCCTAATTGGACAAGAATAAGCCTAGGGAGAATGAAAATGACCTAAATTTTCATCCATTGACACAAAACACCTATTGGATGGACAAGATTGGTTAAAAACCCTAATCGGACAAGATTAAGTGTAGGGAGGACAAAAATGACCTAAATGTTCATCCAATGACACAAAAATACGTATTGCACACACAAGATTGGTTAAAAACCCTAATTGGACAAGAATTAGCCTAGGGAGGACGAAAATGACCTAATTGGTCATCCAATGACACAAAAACACCTATTGGATGCACAAGATTGGTTAAAAACCCTAATTGGACAAGATTAAGTGTAGGGAGGACGAAAATGACATAAATATTCATCCAATGACACAAAAACAACTATTGGATGCACAAGATTGGTTAAAAACCCTAATTGGACAAGAATTAGCCTAGGGAGGACGAAAATGACCTAATTGTTCATCCAATGACACAAAAACACCTATTGGATGCACAAGATTGGATAGAAATCCTAATTGGACCAAACAAACTTTAGGGAGGACGAAAATGACCTAAATGTTCATCCAATGACACAAAACACCTATTGGATGCACAAGATTGGTTAAAAACCCTAATTGGACAAGAAAATTACCCTAGGGAGGACGAAAATGACCTAATTGTTCATCCAATACCAGAAAACAACTATTGGATGCACAAGATTGGTTAGAAACCCTAATTGGACAAGTATTAGCCTAGGGATGACGAAAATGACCTAATTGTTCATTCAATGACACAAACACACCTATTGGACGCACAAGAACGGTTAGAAACCCTAATTGGACAGGATTAAGTGTAGGGAGGACGAATAGGACCAAAATGTTCATCCAATGACAGAAAAAAACCTATTGGATGCACAAGATTGGTTAGAAACCCTAATTCGACAAGAATTAGCATAGGGAGCACGAAAATGACCTAAATGTTCATCCAATGACACAAAACACCTATTGGATGCACAAGATTGGTAAAAAACGCTAATTGGACAAGAATTACCCTAGGGAGGACGAAAATGATCTAATTGTTCATCCAATCACATAAAACAACTATTGGATGCACAAGATTGGTTAGAAACCCTAATTGGACAAGATTAAGTTTAGGGAGGACGAAAATGACCTAAATGTTCATCCAACGACACAAAACACCTATTGGATGCACAAGATTGGTTAAAAACCCTAACTGGACAAAAATTAGCCTAGGGAGGACGAAAATGACCTAATTGTTCATCCAATGACACAAAAACACCTATTGGATGCACAAGATTGGTTAGAAACCCCAATTGGACAAGATTAAGATTAGGGAGGACAAAATTTACCTAATTGTTCATCCAATGACACAAAAACACCTATTTGGATGCACAAGATTGGTTAGAAACCCTAATTGGACAAGATTAAGTGTAGGAAGAACGAAAATGATCTAAATCTTCATCCAATGACACAAAACACCTATTGGATGCACAAGATTTGTTAAAAAACCCTAATTGGACAAGAATAAGTCTAGGAAGGAAGAAAAGGACCTAATTATTCATCCAATGACACAAAAACACGTATTGGATGCACAAGATTGGTTAAAAACCCTAATTGGACCAGAATAAGCCTAGGGAGGGCGAAAATGACCTAATTATTCATCCAATGACACAAAGACGCCTATTGGATGCACAAGATTGGTTAGAAACCCTACTTGGACAAGAATAAACCTAGGGAGGTCGAAAATGACCTAATTGTTCATCCTATGACACAAACAAACCTATTGGATACACAAGATTGGTTAGAAACCCTAATTGGACAAGAATAAGCCTAGGGCGGTCGAAAATGACCTAATTGTTCATCCAATGAGACAAATACAACTATTTGATGCACAAGATTGGTTAGAAAACCTAATTGGACAAGCATAAGCCTTGGGAGGATGAAAATGACCTATATGTTAATCCAATGACACAAAAACACCTATTGGATGCACTGATTGATTAAAAACCCTAATTGGACAACATTAAGTGAAGGGAGGACGTAAAAGACCTAAATGTTCATCGAATGACACAAAAACACGTATTGGATGCACAAGATTTGTTAAAAATCCAAATGGGAGAAGAATTAGCCTAGGGAGGACGAAAATGACCTAATTGTTCATCCAATGACACAAAAACACCTATTGGATGCACAAGATTTGTTAAAAACCCGAATTGGACAAGAATAAGTCTAGGAAGGAAGAAAAGGACCTAATTATTCATCCAATGACACAAAGACGCCTATTGGATGCACAAGATTGGTTAGAAACCCTAATTGGACAAGAATAAGCCTAGGGAGGTTAAAAATGACCTAAATGTTCATCCAATGACACAAAAAAACCTATTGGATGCACAAGATTTATTAGAAACCAAAATTGGACAAGATTAAGCATAAGCAGGACGAAAATGACCTTAATGGTCATCCAATTACACAAAAACACCTATTGGATGCACAAGATTGGTTAAAAACCCTAATTGGACAAGAATAAGTCTAGGAAGGACGAAAAGGACCTAATTATTCATCCAATGACACAAAGACGCCTATTGGATGCACAAGATTGGTTAGAAACCCTAATTGGACAAGAATAAGCATAGGGAGGTCGAAAATGACCTAATTGTTCATCCAATGACACAAAAATACCTATTGGATGCACAAGATTGGTTAGAAACCCTAATTGGACAAGAATAAGCCTAGGGAGGTCGAAAATGACCTAATTGTTCATCCAATGACACAAATACAACTATTTGATGCACAAGATTGGTTAGAAACCCTAATTGGACAAGCATAAGCCTTGGGAGGACGAAAATGACCTAAATGTTCATCGAATGACACAAAAACACGTATTGGATGCGCAAGATTTGTTAAAAATCCAAATGGGAGAAGAATTAGCCTAGGGAGGACGAAAATGACATATGACCTAATTGTTCATCCAATGATACAAAAACACCTATTGGATGCACAAAATTGGTTAGAAACCCTAATTGGACAAGATTAAGTGTAGGGAGGACGAAAATGACATAAATATTCATCCAATGACTCTAAAACACCTATTGGATGCACAAGATTGGTTAAAAACCCTAATTGGACAAGATTAAGTGTAGGGAGTACGAAAATGACATAAATATTCATCCAATGACACAAAAACACCTATTGGATGCACAAGATTGGTTAAAAACCCTAATTGGACAAGAATTAGCCTAGGTTGGACGAAAATGACGTAAATGTTCATCCAATGACACAAAACACCTATTGGATGCACAAGATTGCTTAAAAACCCTAATTGGACAAGAATTAGCCTAGGGAGGACGAAAATGACCTAAATGTTCATCCAATGACACAAAAACACCTATTGGATGCACAAGATTGGTGAAAAACCCTATTTGGACAACAATAAGCCTAGGGAGAACGAAAATGACATAAATATTCATCCAATGACACAAAAACACCTATTGGATGCAAAAGATTGGTTAAAAACCCTAATTGGACAAGAATTAGCCTAGGGAGGACGAAAATGACCTAATTGTTCATCCAATGACACAAAAAAACCTATTGGATGCACATGATTGGTTAGAAACCCTAATTGGACAAGATTAAGTTTAGGGAGGACGAAAATGACCTAAATGTTCATCTAATGACACAAAACACCTATTGGATGCACAAGATTGGTTAAAAACCCTAATTGGACAAGATTAAGTTTAGGGAGGACGAAAATGACCTAAATGTTCATCCAATGACACAAAAAACCTGTTGGAAGTACAAGATTGGTTAGAATCCCAAATTGGATAAGAATTAGCCTAGGGAGGACGAAAATGACCTAAATGGTCATCCAATGACACAAAACACCTATTGGATGCACAAGATTGCTTAAAAACCCTAATTGGACAAGAATTAGCCTAGGAAGGACGAAAATGACCTAATTGTTCATCCAATGACACAAAAACACCTATTGGATGCACAAGATTGGTTAAAAACCCTAATTGGACAAGAATTAGCGTAGGTTGGACGAAAATGACGTAAATTTTTATCCAATGACACAAAAACACCTATTGGAAGTAGAAGATTGGTTAGAAACCCTAATTGGACAAGAATTAGCCTAGGGAGGACGAAAATGACCTAAATGATCATCCAATGACACAAAACACCTATTGGATGCACAAGATTGCTTAAAAACCCTAATTGGACAAGAATTAGCCTAGGGAGGACGAAAATGACCTAATTGTTCATCCAATGACACAAAAAAACCTATTGGATGCACATGATTGGTTAGAAACCCTAATTGGACAAGATTAAGTGTAGGGAGTACGAAAATGACATAAATATTCATCCAATGACACAAAAACACCTATTGGATGCACAAGATTGGTTAAAAACCCTAATTGGACAAGAATTAGCGTAGGTTGGACGAAAATGACGTAAATTTTCATCCAATGACACAAAAACACCTATTGGAAGTAGAAGATTGGTTAGAAACCCTAATTGGACAAGAATTAGCCTAGGGAGGACGAAAATGACCTAAATGATCATCCAATGACACAAAACACCTATTGGATGCACAAGATTGCTTAAAAACCCTAATTGGACAAGAATTAGCCTAGGGAGGACGAAAATGACCTAATTGTTCATCCAATGACACAAAAAAACCTATTGGATGCACATGATTGGTTAGAAACCCTAATTGGACAAGATTAAGTTTAGGGAGGACTAAAATGACCTAAATGTTCATCCAATGACACAAAACACCTATTGGATGCACGAGATTGGTTAAAAACCCTAATTGGAAAAGGTTAAGTGTAAGGAGGACGAAAATGACATAAATATTCATCCAATGACACAAAAACACCTATTGGATGCACAAGATTGGTTAAAAACCCTAATTGGAAAAGAATTAGCCTAGGGAGGACGAAAATGACGTAAATGTTCATCCAATGACACAAAAACACCTATTGGATGCACAAGATTGGTTAAAAACCCTAATTGGACAAGAATTAGCGTAGGTTGGACGAAAATGACGTAAATTTTCATCCAATGACACAAAAACACCTATTGGAAGTAGAAGATTGGTTAGAAACCCTAATTGGACAAGAATTAGCCTAGGTTGGAAGAAAATGACGTAAATGTTCATCCAATGACACAAAAACACCTATTGGAAGTACAAAATTGGTTAGAAACCCTAATTGGACAAGAATTAGCCTAGGGAGGACGAAAATGACCTAAATGTTCATCCAATGACACAAAACACCTATTGGATGCACAAGATTGGTTAAAAACCCTAATTGGACAAGATTAAGTGTAAGGAGGACGAAAATGACATAAATATTCATCCAATGACACAAAAACACCTATTGGATGCACAAGATTGGTTAAAAACCCTAATTGGACAAGAATTAGCCTAGGGAGGACGAAAATAACCTAATTGTTCATCCAATGATACAAAAACACCTATTGGATGCACAATATTGGTTAGAAACCCTAATTGGACAAGATTAAGATTAGGGAGGATGAAAATGACCTAAATTTTCATCCATTGACACAAAACATCTATTGGATGCACAAGATTGGTTAAAAACCCTAATTGGACAAGAATTAGCCTAGGGAGGACGAAAATGACCTAATTATTCATCCAATGATACAAAAACACCTATTGGATACACAATATTGGTTAGAAACCCTAATTGGACAAGATTAAGTTTAGGGAGGACGAAAATGACGTAAAATGTTCATCCAATGACACAAAACACCTATTGGATGCACAAGATTTGTTAAAAACCCTAATTGGACAAGAATTAGCCTAGGGAGGACGAAAATGACCTAAATGTTCATCCAATGACACAAAAACACCTATTGGATGCACAAGATTGGTGAAAAACCCTAATTGGACAAGAATAAGCCTAGGGAGAACGAAAATGACCTAAATTTTCATCCATTGACACAAAACACCTATTGGATGCACATGATTGGTTAGAAACCCTAATTGGACAAGAATTGGCCTAGGGAGGACGAAAATGACCTAATTGTTCATCCAATGATACAAAAACACCTATTGGATACACAAAATTGGTTAGAAACCCTAATTGGACAAGATTAAGTTTAGGGAGGACGAAAATGACCTAAAATGTTCATCCAATGACACAAAACACCTATTGGATGCACAAGATTGGTTAAAAACCCTAATTGGACAAGAATTAGCCTAGGGAGGACGAAAATGACCTAAATGTTCATCCAATGACACAAAAACACCTATTGGATGCACAAGATTGGTGAAAAACCCTAATTGGACAACAATAAGCCTAGGGAGAACGAAAATGACCTAAATTTTCATCCATTGACACAAAACACCTATTGGATGCACAAGATTGGTTAAAAACCCTAATTGGACAAGAATTAGCCTAGGGAGGACGAAAATGACCTAATTGTTCATCCAATGACACAAAAAAACCTATTGGATGCACATAATTGGTTAGAAACCCTAATTGGACAAGATTAAGTTTAGGGAGGACGAAAATGACCTAAATGTTCATCCAATGACACAAAACACCTATTGGAACCACAAGATTGGTTAAAAACCCTAATTGGACAAGATTAAGTGTAAGGAGGACGAAAATGACATAAATATTCATCCAATGACACAAAAACACCTATTGGATGCACAAGATTGGTTAAAAACCCTAATTGGACAACAATTAGCCTAGGGAGGACGAAAATGACGTAAATGTTCATCCAATGACACAAAAACATCTATTGGAAGTACAAGATTGGTTAGAAACTTTAATTGGACAAGAATTAGCCTAGGGAAGACGAAAATGACCTAAATGTTCATCCAATGACACAAAACACCTATTGGATGCACAAGATTGGTTAAAAACCCTAATTGGACAAGATTAAGTGTAAGGAGGACGAAAATGACATAAATATTCATCCAATGACACAAAAACACCTATTGGATGCACAAGATTGGTTAAAAACCCTAATTGGACAAGAATTAGCCTAGGGAGGACGAAAATAACCTAATTGTTCATCAAATGATACAAAAACACCTATTGGATGCACAATATTGGTTAGAAACCCTAATTGGACAAGATTAAGTTTAGGGAGGACGAAAATGACCTAAAATGTTCATCCAATGACACAAAACACCTATTGGATGCACAAGATTGGTTAAAAACCCTAATTGGACAAGAATTAGCCTAGGGAGGACGAAAATGACCTAATTGTTCATCCATTGACACAAAACACCTATTGGATGCACAAGATTGGTTAAAAACCCTAATTGGACAAGATTAAGTGTAAGGAGGACGAAAATGACATAAATATTCATCCAATGACACAAAAACACCTATTGGATGCACAAGATTGGTTAAAAACCCTAATTGGACAAGAATTAGCCTAGGGAGGACGAAAATGACCTAATTGTTCATCCATTGACACAAAACACCTATTGGATGCACAAGATTGGTTAAAAACCCTAATTGGACAAGATTAAGTGTAAGGAGGACGAAAATGACATAAATATTCATCCAATGACACAAAAACACCTATTGGATGCACAAGATTGGTTAAAAACCCTAATTGGACAAGATTAAGTTTAGGGAGGACGAAAATGACCTAAATGTTCATCCAATGACACAAATCACCTATTGGATGCACAAGATTGGTTAGAAACCCTAATTGGACAAGATTAAGTTTAGGGAGGACGAAAATGACCTCAATTTTCATCCATTGACACAAAACACCTATTGGATGCACAAGATTGGTTAAAAACCCTAATTGGACAAGAATTAGCCTAGGGAGGACGAAAATGACCTAAATGTTCATCCAATGATACAAAAACACCTATTGGATGCACAATATTGGTTAGAAACCCTAATTGGACAAGATTAAGTTTAGGGAGGACGAATATGACCAAAATGTTCATCCAATGACACAAAAACACCTATTGGATGCACAAGATTGGTTAAAAACCCTAATTGGACAAGAATAAGACTAGGGAGGACGAAAATGACCTAATTATTCATCCAATGACACAAAACACCTATTGGATGCACAAGATTGGTTAAAAACCCTAATTGGACAAGAATTTGGCTAGGGAGGACCAAAATGACCTAATTTTTCATCCAATGATACAAAAACACCTATTGGATGCACAAAATTGGTTAGAAACCCTAATTGGACAAGATTAAGTGTAGGGAGGACGAAAATGACATAAATATTCATCCAATGACACAAAAACACCTATTGGATGCACAAGATTGGTTAAAAACCCTAATTGGACAAGATTAGGTGTAGGGAGTACGAAAATGACATAAATATTCATCCAATGACACAAAAAAACCTATTGGATGCACAAGAATGGTTAAAAACCCTAATTGGACAAGATTTAGCCTAGGGAGGACGAAAATGACCTAAATGTTTATCAAATGATACAAAAACACCTATTGGATGCACAAAATTGGTTAGAAACCCTAATTGGACAAGATTAAGTGTAGGGAGGACGAAAATGACATAAATATTCATCTAATGACACAAAAACACCTATTGGATGCACAAGATTGGTTAAAAACCGTAATTGGACATGAATTAGCCTAGGTTGGACGAAAATGACGTAAATGTTCATCCAATGACACAAAACACCTATTGGATGCACAAGATTGCTTAAAAACCCTAATTGGACAAGTATTAGCCTAGGGAGGACGAAAATGACCTAAATGTTCATCCAATGACACAAAAAAACCTATTGGATGCACATAATTGGTTAGAAACCCTAATTGGACAAGATTAAGTTTAGGGAGGACGAAAATGACCTAAATGTTCATCCAATGACACAAAACACCTATTGGATCCACAAGATTGGTTAAAAACCCTAATTGGACAAGATTAAGTGTAGGGAGTACGAAAATGACATAAATATTCATCCAATGACACAAAAAAACCTATTGGATGCACAAGAATGGTTAAAAACCCTAATTGGACAAGAATTAGCCTAGGGAGGACGAAAATGACCTAAATGTTTATCAAATGATACAAAAACACCTATTGGATGCACAAAATTGGTTAGAAACCCTAATTGGACAAGATTAAGTGTAGGGAGGACGAAAATGACATAAATATTCATCCAATGACACAAAAACACCTATTGGATGCACAAGATTGGTTAAAAACCCTAATTGGACAAGATTAAGTGTAGGGAGTACGAAAATGACATAAATATTCATCCAATGACACAAAAAAACCTATTGGATGCACAAGAATGGTTAAAAACCCTAATTGGACTAGAATTAGCCTAGGGAGGACGAAAATGACCTAAATGTTTATCAAATGATACAAAAACACCTATTGGAAGTACAAGATTGGTTAGAAACCCTAATTGGAAAAGAATTAGCCTAGGGAGGACGAAAATGACCTAAATGTTCATCAAATGATACAAAAACACCTATTGGAAGTACAAGATTGGTTAGAAACCCTAATTGGAAAAGAATTAGCCTAGGGAGGACGAAAATGACCTAAATGTTCATCAAATGATACAAAAACACCTATTGGAAGTACAAGATTGGTTAGAAACCCTAATTGGACAAGAATTAGCCTAGGGAAGACGAAAATGACCTAAATGTTCATCCAATGACACAAAAACACCTATTGGATGCACAAGATTGCTTAAAAACCCTAATTGGACAAGAATTAGCCTAGGGGGGACGAAAATGACCTAAATGTTCATCCAATGACACAAAAACACCTATTGGATGCACAAGATTGGTGAAAAACCCTAATTGGACAAGAATAAGCCTAGCGAGAACGAAAATGACCTAATTGTTCATCCAATGACACAAAAAAACCTATTGGATGCACATGATTTGTTAGAAACCCTAATTGGACAAGATTAAGTTTTGGGAGGACGAAAATGACCTAAATGTTCATCCAATGACACAAAACACCTATTGGATGCACAAGATTGGTTAAAAACCCTAATTGGACAAGATTAAGTGTAAGGAGGACGAAAATGACATAAATATTCATCCAATGACACAAAAACACCTATTGGATGCACAAGATTGGTTAAAAACCCTAATTGGACAACAATTAGCCAAGGGAGGACGAAAATGACGTAAATGTTCATCCAATGACACAAAAACATCTATTGGAAGTACAAGATAGGTTAGAAACCCTAATTGGACAAGAATTAGCCTAGGGAAGACGAAAATGACCTAAATGTTCATCCAATGACACAAAACACCTATTGGATGCACAAGATTGCTTAAAAACCCTTATTGGACAAGAATTAGCCTAGGGAGGACGAAAATGACCTAAATGTTCATCCAATGACACAAAAACACCTATTGGATGCACAAGATTGGTGAAAACCCCTAATTGGACAAGAATTAGCCTAGGGAGAACAAAAATGACCTAAATTTTCATCCATTGACACAAAACACCTATTGGATGCACAAGATTGGTTAAAAACCCTAATTGGACAAGAAATAGCCTAGGGAGGACGAAAATGACCTAATTGTTCATCCAATGATACAAAAACACCTATTGGATGCACAATATTGGTTAGGAACCCTAATTGGACAAGATTAAGTTTAGGGAGGACGAAAATGACCTAAATGTTCATCCAATGACACAAAACACCTATTGGATACACAAGATTTGTTAGAAACCCTAATTGGACAAGATTAAGTTTAGGGAGGACGAAAATGACCTAAATATTCATCCAATGACACAAAAACACCTATTGGATGCACAAGATTGGTTAAAAACCCTAATTGGACAAGAATTAGCCTAGGGAGAACGAAAATGACCTAAATTTTCATCCATTGACACAAAACACCTATTGGATGCACAAGATTGGTTAAAAACCCTAATTGGACAAGAATTAGCCTAGGGAGGACGAAAATGACCTAATTGTTCATCCAATGATACAAAAACACCTATTGGATGCACAAAATTGGTTAGAAACCCTAATTGGACAAGATTAAGTGTAGGGAGGACGAAAATGACATAAATATTCATCCAATGACACAAAAACACCTATTGGATGCACAAGATTGGTTAAAAACCCTAATTGGACAAGAAATAGCCTAGGGAGGACGAAACTGACCTAATTGTTCATCCAATGATACAAAAACACCTATTGGATGCACAATATTGGTTAGAAACCCTAATTGGACAAGATTAAGTTTAGGGAGAACGAAAATGACCTAAATGTTCATCCAATGACACAAAACACCTATTGGATACACAAGATTTGTTAGAAACCCTAATTGGACAAGATTAAGTTCAGGGAGGACGAAAATGACCTAAAATGTTCATCCAATGACACAAAACACCTATTGGATGCACAAGATTGGTTAAAAACCCTAATTGGACAAGAATTAGCCTAGGGAGGACGAAAATGACCTAATTGTGCATCCAATGACACAAAAAAACCTATTGGATGCACATGATTTGTTAGAAGAAACCCTAATTGGACAAGATTAAGTTTAGGGAGGACGAAAATGACCTAAATTTTCATCCATTGACACAAAACACCTATTGGATGCACAACATTGGTTAAAAACCCTAATTGGACAAGAATTAGCCTAGGGAGGACGAAAATGACCTAATTATTCATCCAATGATACAAAAACACCTATTGGATGCACAATATTGGTTAGAAACCCTAATTGGACAAGATTAAGTTTAGGGAGGACGAAAATGACCTAAAATGTTCATCCAATGACACAAAACATCTATTGGATGCACAAGATTGGTTAAAAACCCTATTTGGACAAGAATTAGCCTAGGGAGGACGAAAATGACCTAATTGTGCATCCAATGACACAAAAAAACCTATTGGACGCACATGATTGGTTAGAAGAAACCCTAATTGGATAAGATTAAGTTTAGGGAGGACGAAAATGACCTAAATGTTCATCCAATGACACAAAACACCTATTGGATGCACAAGATTGGTTAAAAACCCTAATTGGACAAGATTAAGTGTAAGGAGGACGAAAATGACATAAATATTCATCCAATGACACAAAAACACCTATTGGATGCACAAGATTGGTTAAAAACCCTAATTGGACAAGATTAAGTTTAGGGAGGACGAAAATGACCTAAATGTTCATCCAATGACACAAAAACACCTATTGGATGCACAAGATTGGTTAAAAACCCTAATTGGACAAGATTAAGTGTAAGGAGGACGAAAATGACATAAATATTCATCCAATGACACAAAAACACCTATTGGATGCACAAGATTGGTTAAAAACCCTAATTGGACAAGAATTAGCCTAGGGAGGACGAAAATAACCTAATTGTTCATCAAATGATACAAAAACACCTATTGGATGCACAATATTGGTTAGAAACCCTAATTGGACAAGATTAAGTTTAGGGAGGACGAAAATGACCTAAAATGTTCATCCAATGACACAAAACACCTATTGGATGCACAAGATTGGTTAAAAACCCTAATTGGACAAGAATTAGCCTAGGGAGGACGAAAATGACCTAATTGTTCATCCATTGACACAAAACACCTATTGGATGCACAAGATTGGTTAAAAACCCTAATTGGACAAGATTAAGTGTAAGGAGGACGAAAATGACATAAATATTCATCCAATGACACAAAAACACCTATTGGATGCACAAGATTGGTTAAAAACCCTAATTGGACAAGAATTAGCCTAGGGAGGACGAAAATGACCTAATTGTTCATCCATTGACACAAAACACCTATTGGATGCACAAGATTGGTTAAAAACCCTAATTGGACAAGATTAAGTGTAAGGAGGACGAAAATGACATAAATATTCATCCAATGACACAAAAACACCTATTGGATGCACAAGATTGGTTAAAAACCCTAATTGGACAAGATTAAGTTTAGGGAGGATGAAAATGACCTAAATGTTCATCCAATGACACAAAACACCTGTTGGATGTACAAGATTGGTTAATAACCCTAATTGGACAAGAATTAGCCTAGGTTGGAAGAAAATGACGTAAATGTTCATCCAATGACACAAAAACACCTATTGGAAGTACAAGATTGGTTAGAAACCCTAATTGGACAAGAATTAGCCTAGGGAGGACGAAAATGACCTAAATGTTCATCCAATGACACAAAACACCTATTAGATGCACAAGATTGCTTAAAAACCGTAATTGGACAAGAATTAGCCTAGGGAGGACGAAAATGACCTAATTGTTCATCCAATGACACAAAAAAACCTATTGGATGCACATGATTGGTTAGAAACCCTAATTGGACAAGATTAAGTTTAGGGAGGACGAAAATGACCTAAATGTTCATCTAATGACACAAAACACCTATTGGATGCACAAGATTGGTTAAAAACCCTAATTGGACAAGATTAAGTGTAAGGAGGACGAAAATGACATAAATATTCATCCAATGACACAAAAACACCTATTGGATGCACAAGATTGCTTAAAAACCCTAATTGGACAAGATTAAGTTTAGGGAGGACGAAAATGACCTAAATGTTCATCCAATGACACAAAACACCTATTGGATGCACAAGATTGGTTAGAAACCCTAATTGGACAAGATTAAGTTTAGGGAGGACAAAAATGACCTAAATTTTCATCCATTGACACAAAACACCTATTGGATGCACAAGATTGGTTAAAAACCCTAATTGGACAAGAATTAGCCTAGGGAGGACGAAAATGACCTAAATGTTCATCCAATGATACAAAAACACCTATTGGATGCACAAAATTGGTTAGAAACCCTAATTGGACAAGATTAAGTGTAGGGAGGACGAAAATGACATAAATATTCATCCAATGACACAAAAACACCTATTGGATGCACAAGATTGGTTAAAAACCCTAATTGGACAAGATTAAGTGTAGGGAGTACGAAAATGACATAAATATTCATCCAATGACACAAAAAAACCTATTGGATGCACAAGAATGGTTATAAACCCTAATTGGACTAGAATTAGCCTAGGGAGGACGAAAATGACCTAAATGTTTATCAAATGATACAAAAACACCTATTGGAAGTACAAGATTGGTTAGAAACCCTAATTGGAAAAGAATTAGCCTAGGGAGGACGAAAATGACCTAAATGTTCATCAAATGATACAAAAACACCTATTGGAAGTACAAGATTGGTTAGAAACCCTAATTGGAAAAGAATTAGCCTAGGGAGGACGAAAATGACCTAAATGTTCATCAAATGATACAAAAACACCTATTGGAAGTACAAGATTGGTTAGAAACCCTAATTGGACAAGAATTAGCCTAGGGAAGACGAAAATGACCTAAATGTTCATGCAATGACACAAAAACACCTATTGGATGCACAAGATTGGTTAAAAACGCTAATTGGACAAGAATAAGCCTAGGGAGAACGAAAATGACCTCAATTTTCATAAATTGACACAAAACACCTATTGGAAGCACAAGATTGGTTAAAAACCCTAATTGGACAAGATTAAGTTTAGGGAGGACGAAAATGACCTAAATTTTCATCCATTGACACAAAACACCTATTGGATGCACAAGATTGGTTAAAAACCCTAATTGGACAAGAATTAGCCTAGGGTGGACGAAAATGACATAAATATTTATCCAATGACACAAAAACACCTATTGGATGCACAAGATTGGTTAAAAACCCTAATTGGACAAGATTAAGTGTAGGGAGTACGAAAATGACATAAATATTCATCCAATGACACAAAAACACTTATTGGATGCACAAGATTGGTTAAAAACCCTAATTGGACAAGAATTAGCCTAGGTTGGACGAAAATGACGTAAATGTTCATCCAATGACACAAAACACCTATTGGATGCACAAGATTGCTTAAAAACCCTAATTGGACAAGAATTAGCCTAGGGAGGACGAAAATGACCTAAATGTTCATCCAATGACACAAAAACACCTATTGGATGCACAAGATTGGTTAAAAACCCTAATTGGACAAGAATTAGCCTAGGGAGGACGAAAATGACCTAATTGTTCATCCAATGACACAAAAACACCTATTGGATGCACAAGATTGGTTAAAAACCCTAATTGGACAAGAATTAGCCTAGGTTGGACGAAAATGACGTAAATGTTCATCCAATGACACAAAACACCTATTGGATGCACAAGATTGGTTAAAAACCCTAATTGGACAAGAATTAGCCTAGGTTGGACGAAAATGACGTAAATGTTCATCCAATGACACAAAACACCTATTGGATGCACAAGATTGTTTAAAAACCCTAATTGGACAAGAATTAGCCTAGGGAGGACGTAAATGACCTAATTGTTCATCCAATGATACAAAAACACCTATTGGATGCACAAAATTGGTTAGAAACCCTAATTGGACAAGATTAAGTGTAGGGAGGACGAAAATGACATAAATATTCATCCAATGACACAAAAACACCTATTGGATGCACAAGATTGGTTAAAAACCCTAATTGGACAAGAATTAGCCTAGGGAGGACGAAAATGACCTAATTGTTCATCCATTGACACAAAACACCTATTGGATGCACAAGATTGGTTAAAAACCCTAATTGGACAAGATTAAGTGTAAGGAGGACGAAAATGACATAAATATTCATCCAATGACACAAAAACACCTATTGGATGCACAAGATTGGTTAAAAACCCTAATTGGACAAGAATTAGCCTAGGGAGGACGAAAATGACCTAATTGTTCATCCATTGACACAAAACACCTATTGGATGCACAAGATTGGTTAAAAACCCTAATTGGACAAGATTAAGTGTAAGGAGGACGAAAATGACATAAATATTCATCCAATGACACAAAAACACCTATTGGATGCACAAGATTGGTTAAAAACCCTAATTGGACAAGATTAAGTTTAGGGAGGACGAAAATGACCTAAATGTTCATCCAATGACACAAATCACCTATTGGATGCACAAGATTGGTTAGAAACCCTAATTGGACAAGATTAAGTTTAGGGAGGACGAAAATGACCTCAATTTTCATCCATTGACACAAAACACCTATTGGATGCACAAGATTGGTTAAAAACCCTAATTGGACAAGAATTAGCCTAGGGAGGACGAAAATGACCTAAATGTTCATCCAATGATACAAAAACACCTATTGGATGCACAAAATTGGTTAGAAACCCTAATTGGACAAGATTAAGTGTAGGGAGGACGAAAATGACATAAATATTCATCCAATGACACAAAAACACCTATTGGATGCACAAGATTGGTTAAAAACCCTAATTGGACAAGATTAAGTGTAGGGAGTACGAAAATGACATAAATATTCATCCAATGACACAAAAACACCTATTGGATGCACAAGATTGGTTAAAAACCCAAATTGGACAAGAATTAGCCTAGGTTGGACGAAAATGACGTAAATGTTCATCCAATGACACAAAACACCTATTGGATGCACAAGTTGCTTAAAAACCCTAATTGGACAAGAATTAGCCTAGGGAGGACGAAAATGACCTAAATGTTCATCCAATGACACAAAAACACCTATTGGATGCACAAGATTGGTGAAAAACCCTAATTGGACAACAATAAGGCTAGGAAGAACGAAAATGACATAAATATTCATCCAATGACACAAAAACACCTATTGGATGCACAAGATTGGTTAAAAACCCTAATTGGACAAGAATTAGCCTAGGGAGGACGAAAATGACCTAATTGTTCATCCAATGACACAAAAAAACCTATTGGATGCACATGATTGGTTAGAAACCCTAATTGGACAAGATTAAGTTTAGGGAGGACGAAAATGACCTAAATGTTCATCTAATGACACAAAACACCTATTGGATGCACAAGATTGGTTAAAAACCCTAATTGGACAAGATTAAGTGTAAGGAGGACGAAAATGACATAAATATTCATCCAATGACACAAAAACACCTATTGGATGCACAAGATTGCTTAAAAACCCTAATTGGACAAGATTAAGTTTAGGGAGGACGAAAATGACCTAAATGTTCATCCAATGACACAAAACACCTATTGGATGCACAAGATTGGTTAGAAACCCTAATTGGACAAGATTAAGTTTAGGGAGGACAAAAATGACCTAAATTTTCATCCATTGACACAAAACACCTATTGGATGCA
Organism: Cicer judaicum; assembly: GCA_037974835.1. Taxonomy (NCBI): domain Eukaryota; kingdom Viridiplantae; phylum Streptophyta; class Magnoliopsida; order Fabales; family Fabaceae; genus Cicer; species Cicer judaicum. The sequence continues at coordinate 241,520 of JBBPBS010001057.1, read as the reverse complement.
CAAGATTGGTTAAAAACCCTAATTGGACAAGAATTAGCCTAGGGAGGACGAAAATGACCTAAATGTTCATCCAATGATACAAAAACACCTATTGGATGCACAAAATTGGTTAGAAACCCTAATTGGACAAGATTAAGTGTAGGGAGGACGAAAATGACATAAATATTCATCCAATGACACAAAAACACCTATTGGATGCACAAGATTGGTTAAAAACCCTAATTGGACAAGATTAAGTGTAGGGAGTACGAAAATGACATAAATATTCATCCAATGACACAAAAAAACCTATTGGATGCACAAGAATGGTTATAAACCCTAATTGGACTAGAATTAGCCTAGGGAGGACGAAAATGACCTAAATGTTTATCAAATGATACAAAAACACCTATTGGAAGTACAAGATTGGTTAGAAACCCTAATTGGAAAAGAATTAGCCTAGGGAGGACGAAAATGACCTAAATGTTCATCAAATGATACAAAAACACCTATTGGAAGTACAAGATTGGTTAGAAACCCTAATTGGAAAAGAATTAGCCTAGGGAGGACGAAAATGACCTAAATGTTCATCAAATGATACAAAAACACCTATTGGAAGTACAAGATTGGTTAGAAACCCTAATTGGACAAGATTTAGCCTAGGGAAGACGAAAATGACCTAAATGTTCATGCAATGACACAAAAACACCTATTGGATGCACAAGATTGGTTAAAAACGCTAATTGGACAAGAATAAGCCTAGGGAGAACGAAAATGACCTCAATTTTCATAAATTGACACAAAACACCTATTGGAAGCACAAGATTGGTTAAAAACCCTAATTGGACAAGATTAAGTTTAGGGAGGACGAAAATGACCTAAATTTTCATCCATTGACACAAAACACCTATTGGATGCACAAGATTGGTTAAAAACCCTAATTGGACAAGAATTAGCCTAGGGAGGACTCAAATGACCTAATTGTTCATCCAATGATACAAAAACACCTATTGGATGCACAAAATTGGTTAGAAACCCTAATTGGACAAGATTAAGTGTAGGGAGGACGAAAATGACATAAATATTTATCCAATGACACAAAAACACCTATTGGATGCACAAGATTGGTTAAAAACCCTAATTGGACAAGATTAAGTGTAGGGAGTACGAAAATGACATAAATATTCATCCAATGACACAAAAACACTTATTGGATGCACAAGATTGGTTAAAAACCCTAATTGGACAAGAATTAGCCTAGGTTGGACGAAAATGACGTAAATGTTCATCCAATGACACAAAACACCTATTGGATGCACAAGATTGCTTAAAAACCCTAATTGGACAAGAATTAGCCTAGGGAGGACGAAAATGACCTAAATGTTCATCCAATGACACAAAAACACCTATTGGATGCACAAGATTGGTGAAAAACCCTAATTGGACAACAATAAGCCTAGGGAGAACGAAAATGACATAAATATTCATCCAATGACACAAAAACACCTATTGGATGCAAAAGATTGGTTAAAAACCCTAATTGGACAAGAATTAGCCTAGGGAGGACGAAAATGACCTAATTGTTCATCCAATGACACAAAAAAACCTATTGGATGCACCTGATTGGTTAGAAACCCTAATTGGACAAGATTAAGTTTAGGGAGGACGAAAATGACCTAAATGTTCATCTAATGACACAAAACACCTATTGGATGCACAAGATTGGTTAAAAACCCTAATTGGACAAGATTAAGTGTAAGGAGGACGAAAATGACATAAATATTCATCCAATGACACAAAAACACCTATTGGATGCACAAGATTGGTTAAAAACCCTAATTGGACAAGATTAAGTTTAGGGAGGACGAAAATGACCTAAATGTTCATCCAATGACACAAATCACCTATTGGATGCACAAGATTGGTTAGAAACCCTAATTGGACAAGATTAAGTTTAGGGAGGACGAAAATGACCTCAATTTTCATCCATTGACACAAAACACCTATTGGATGCACAAGATTGGTTAAAAACCCTAATTGGACAAGAATTAGCCTAGGGAGGACGAAAATGACCTAAATGTTCATCCAATGATACAAAAACACCTATTGGATGCACAAAATTGGTTAGAAACCCTAATTGGACAAGATTAAGTGTAGGGAGGACGAAAATGACATAAATATTCATCCAATGACACAAAAACACCTATTGGATGCACAAGATTGGTTAAAAACCCTAATTGGACAAGAATTAGCCTAGGTTGGACGAAAATGACGTAAATGTTCATCCAATGACACAAAAACACCTATTGGATGCACAAGATTGGTTAAAAACCCTAATTGGACAAGAATTAGCCTAGGGAGGACGAAAATGACCTAAATGTTCATCCAATGACACAAAACACCTATTGGATCCACAAGATTGGTTAAAAACCCTAATTGGACAATATTAAGTGTAAGGAGGACGAAAATGACATAAATATTCATCCAATGACACAAAAACACCTATTGGATGCACAAGATTGGTTAAAAACCCTAATTGGACAACATTAAGTTTAGGGAGGACGAAAATGACCTAAATGTTCATCCAATGACACAAAACACCTATTGGATGCACAAGATTGGTTAGAAACCCTAATTGGACTAGATTAAGTTTAGGGAGGACGAAAATGACCTAAAATGTTCATCCAACGACACAAAACACCTATTGAATGCACAAGATTGGTTAAAAACCCTAATTGGACAAGAATTAGCCTAGGGAGGACGAAAATGACCTAACTGTTCATCAAATGATACAAAAACACCTATTGGAAGTACAAGATTGGTTAGAAACCCTAATTGGACAAGATTAAGTGTAGGGAGTAGGAAAATGACATAAATATTCATCCAATGACACAAAAACACCTATTGGATGCACAAGATTGATTAAAAACCCTAATTGGACAAGAATTAGCCTAGGTTGGACGAAAATGACGTAAATGTTCATCCAATGACACAAAAACACCTATTGGATGCACAAGATTGGTTAAAAACCCTAATTGGACAAGAATTAGCCTAGGGAGGACGAAAATGACCTAAATGTTCATCCAATGACACAAAACACCTATTGGATCCACAAGATTGGTTAAAAACCCTAATTGGACAAGATTAAGTGTAAGGAGGACGAAAATGACATAAATATTCATCCAATGACACAAAAACACCTATTGGATGCACAAGATTGGTTAAAAACCCTAATTGGACAAGATTAAGTTTAGGGAGGACGAAAATGACCTAAAATGTTCATCCAATGACACAAAACACCTGTTGGAAGTACAAGATTGGTTAGAAACCTTAATTGGACAAGAATTAGCCTAGGGAGGACGAAAATGACATAAATATTCATCCAATGACACAAAAAAACCTATTGGATGCACATGATTGGTTAGAAGAAACCCTAATTGGACAAGATTAAGTTTAGGGAGGACGAAAATGACCTAAATGTTCATCCAATGACACAAAACACCTATTGGATGCACAAGATTGGTTAAAAACCCTAATTGGACAAGATTAAGTGTAAGGAGGACGAAAATGACATAAATATTCATCCAATGACACAAAAACACCTATTGGATGCACAAGATTGGTTAAAAACCCTAATTGGACAAGAATTAGCCTAGGGAGAACGAAAATGACCTAAATTTTCGTCATTTGACACAAAACACCTATTGGATGCACAAGATTGGTTAAAAACCCTAATTGGACAAGAATTAGCCTAGGGAGGACGAAAATGACCTAATTGTTCATCCAATGATACAAAAACACCTATTGGATGCACAATATTGGTTAGAAACCCTAATTGGACAAGATTAAGTTTAGGGAGGACGAAAATGACCTAAATGTTCATCCAATGACACAAAACACCTATTGGATGCACAAGATTGGTTAGAAACCCTAATTGGACAAGATTAAGTTTAGGGAGGACGAAAATGACCTAAATTTTCATCCATTGACACAAAACACCTATTGGATGCACAAGATTGGTTAAAAACCCTAATTGGACAAGAATTAGCCTAGGGAGGACGAAAATGACCTAATTGTTCATCCAATGACACAAAAACACCTATTGGATGCACAAGATTGGTTAAAAACCCTAATTGGACAAGAATTAGCCTAGGTTGGACGAAAATGACGTAAATGTTCATCCAATGACACAAAACACCTATTGGATGCACAAGATTGCTTAAGAACCCTAATTGGACAAGAATTAGCCTAGGGAGGACGAAAATGACCTATATGTTCATCCAATGACACAAAAACACCTATTGGATGCACAAGATTGGTGAAAAACCCTAATTGGACAACAATAAGCCTAGGGAGAACGAAAATGACCTAAATTTTCATCCATTGACACAAAACACCTATTGGATGCACAAGATTGGTTAAAAACCCTAATTGGACAAGAATTAGCCTAGGGAGGACGAAAATGACCTAATTGTTCATCCAATGACACAAAAAAACCTATTGGATGCACATGATTGGTTAGAAACCCTAATTGGACAAGATTAAGTTTAGGAAGGACGAAAATGACCTAAATGTTCATCTAATGACACAAAACACCTATTGGATGCACAAGATTGGTTAAAAACCCTAATTGGACCAGATTAAGTGTAAGGAGGACGAAAATGACATAAATATTCATCCAATGACACAAAAACACCTATTGGATGCACAAGATTGCTTAAAAACCCTAATTGGACCAAATTAAGTTTAGGGAGGACGAAAATGACCTAAATGTTCATCCAATGACACAAAACACCTATTGGATGCACAAGATTGGTTAGAAACCCTAATTGGACAAGATTAAGTTTAGGGAGGACGAAAATGACCTAAATTTTCATCCATTGACACAAAACACCTATTGGATGCACAAGATTGGTTAAAAACCCTAATTGGACAAGAATTAGCCTAGGGAGGACGAAAATGACCTAAATGTTCATCCAATGATACAAAAACACCTATTGGATGCACAAAATTGGTTAGAAACCCTAATTGGACAAGATTAAGTGTAGGGAGGACGAAAATGACATAAATATTCATCCAATGACACAAAAACACCTATTGGATGCACAAGATTGGTTAAAAACCCTAATTGGACAAGATTAAGTGTAGGGAGTACGAAAATGACATAAATATTCATCCAATGACACAAAACACCTATTGGATGCACAAGATTGGTTAAAAACCCTAATTGGACAAGAATTAGCCTAGGTTGGACGAAAATGACGTAAACGTTCATCCAATGACACAAAACACCTATTGGATGCACAAGTTGCTTAAAAACCCTAATTGGACAAGAATTAGCCTAGGGAGGACGAAAATGACCTAAATGTTCATCCAATGACACAAAAACACCTATTGGATGCACATGATTGGTTAGAAACCCTAATTGGACAAGATTAAGTTTAGGAAGGACGAAAATGACCTAAATGTTCATCTAATGACACAAAACACCTATTGGATGCACAAGAATGGTTAAAAACCCAAATTGGACAAGATTAAGTGTAAGGAGGACGAAAATGACATAAATATTCATCCAATGACACAAAAACACCTATTGGATGCACAAGATTGCTTAAAAACCCTAATTGGACAAGATTAAGTTTAAGGAGGACGAAAATGACCTAAATGTTCATCCAATGACACAAAACACCTATTGGATGCACAAGATTGGTTAGAAACCCTAATTGGACAAGATTAAGTTTAGGGAGGACGAAAATGACCTAAATTTTCATCCATTGACACAAAACACCTATTGGATGCACAAGATTGGTTAAAAACCCTAATTGGACAAGAATTAGCCTAGGGAGGACGAAAATGACCTAAATGTTCATCCAATGATACAAAAACACCTATTGGATGCACAAAATTGGTTAGAAACCCTAATTGGACAAGATTAAGTGTAGGGAGGACGAAAATGACATAAATATTCATCCAATGACACAAAAACACCTATTGGATGCACAAGATTGGTTAAAAACCCTAATTGGACAAGATTATGTGTAGGGAGTACGAAAATGACATAAATATTCATCCAATGACACAAAAAAACCTATTGGATGCACAAGAATGGTTAAAAACCCTAATTGGAAAAGAATTAGCCTAGGGAGGACGAAAATGACCTAAATGTTCATCAAATGATACAAAAACACCTATTGGAAGTACAAGATTGGTTAGAAACCCTAATTGGACAAGAATTAGCCTTGGGAGGACGAAAATGACCTAAATGTTCATCAAATGATACAAAAACACCTATTGGAAGTACAAGATTGGTTAGAAACCCTAATTGGACAAGAATTAGCCTAGGGAAGACGAAAATGACCTAAATGTTCATCCAATGACACAAAAACACCTATTGGATGCACAAGAATGGTTAAAAACCCTAATTGGACAAGAATAAGCCTAGGGAGTACGAAAATGACATAAATATTCATCCAATGACACAAAAACACCTATTGGATGAACAAGATTGGTTAAAAACCCTAATTGGACAAGAATTAGCCTAGGTTGGACGAAAATGACGTAAATGTTCATCCAATGACACAAAACACCTATTGGATGCACAAGATTGCTTAAGAACCCTAATTGGACAAGAATTAGCCTAGGGAGGACGAAAATGACCTAAATGTTCATCCAATGACACAAAAACACCTATTGGATGCACAAGATTGGTGAAAAACCCTAATTGGACAAGATTAAGTTTAGGGAGAACGAAAATGACCTAAATGTTCATCTAATGACACAAAACACCTATTGGATGCACAAGATTGGTTAAAAACCCTAATTGGACAAGATTAAGTGTAAGGAGGACGAAAATGACATAAATATTCATCCAATGACACAAAAACACCTATTGGATGCACAAGATTGGTTAAAAACCTTAATTGGACATGAATTAGCCTAGGGAGGACGAAAATGACCTAAACGTTCATCCAATGACACAAAACACCTATTGGATGCACAAGATTGCTTAAAAACCCTAATTGGACAAGAATTAGCCTAGGGAGGACGAAAATGACCTAAATGTTCATCCAATGACACAAAAACACCTATTGGATGCACAAGATTGGTGAAAAACCCTAATTGGACAACAATAAGCCTAGGGAGAACGAAAATGACCTAAATTTTCATCCATTGACACAAAACACCTATTGCATGCACAAGATTGGTTAAAAACCCTAATTGGACAAGAATTAGCCTAGGGAGGACGAAAATGACCTAATTGTTCATCCAATGACACAAAAAAACCTATTGGATGCACATGATTGGTTAGAAACCCTAATTGGACAAGATTAAGTTTAGGGAGGACGAAAATGACCTAAATGTTCATCTAATGACACAAAACACCTATTGGATGCACAAGATTGGTTAAAAACCCTAATTGGACAAGATTAAGTGTAAGGAGGACGAAAATGACAAAAATATTCATCCAATGACACAAAAACACCTATTGGATGCACAAGATTGGTTAAAAACCCTAATTGGACAAGATTAAGTTTAGGGAGGACGAAAATGACCTAAATGTTCATCCAATGACACAAAACACCTATTGGATGCACAAGATTGGTTAGAAACCCTAATTGGACAAGATTAAGTTTAGGGAGGACGTAAATGACCTAAATTTTCATCCATTGACACAAAACACCTATTGGATGCACAAGATTGGTTAAAAACCCTAATTGGACAAGAATTAGCCTAGGGAGGACGAAAATGACCTAAATGTTCATCCAATGATACAAAAACACCTATTGGATGCACAATATTGGTTAGAAACCCTAATTGGACAAGATTAAGTTTAGGGAGGACGAATATGACCTAAATGTTCATCCAATGACACAAAAACACCTATTGGATGCACAAGATTGGTTAAAAACCCTAATTGGACAAGAATAAGACTAGGGAGGACGAAAATGATCTAATTATTCATCCAATGACACAAAACACCTATTGGATGCACAAGATTGGTTAAAAACCCTAATTGGACAAGAATTTGGCAAGGGAGGACCAAAATGACCTAATTTTTCATCCAATGATACAAAAACACCTATTGGATGCAGAAAATTGGTTAGAAACCCTAATTGGACAAGATTAAGTGTAGGGAGGACGAAAATGACATAAATATTCATCCAATGACACAAAAACACCTATTGGATGCACAAGATTGGTTAAAAACCCTAATTGGACAAGATTAAGTGTAGGGAGTACGAAAATGACATAAATATTCATCCAATGACACAAAAAAACCTATTGGATGCACAAAAATGGTTAAAAACCCTAATTGGACAAGAATTAGCCTAGGGAGGACGAAAATGACCTAAATGTTTATCAAATGATACAAAAACACCTATTGGAAGTACAAGATTGGTTAGAAACCCTAATTGGAAAAGAATTAGCCTAGGGAGGACGAAAATGACCTAAATGTTCATCAAATGATACAAAAACACCTATTGGAAGTACAAGATTGGTTAGAAACCCTAATTGGAAAAGAATTAGCCTAGGGAGGACGAAAATGACCTAAATGTTCATCAAATGATACAAAAACACCTATTGGAAGTACAAGATTGGTTAGAAACCCTAATTGGACAAGAATTAGCCTAGGGAAGACGAAAATGACCTAAATGTTCATGCAATGACACAAAAACACCTATTGGATGCACAAGATTGGTTAAAAACGCTAATTGGACAAGAATAAGCCTAGGGAGAACGAAAATGACCTAAATTTTCATAAATAGACACAAAACACCTATTGGAAGCACAAGATTGGTTAAAAACCCTAATTGGACCAGATTAAGTGTAGGGAGTACGAAAATGACATAAATATTCATCCAATGACACAAAAACACCTATTGGATGCACAAGATTGGTTAAAAACCCTAATTGGACAAGAATTAGCCTAGGTTGGACGAAAATGACGTAAATGTTCATCCAATGACACAAAACACCTATTGGATGCACAAGATTGCTTAAGAACCCTAATTGGACAAGAATTAGCCTAGGGAGGACGAAAATGACCTAAATGTTCATCCAATGACACAAAAACACCTATTGGATGCACAAGATTGGTGAAAAACCCTAATTGGACAACAATAAGCCTAGGGAGAACGAAAATGACCTAAATTTTCATCCATTGACACAAAACACCTATTGGATGCACAAGATTGGTTAAAAACTAAAATGACCTAATTGTTCATCCAATGACACAAAAAAACCTATTGGATGCACATGATTGGTTAGAAACCCTAATTGGACAAGATTAAGTTTAGGAACGACGAAAATGACCTAAATGTTCATCTAATGACACAAAACACCTATTGGATGCACAAGATTGGTTAAAAACCCTAATTGGACAAGATTAAGTGTAAGGAGGACGAAAATGACATAAATATTCATCCAATGACACAAAAACACCTATTGGATGCACAAGATTGCTTAAGAACCCTAATTGGACAAGAATTAGCCTAGGGAGGACGAAAATGACCTAAATGTTCATCCAATGACACAAAAACACCTATTGGATGCACAAGATTGGTGAAAAACCCTAATTGGACAAGATTAAGTTTAGGGAGAACGAAAATGACCTAAATGTTCATCTAATGACACAAAACACCTATTGGATGCACAAGATTGGTTAAAAACCCTAATTGGACAAGATTAAGTGTAAGGAGGACGAAAATGACATAAATATTCATCCAATGACACAAAAACACCTATTGGATGCACAAGATTGCTTAAAAACCCTAATTGGACAAGATTAAGTTTAGGGAGGACGAAAATGACCTAAATGTTCATCCAATGACACAAAACACCTATTGGATGCACAAGATTGGTTAGAAACCCTAATTGGACAAGATTAAGTTTAGGGAGGACGAAAATGACCTAAATTTTCATCCATTGACACAAAACACCTATTGGATGCACAAGATTGGTTAAAAACCCTAATTGGACAAGAATTAGCCTAGGGAGGACGAAAATGACCTAAATGTTCATCCAATGATACAAAAACACCTATTGGATGCACAATATTGGTTAGAAACCCTAATTGGACAAGATTAAGTTTAGGGAGGACGAAAATGACCTAAATGTTCATCCAATGACACAAAAACACCTATTGGATGCACAAGATTGGTGAAAAACCCTAATTGGACAACAATAAGCCTAGGGAGAACGAAAATGACCTAAATTTTCATCCATTGACACAAAACACCTATTGGATGCACAAGATTGGTTAAAAACCCTAATTGGACAAGAATTAGCCTAGGGAGGACGAAAATGACCTAATTGTTCATCCAATGACACAAAAAAACCTATTGGATGCACATGATTGGTTAGAAACCCTAATTGGACAAGATTAAGTTTAGGAACGACGAAAATGACCTAAATGTTCATCTAATGACACAAAACACCTATTGGATGCACAAGATTGGTTAAAAACCCTAATTGGACAAGATTAAGTGTAAGGAGGACGAAAATGACATAAATATTCATCCAATGACACAAAAACACCTATTGGATGCACAAGATTGCTTAAAAACCCTAATTGGACAAGATTAAGTTTAGGGAGGACGAAAATGACCTAAATGTTCATCCAATGACACAAAACACCTATTGGATGCACAAGATTGGTTAGAAACCCTAATTGGACAAGATTAAGTTTAGGGAGGACGACCATTGACACAAAACACCTATTGGATGCACAAGATTGGTTAAAAACCCTAATTGGACAAGAATTAGCCTAGGGAGGACGAAAATGACCTAAATGTTCATCCAATGATACAAAAACACATATTGGATGCACAATATTGGTTAGAAACCCTAATTGGACAAGATTAAGTTTAGGGAGGACGAATATGACCTAAATGTTCATCCAATGACACAAAAACACCTATTGGATGCACAAGATTGGTTAAAAACCCTAATTGGACAAGAATAAGACTAGGGAGGACGAAAATGACCTAATTATTCATTCAATGACACAAAACACCTATTGGATGCACAAGATTGGTTAAAAACCCTAATTGGACAAGAATTTGGCTAGGGAGGACCAAAATGACCTAATTTTTCATCCAATGATACAAAAACACCTATTGGATGCACAAAATTGGTTAGAAACCCTAATTGGACAAGATTAAGTGTAGGGAGTACGAAAATGACATAAATATTCATCCAATGACACAAAAAAACCTATTGGATGCACAAGATTGGTTAAAAACCCTAATTGGACAAGAATTAGCCTAGGGAGGACGAAAATGACCTAAATGTTCATCAAATGATACAAAAACACCTATTGGAAGTACAAGATTGGTTAGAAACCCTAATTGGAAAAGAATTAGCCTAGGGAGGACGAAAATGACCTAAATGTTCATCAAATGATACAAAAACACCTATTGGAAGTACAAGATTGGTTAGAAACCCTAATTGGACAAGATTTAGCCTAGGGAAGACGAAAATGACCTAAATGTTCATGCAATGACACAAAAACACCTATTGGATGCACAAGATTGGTTAAAAACGCTAATTGGACAAGAATAAGCCTAGGGAGAACGAAAATGACCTAAATTTTCATCCATTGACACAAAACACCTATTGGAAGCACAAGATTGGTTAAAAACCCTAATTGGACAAGATTAAGTGTAGGGAGTACGAAAATGACATAAATATTCATCCAATGACACAAAAACACCTATTGGATGCACAAGATTGGTTAAAAACCATAATTGGACAAGAATTAGCCTAGGTTGGACGAAAATGACGTAAATGTTCATCCAATGACACAAAACACCTATTGGATGCACAAGATTGCTTAAGAACCCTAATTGGACAAGAATTAGCCTAGGGAGGACGAAAATGACCTAAATGTTCATCCAATGACACAAAAACACCTATTGGATGCACAAGATTGGTGAAAAACCCTAATTGGACAAGATTAAGTTTAGGGAGAACGAAAATGACCTAAATGTTCATCTAATGACACAAAACACCTATTGGATGCACAAGATTGGTTAAAAACCCTAATTGGACAAGATTAAGTGTAAGGAGGACGAAAATGACATAAATATTCATCCAATGACACAAAAACACCTATTGGATGCACAAGATTGCTTAAAAACCCTAATTGGACAAGATTAAGTTTAGGGAGGACGAAAATGACCTAAATGTTCATCCAATGACACAAAACACCTATTGGATGCACAAGATTGGTTAGAAACCCTAATTGGACAAGATTAAGTTTAGGGAGGACGAAAGTGACCTAAATTTTCATCCATTGACACAAAACACCTATTGGATGCACAAGATTGGTTAAAAACCCTAATTGGACAAGAATTAGCCTAGGGAGGACGAAAATGACCTAAATGTCCATCCAATGATACAAAAACACCTATTGGATGCACAATATTGGTTAGAAACCCTAATTGGACAAGATTAAGTTTAGGGAGGACGAAAATGACCTAAATGTTCATCCAATGACACAAAACACCTATTGGTTGCACAAGATTGGTTAGAAACCCTGATTGGACAAGGTTAAGTTTAGGGAGGACGAAAATGACCTACAACGTTCATCCAATGACACAAAACACCTATTGGATGCACAAGATTGGTTAAAAACCCTAATTAGACAAGAAATAGCCTAGGGAGGACGAAAATGACCTAATTGTTCATCCAATGATACAAAAACACCTATTGGATGCACAAAATTCGTTAGAAACCCTAATTGGACAAGAATTAGCCTACGGAGGACGAAAATGACCTAAAATGTTCATCCAATGACACAAAACACCTATTGGATGCACAAGATTGGTTAAAAACCCTAATTGGACAAGAATTAGCCTAGGGAGGACGAAAATGACCTAAATGTTCATCCAATGATACAAAAACACCTATTGGATGCACAAAATTGGTTAGAAACCCTAATTGGACAAGATTAAGTGTAGGGAGGACGAAAATGACATAAATATTCATCCAATGACACAAAAACACCTATTGGATGCACAAGATTGGTTAAAAACCCTAATTGGACAAGATTAAGTGTAGGGAGTACGAAAATGACATAAATATTCATCCAATGACACAAAAACACCTATTGGATGCACAAGATTGGTTAAAAACCCAAATTGGACAAGAATTAGCCTAGGTTGGACGAAAATGACGTAAATGTTCATCCAATGACACAAAACACCTATTGGATGCACAAGTTGCTTAAAAACCCTAATTGGACAAGAATTAGCCTAGGGAGGACGAAAATGACCTAAATGTTCATCCAATGACACAAAAACACCTATTGGATGCACAAGATTGGTGAAAAACCCTAATTGGACAACAATAAGGCTAGGAAGAACGAAAATGACATAAATATTCATCCAATGACACAAAAACACCTATTGGATGCACAAGATTGGTTAAAAACCCTAATTGGACAAGAATTAGCCTAGGGAGGACGAAAATGACCTAATTGTTCATCCAATGACACAAAAAAACCTATTGGATGCACATGATTGGTTAGAAACCCTAATTGGACAAGATTAAGTTTAGGGAGGACGAAAATGACCTAAATGTTCATCTAATGACACAAAACACCTATTGGATGCACAAGATTGGTTAAAAACCCTAATTGGACAAGATTAAGTGTAAGGAGGACGAAAATGACATAAATATTCATCCAATGACACAAAAACACCTATTGGATGCACAAGATTGGTGAAAAACCCTAATTGGACAAGAATAAGCCTAGGGAGAACGAAAATGACCTAAATTTTCATCCATTGACACAAAACACCTATTGGATGCACAAGATTGGTTAAAAACCCTAATTGGACAAGAATAAGCCTAGGGAGAACGAAAATGACCTAAATTTTCATCCATTGACACAAAACACCTATTGGATGCACAAGATTGGTTAAAAACCCTAATTGGACAAGAATTAGCCTAGGGAGGACGAAAATGACCTAAATGTTCATCCAATGACACAAAACACCTATTGGATGCACAAGATTGCTTAAAAATCCTAATTGGACAAGAATTAGCCTAGGGAGGACGAAAATGACCTAATTGTTCATCCAATGACACAAAAAAACCTATTGGATGCACATGATTGGTTAGAAACCCTAATTGGACAAGATTAAGTTTAGGGAGGACGAAAATGACCTAAATGTTCATCCAATGACACAAAACACCTATTGGATGCACAAGATTGGTTAAAAACCCTAATTGGACAAGATTAAGTGTAACGAGGACGAAAATGACATAAATATTCATCCAATGACACAAAAACACCTATTCAATGCACAAGATTGGTTAAAAACCCTAATTGGACAAGAATTAGCCTAGGGAGGACGAAAATGACATAAATATTCATCCAATGACACAAAAGCACCTATTGGATGCACAAGATTGGTTAAAAATCCTAATTGGACAAGATTAAGTTTAGGGAGGATGAAAATGACCTAAATGTTCATCCAATGACACAAAACACCTGTTGGATGCACAAGATTGGTTAATAACCCTAATTGGACAAGTATTAGCCTAGGGAGGACATAAATGACCTAATTGTTCATCCAATGATATAAAAACACCTATTGGATGCACAAAATTGGTTAGAAACCCTTATTGGAAAAGATTAAGTGTAGGGAGGACGAAAATGACATAAATATTCATCCAATGACACAAAACCACCTATTGGATCCACAAGATTGGTTAAAAACCCTAATTGGACAAGATTAAGTGTAGGGAGTACGAAAATGACATAAATATTCATCCGATGACATAAAAACACCTATTGGATGCACAAGATTGTTTAAAAACCCTAATTGGACAAGAATTAGCCTAGGTTGGAAGAAAATGACGTAAATGTTCATCCAATGACACAAAACACCTATTGGATGCACAAGATTGGTTAAAAACCCTAATTGGACAAGATTAAGTGTAAGGAGGACGAAAATGACATAAATATTCATCCAATGACACAAAAACACCTATTGGATGCACAAGATTGGTTAAAAACACTAATTGGACAAGATTTAGTTTAGGGAGGACGAAAATGACCTAAATGTTCATCCAATGACACAAAACACCTGTTGGAAGTACAAGATTGGTTAGAAACCTTAATTGGACAAGAATTAGTCTAGGGAAGACGAAAATGACCTAAATGTTCATCCAATGACACAAAACACCTATTGGATGCACAAGATTGGTTAAAAACCCTAATTGGACAACAATTAGCCTAGGGAGGACGAAAATGACGTAAATGTTCATCCAATGACACAAAAACATCTATTGGAAGTACAAGATTGGTTAGAAACTTTAATTGGACAAGAATTAGCCTAGGGAAGACGAAAATGACCTAAATGTTCATCCAATGACACAAAACACCTATTGGATGCACAAGATTGGTTAAAAACCCTAATTGGACAAGATTAAGTGTAAGGAGGACGAAAATGACATAAATATTCATCCAATGACACAAAAACACCTATTGGATGCACAAGATTGGTTAAAAACCCTAATTGGACAAGAATTAGCCTAGGGAGAACGAAAATGACCTAAATTTTCGTCATTTGACACAAAACACCTATTGGATGCACAAGATTGGTTAAAAACCCTAATTGGACAAGAATTAGCCTAGGGAGGACGAAAATGACCTAATTGTTCATCCAATGATACAAAAACACCTATTGGATGCACAATATTGGTTAGAAACCCTAATTGGACAAGATTAAGTTTAGGGAGGACGAAAATGACCTAAATGTTCATCCAATGACACAAAACACCTATTGGATGCACAAGATTGGTTAGAAACCCTAATTGGACAAGATTAAGTTTAGGGAGGACGAAAATGACCTAAATTTTCATCCATTGACACAAAACACCTATTGGATGCACAAGATTGGTTAAAAACCCTAATTGGACAAGAATTAGCCTAGGGAGGACGAAAATGACCTAAATGTTCATCCAATGATACAAAAACACCTATTGGATGCACAATATTGGTTAGAAACCCTAATTGGACAAGATTAAGTTTAGGGAGGACGAAAATGACCTAAATGTTCATCCAATGACACAAAACACCTATTGGATGCACATGATTGGTTAGAAACCCTGATTGGACAAGATTAAGTTTAGGGAGGACGAAAATGACCTACAACGTTCATCCAATGACACAAAACACCTATTGGATGCACAAGATTGGTTAAAAACCCTAATTAGACAAGAAATAGCCT
>JBBPBS010001057.1:213089-225284 GCA_037974835.1 Cicer judaicum | reverse complement strand
ATGACACAAAAACACCTATTGGATGCACAAGATTGGTGAAAAACCCTAATTGGACAAGATTAAGTTTAGGGAGAACGAAAATGACCTAAATGTTCATCTAATGACACAAAACACCTATTGGATGCACAAGATTGGTTAAAAACCCTAATTGGACAAGATTAAGTGTAAGGAGGACGAAAATGACATAAATATTCATCCAATGACACAAAAACACCTATTGGATGCACAAGATTGGTTAAAAACACTAATTGGACAAGATTTAGTTTAGGGAGGACGAAAATGACCTAAATGTTCATCCAATGACACAAAACACCTGTTGGAAGTACAAGATTGGTTAGAAACCTTAATTGGACAAGAATTAGTCTAGGGAAGACGAAAATGACCTAAATGTTCATCCAATGACACAAAACACCTATTGGATGCACAAGATTGGTTAAAAACCCTAATTGGACAAGATTAAGTGTAAGGAGGACGAAAATGACATAAATATTCATCCAATGACACAAAAACACCTATTGGATGCACAAGATTGGTTAAAAACCCTAATTGGACAAGAATTAGCCTAGGGAGAACGAAAATGACCTAAATTTTCGTCATTTGACACAAAACACCTATTGGATGCACAAGATTGGTTAAAAACCCTAATTGGACAAGAATTAGCCTAGGGAGGACGAAAATGACCTAATTGTTCATCCAATGATACAAAAACACCTATTGGATGCACAATATTGGTTAGAAACCCTAATTGGACAAGATTAAGTTTAGGGAGGACGAAAATGACCTAAATGTTCATCCAATGACACAAAACACCTATTGGATGCACAAGATTGGTTAGAAACCCTAATTGGACAAGATTAAGTTTAGGGAGGACGAAAATGACCTAAATTTTCATCCATTGACACAAAACACCTATTGGATGCACAAGATTGGTTAAAAACCCTAATTGGACAAGAATTAGCCTAGGGAGGACGAAAATGACCTAAATGTTCATCCAATGATACAAAAACACCTATTGGATGCACAATATTGGTTAGAAACCCTAATTGGACAAGATTAAGTTTAGGGAGGACGAAAATGACCTAAATGTTCATCCAATGACACAAAACACCTATTGGATGCACATGATTGGTTAGAAACCCTGATTGGACAAGATTAAGTTTAGGGAGGACGAAAATGACCTACAACGTTCATCCAATGACACAAAACACCTATTGGATGCACAAGATTGGTTAAAAACCCTAATTAGACAAGAAATAGCCTTGGGAGGACGAAAATGACCTAATTGTTCATCCAATGATACAAAAACACCTGTTGGATGCACAATATTGGTTAGAAACCCTAATTGGAAAAGATTAAGTTTAGGGAGGACTAAAATGACCTAAATGTTCATCCAATGACACAAAACACCTATTGGATCCACAAGATTGGTTAAAAACCCTAATTGGACAAGATTAAGTGTAATGAGGACGAAAATGACATAAATATTCATCCAATGACACAAAAACACCTATTGGATGCACAAGATTGGTGAAAAACCCTAATTGGACAAGATTAAGTTTAGGGAGAACGAAAATGACCTAAATGTTCATCTAATGACACAAAACACCTATTGGATGCACAAGATTGGTTAAAAACCCTAATTGGACAAGATTAAGTGTAAGGAGGACGAAAATGACATAAATATTCATCCAATGACACAAAAACACCTATTGGATGCACAAGATTGCTTAAAAACCCTAATTGGACAAGATTAACTTTAGGGAGGACGAAAATGACCTAAATGTTCATCCAATGACACAAAACACCTATTGGATCCACAAGATTGGTTAAAAACCCTAATTGGACAAGATTAAGTGTAGGGAGTACGAAAATGACATAAATATTCATCCAATGACACAAAAAAACCTATTGGATGCACAAGAATGGTTAAAAACCCTAATTGGACAAGAATTAGCCTAGGGAGGACGAAAATGACCTAAATGTTTATCAAATGATACAAAAACACCTATTGGATGCACAAAATTGGTTAGAAACCCTAATTGGACAAGATTAAGTGTAGGGAGGACGAAAATGACATAAATATTCATCCAATGACACAAAAACACCTATTGGATGCACAAGATTGCTTAAAAACCCTAATTGGACCAAATTAAGTTTAGGGAGGACGAAAATGACCTAAATGTTCATCCAATGACACAAAACACCTATTGGATGCACAAGATTGGTTAGAAACCCTAATTGGACAAGATTAAGTTTAGGGAGGACGAAAATGACCTAAATTTTCATCCATTGACACAAAACACCTATTGGATGCACAAGATTGGTTAAAAACCCTAATTGGACAAGAATTAGCCTAGGGAGGACAAAAATGACCTAAATGTTGATCCAATGATACAAAAACACCTATTGGATGCACAATATTGGTTAGAAACCCTAATTGGACAAGATTAAGTTTAGGGAGGACGAAAATGACCTAAATGTTCATCCAATGACACAAAACACCTATTGGATGCACAAGATTGGTTAGAAACCCTGATTGGACAAGATTAAGTTTAGGGAGGACGAAAATGACCTAAAACGTTCATCCAATGACACAAACGTTCATCCAATGACACAAAACACCTATTGGATGCACAAGATTGGTTAAAAACCCTAATTAGACAAGAAATAGCCTATGGAGGACGAAAACGACCTAATTGTTCATCCAATGATACAAAAACACCTATTGGATGCACAAAATTGGTTAGAAACCCTAATTGGACAAGATTAAGTGTAGGGAGGACGAAAATGACATAAAAATTCATCCAATGACACAAAAACACCTATTGGATGCACAAGATTGGTTAAAAACCCTAATTGGACAAGATTAAGTGTAAGGAGTACGAAAATGACATAAATATTCATCCAATGACACAAAAAAACCTATTGGATGCACAAGATTGGTTAAAAACCCTAATTGGACAAGAATTAGCCTAGGGAGGACAAAAATGACCTAATTGTTCATCCAATGACACAAAAAAACCTATTGGATGCACATGATTTGTTAGAAACCCTAATTGGACAAGATTAAGTTTAGGGAGGACGAAAATGACCTAAATGTTCATCCAATGATACAAAAACACCTATTGGATGCACAAAATTGGTTAGAAACCCTAATTGGACAAGATTAAGTGTAGGGAGGACGAAAATGACATAAATACTCATCCAATGACACAAAAACACCTATTGGATGCACAAGATTGGTTAAAAACCCTAATTGGACAAGATTAAGTGTAGGGAGTACGAAAATGACATAAATATTCATCCAATGACACAAAAACACCTATTGGATGCACAAGATTGGTTAAAAACCCTAATTGGACTAGAATAAGCCTAGGGAGAACGAAAATGACCTAAATTTTCATCCATTGACACAAAACACCTACTGGATGCACAAGATTGGTTAAAAACCCTAATTGGACAAGAATTTGGCTAGGGAGGACGAAAATGACCTAATTGTTCATCCTATGATACAAAAACACCTATTGGATGCACAAAATTGGTTAGAAACCCTAATTGGACAAGATTAAGTGTAGGGAGGACGAACATGACATAAATATTCATCCAGTGACACAAAAACACCTATTGGATGCACAAGATTGGTTAAAAACCCTAATTGGACAAGATTAAGTGTAGGGAGTACGAAAATGACATAAATATTCATCCAATGACACAAAAACACCTATTGGATGCACAAGATTGGTTAAAAACCCTAATTGGACAAGAATAAGCCTAGGTTGGACGAAAATGACGTAAATGTTCATCCAATGACACAAAACACCTATTGGATGCACAAGATTGGTTAAAAACCCTAATTGGACAAGAATTAGCCTAGGTTGGACGAAAATGACGTAAATGTTCATCCAATGACACAAAACACCTATTGGATGCACAAGATTGGTTAAAAACCCTAATTGGACAAGAATTAGCCTAGGGAGGACGTAAATGACCTAATTGTTCATCCAATGATACAAAAACACCTATTGGATGCACAAAATTGGTTAGAAACCCTAATTGGACAAGATTAAGTGTAGGGAGGACGAAAATGACATAAATATTCATCCAATGACACAAAAACACCTATTGGATGCACAAGATTGGTTAAAAACCCTAATTGGACAAGAATTAGCCTAGGTTGGACGAAAATGACGTAAATGTTCATCCAATGACACAAAACACCTATTGGATGCACAAGATTGCTTAAGAAACCTAATTGGACAAGAATTAGCCTAGGGAGGACGAAAATGACCTAAATGTTCATCCATGACACAAAAACACCTATTGGATGCACAAGATTGGTGAAAAACCCTAATTGGACAAGATTAAGTTTAGGGAGAACGAAAATGACCTAAATGTTCATCTAATGACACAAAACACCTATTGGATGCACAAGATTGGTTAAAAACCCTAATTGGACAAGATTAAGTGTAAGGAGGACGAAAATGACATAAATATTCATCCAATGACACAAAAACACCTATTGGATGCACAAGATTGCTTAAAAACCCTAATTGGACAAGATTAAGTTTAGGGAGGACGAAAATGACCTAAATGTTCATCCAATGACACAAAACACCTATTGGATGCACAAGATTGGTTAAAAACCCGAATTGGACAAGATTAAGTGTAAGGAGGACGAAAATGACATAAATATTCATCCAATGACAGAAAAACACCTATTGGATGCACAAGATTGGTTAAAAACCCTAATTGGACAAGAATTAGCCTAGGGAGGACGAAAATGACCTAATTGTGCATCCAATGACACAAAAAAACCTATTGGATGCACATGATTGGTTAGAAACCCTAATTGGACAAGATTAAGTTTAGGGAGGACGAAAATGACCTAAATGTTCATCCAATGACACAAAACACCTATTGGATGCACAAGATTGGTTAAAAACCCGAATTGGACAAGATTAAGTGTAAGGAGGACGAAAATGACATAAATATTCATCCAATGACAGAAAAACACCTATTGGATGCACAAGATTGGTTAAAAACCCTAATTGGACAAGAATTAGCCTAGGGAGGACGAAAATGACCTAAAATGTTCATCCAATGACACAAAACACCTATTGGATGCACAAGATTGGTTAAAAACCCTAATTGGACAAGAATTAGCCTAGGGAGGACGAAAATGACCTAATTGTGCATCCAATGACACAAAAAAACCTATTGGATGCACATGATTGGTTAGAAACCCTAATTGGACAAGATTAAGTTTAGGGAGGACGAAAATGACCTAAATGTTAATCCAATGACACAAAACACCTATTGGATGCACAAGATTGGTTAAAAACCCTAATTGGACAACATTAAGTGTACGGAGGACGAAAATGACATAAATATTCATCCAATGACACGAAAACACCTATTGGATGCACAAGATTGGTTAAAAACCCTAATTGGACAAGATTAAGTTTAGGGAGGACGAAAATGACCTAAATGTTCATCCAATGACACAAAACACCTGTTGGAAGTACAAGATTGGTTAGAAACCCAAATTGGACAAGAATTAGATTAGGGAGGACGAAAATGACCTAAATGTTCATCCAATGACACAAAACACCTATTGGATGCACAAGATTGGTTAAAAACCCTAATTGGACAAGGATAAGCCTAGGGAGAACGAAAATGACCTAAATTTTCATCCATTGACACAAAACAACTATTGGATGCACAAGATTGGTTAAAAACCCTAATTGGACAAGAATTAGCCTAGGGAGGACGAAAATGACCTAATTATTCATCCAATGATACAAAAACACGTATTGGATGCACAATATTGGTTAGAAACCCTAATTGGACAAGATTAAGTTTAGGGAGGACGAAAATGACCTAAAATGTTCATCCAATGACACAAAACACCTATTGGATGCACAAGATTGGTTAAAAACCCTAATTGGACAAGAATTAGCCTAGGGAGGACGAAAATGACCTAATTGTGCATCCAATGACACAAAAAAACCTATTGGATGCACATGATTGGTTAGAAACCCTAATTGGACAAGATTAAGTTTAGGGAGGACGAAAATGACATAAATATTCATCCAATGACACAAAAGCACCTATTGGATGCACAAGATTGGTTAAAAACCCTAATTGGACAAGATTAAGTTTAGGGAGGATGAAAATGACCTAAATGTTCATCCAATGACACAAAACACCTGTTGGATGTACAAGATTGGTTAATAACCCTAATTGGACAAGAATTAGCCTAGGTTGGAAGAAAATGACGTAAATGTTCATCCAATGACACAAAAACACCTATTGGAAGTACAAGATTGGTTAGAAACCCTAATTGGACAAGAATTAGCCTAGGGAGGACGAAAATGACCTAAATGTTCATCCAATGACACAAAACACCTATTGGATGCACAAGATTGCTTAAAAAACCTAATTGGACAAGAATTAGCCTAGGGAGGACGAAAATGACCTAATTGTTCATCCAATGACACAAAAAAACCTATTGGATGCACATGATTGGTTAGAAACCCTAATTGGACAAGATTAAGTTTAGGGAGGACGAAAATGACCTAAATGTTCATCCAATGACACAAAACACCTATTGGATCCACAAGATTGGTTAAAAACCCTAATTGGACAAGATTAAGTGTAATGAGGACGAAAATGACATAAATATTCATCCAATGACACAAAAACACCTATTGGATGCACAAGATTGGTGAAAAACCCTAATTGGACAAGATTAAGTTTAGGGAGAACGAAAATGACCTAAATGTTCATCTAATGACACAAAACACCTATTGGATGCACAAGATTGGTTAAAAACCCTAATTGGACAAGATTAAGTGTAAGGAGGACGAAAATGACATAAATATTCATCCAATGACACAAAAACACCTATTGGATGCACAAGATTGCTTAAAAACCCTAATTGGACAAGATTAAGTTTAGGGAGGACGAAAATGACCTAAATGTTCATCCAATGACACAAAACACCTATTGGATGCACAAGATTGGTTAGAAACCCTAATTGGACAAGATTAAGTTTAGGGAGGACAAAAATGACCTAAATTTTCATCCATTGACACAAAACACCTATTGGATGCACAAGATTGGTTAAAAACCCTAATTGGACAAGAATTAGCCTAGGGAGGACGAAAATGACCTAAATGTTCATCCAATGATACAAAAACACCTATTGGATGCACAAAATTGGTTAGAAACCCTAATTGGACAAGATTAAGTGTAGGGAGGACGAAAATGACATAAATATTCATCCAATGACACAAAAACACCTATTGGATGCACAAGATTGGTTAAAAACCCTAATTGGACAAGATTAAGTGTAGGGAGTACGAAAATGACATAAATATTCATCCAATGACACAAAAAAACCTATTGGATGCACAAGAATGGTTATAAACCCTAATTGGACTAGAATTAGCCTAGGGAGGACGAAAATGACCTAAATGTTTATCAAATGATACAAAAACACCTATTGGAAGTACAAGATTGGTTAGAAACCCTAATTGGAAAAGAATTAGCCTAGGGAGGACGAAAATGACCTAAATGTTCATCAAATGATACAAAAACACCTATTGGAAGTACAAGATTGGTTAGAAACCCTAATTGGAAAAGAATTAGCCTAGGGAGGACGAAAATGACCTAAATGTTCATCAAATGATACAAAAACACCTATTGGAAGTACAAGATTGGTTAGAAACCCTAATTGGACAAGATTTAGCCTAGGGAAGACGAAAATGACCTAAATGTTCATGCAATGACACAAAAACACCTATTGGATGCACAAGATTGGTTAAAAACGCTAATTGGACAAGAATAAGCCTAGGGAGAACGAAAATGACCTCAATTTTCATAAATTGACACAAAACACCTATTGGAAGCACAAGATTGGTTAAAAACCCTAATTGGACAAGATTAAGTTTAGGGAGGACGAAAATGACCTAAATTTTCATCCATTGACACAAAACACCTATTGGATGCACAAGATTGGTTAAAAACCCTAATTGGACAAGAATTAGCCTAGGGAGGACAAAAATGACCTAAATGTTGATCCAATGATACAAAAACACCTATTGGATGCACAATATTGGTTAGAAACCCTAATTGGACAAGATTAAGTTTAGGGAGGACGAAAATGACCTAAATGTTCATCCAATGACACAAAACACCTATTGGATGCACAAGATTGGTTAGAAACCCTGATTGGACAAGATTAAGTTTAGGGAGGACGAAAATGACCTAAAACGTTCATCCAATGACACAAACGTTCATCCAATGACACAAAACACCTATTGGATGCACAAGATTGGTTAAAAACCCTAATTAGACAAGAAATAGCCTATGGAGGACGAAAACGACCTAATTGTTCATCCAATGATACAAAAACACCTATTGGATGCACAAAATTGGTTAGAAACCCTAATTGGACAAGATTAAGTGTAGGGAGGACGAAAATGACATAAAAATTCATCCAATGACACAAAAACACCTATTGGATGCACAAGATTGGTTAAAAACCCTAATTGGAAAAGATTAAGTGTAGGGAGTACGAAAATGACATAAATATTCATCCAATGACACAAAAACACCTATTGGATGCACAAGATTGGTTAAAAACCCTAATTGGACAAGAATTAGCCTAGGTTGGACGAAAATGACGTAAATGTTCATCCAATGACACAAAAACACCTATTGGATGCACAAGATTGCTTAAAAACCCTAATTGGACAAGAATTAGCCTAGGGGGGACGAAAATGACCTAAATGTTCATCCAATGACACAAAAACACCTATTGGATGCACAAGATTGGTGAAAAACCCTAATTGGACAAGAATAAGCCTAGGGAGAACGAAAATGACCTAATTGTTCATACAATGATACAAAAACACCTATTGGATGCACAAGATTGGTTAGAAACCCTAATTGGACAAGATTAAGTGTAGGGAGGACGAAAATGACATAAATATTCATCCAATGACACAAAAACACCTATTGGATGCACAAGATTGGTTAAAAACCCTAATTGGACAAGATTAAGTGTAGGGAGTACGAAAATGACATAAATATTCATCCAATGACACAAAAACACCTATTGGATGCACAAGATTGGTTAAAAACCCTAATTGGACTAGAATAAGCCTAGGGAGAACGAAAATGACCTAAATTTTCATCCATTGACACAAAACACCTACTGGATGCACAAGATTGGTTAAAAACCCTAATTGGACAAGAATTTGGCTAGGGAGGACGAAAATGACCTAATTGTTCATCCAATGATACAAAAACACCTATTGGATGCACAAAATTGGTTAGAAACCCTAATTGGACAAGATTAAGTGTAGGGAGGACGAACATGACATAAATATTCATCCAATGACACAAAAACACCTATTGGATGCACAAGATTGGTTAAAAACCCTAATTGGACAAGAATTAGCCTAGGTTGGACGAAAATGACGTAAATGTTCATCCAATGACACAAAAACACCTATTGGATGCACAAGATTGGTTAAAAACCCTAATTGGAAAAGAATTAGCCTAGGGAGGACGAAAATGACCTAATTGTTCATCCAATGTCACAAAAAAACCTATTGGATGCACATAATTGGTTAGAAACCCTAATTGGACAAGATTAACTTTAGGGAGGACGAAAATGACCTAAATGTTCATCCAATGACACAAAACACCTATTGGATCCACAAGATTGGTTAAAAACCCTAATTGGACAAGATTAAGTGTAAGGAGGACGAAAATGACATAAATATTCATCCAATGACACAAAAACACCTATTGGATGCACAAGATTGGTTAAAAACCCTAATTGGACAAGATTAAGTCTAGGGAGTACGAAAATGACATAAATATTCATCCAATGACACAAAAACACCTATTGGATGCACAAGATTGGTTAAAAACCCTTATTGGACAAGAATTAGCCTAGGGAGGACGAAAATGACCTAAATGTTTATCAAATGATACAAAAACACCTATTGGAAGTACAAGATTGGTTAGAAACCCTAATTGGACAAGAATTAGCCTAGGAAAGACGAAAATGACCTAAATGTTCATCCAATGACACAAAACACCTATTGGATCCACAAGATTGGTTAAAAACCGTAATTGGACAAGATTAAACGTAAGGAGGACGAAAATGACATAAATATTCATCCAATGACACAAAAACACCTATTGGATGCACAAGATTGGTTAAAAACCCTAATTGGACAAGATTAAGTGTAGGGAGTACGAAAATGACATAAATATTCATCCAATGACACAAAAACACCTATTGGATGCACAAGATTGGTTAAAAACCCTTATTGGACAAGAATTAGCCTAGGGAGGACGAAAATGACCTAAATGTTTATCAAATGATACAAAAACACCTATTGGAAGTACAAGATTGGTTAGAAACCCTAATTGGACAAGAATTAGCCTAGGAAAGACGAAAATGACCTAAATGTTCATCCAATGACACAAAAACACCTATTGGATGAACAAGATTGGTTAAAAACCCTAATTGGACAAGATTAAGTGTACGGAGTACGAAAATGACATAAATATTCATCCAATGATACAAAAACACCTATTGGATGCACAAGATTGGTTAAAAACCCTAATTGGACAAGATTAAGTGTAGGGAGTACGAAAATGACATAAATATTCATCCAATGACACAAAAACACCTATTGGATGCACAAGATTGGTTAAAAACCCTAATTGGACAAGAATTAGCCTAGGTTGGACGAAAATGACGTAAATGTTCATCCAATGACACAAAACACCTATTGGATGCACAAGATTGCTTAAGAAACCTAATTGGACAAGAATTAGCCTAGGGAGGACGAAAATGACCTAAATGTTCATCCATGACACAAAAACACCTATTGGATGCACAAGATTGGTGAAAAACCCTAATTGGACAAGATTAAGTTTAGGGAGAACGAAAATGACCTAAATGTTCATCTAATGACACAAAACACCTATTGGATGCACAAGATTGGTTAAAAACCCTAATTGGACAAGATTAAGTGTAAGGAGGACGAAAATGACATAAATATTCATCCAATGACACAAAAACACCTATTGGATGCACAAGATTGGTTAAAAACCTTAATTGGACATGAATTAGCCTAGGGAGGACGAAAATGACCTAAACGTTCATCCAATGACACAAAACACCTATTGGATGCACAAGATTGCTTAAAAACCCTAATTGGACAAGAATTAGCCTAGGGAGGACGAAAATGACCTAAATGTTCATCCAATGACACAAAAACACCTATTGGATGCACAAGATTGGTGAAAAACCCTAATTGGACAACAATAAGCCTAGGGAGAACGAAAATGACCTAAATTTTCATCCATTGACACAAAACACCTATTGGATGCACAAGATTGGTTAAAAACCCTAATTGGACAAGAATTAGCCTAGGGAGGACGAAAATGACCTAAATGTTCATCCAATGATACAAAAACACCTATTGGATGCACAATATTGGTTAGAAACCCTAATTGGACAAGATTAAGTTTAGGGAGGACGAAAATGACCTAAATGTTCATCCAATGACACAAAACACCTATTGGATGCACAAGATTGGTTAGAAACCCTGATTGGACAAGATTAAGTTTAGGGAGGACGAAAATGACCTACAACGTTCATCCAATGACACAAAACACCTATTGGATGCACAAGATTGGTTACAAACCCTAATTAGACAAGAAATAGCCTAGGGAGGACGAAAATGACCTAATTGTTCATCCAATGATACAAAAACACCTGTTGGATGCACAATATTGGTTAGAAACCCTAATTGGACAAGATTAAGTTTAGGGAGGACGAAAATGACCTAAATGTTCATCCAATGACACAAAACACCTATTGGATCCACAAGATTGGTTAAAAACCCTAATTGGACAAGATTAAGTGTAATGAGGACGAAAATGACATAAATATTCATCCAATGACACAAAAACACCTATTGGATGCACAAGATTGGTTTAAAACCCTAATTGGACAACATTAAGTTTAGGGAGGACGAAAATGACCTAAATGTTCATGCAATGACACAAAACACCTATTGGATGCACACGATTGGTTAGAAACCCTAATTGGACAAGATTAAGTTTAGGGAGGACGAAAATGACCTAAATGTTCATCCA
>JBBPBS010001057.1:168874-200621 GCA_037974835.1 Cicer judaicum | reverse complement strand
CGAAAATGACATAAATATTCATCCAATGACACAAAAACACCTATTGGATGCACAAGATTGGTTAAAAACCCTAATTGGACAAGAATTAGCCTAGGGAGGATGAAAATGACCTAAATGTTCATCCAATGACACAAAACACCTATTGGATCCACAAGATTGGTTAAAAACCCTAATTGGACAAGATTAAGTGTAGGGAGAACGAAAATGATTGGTTAAAAACCCTAATTGGACAAGATTGGTTAAAAACCCTAATTGGACAAGAATTAGCCTAGGTTGGACGAAAATGACGTAAATGTTCATCCAATGACACAAAAACACCTATTGGATGCACAAGATTGCTTAAAAACCCTAATTGGACAAGATTAAGTTTAGGGAGGACGAAAATGACCTAAATGTTCATCCAATGACACAAAACACCTATTGGATGCACAAGATTGGTTAGAAACCCTAATTGGACAAGATTAAGTTTAGGGAGGACGAAAGTGACCTAAATTTTCATCCATTGACACAAAACACCTATTGGATGCACAAGATTGGTTAAAAACCCTAATTAGACAAGAAATAGCCTAGGGAGGACGAAAATGACCTAATTGTTCATCCAACGATAAAAAAACACCTATTGGATGCACAATATTGCTTAAAAACCCTAATTGGACAAGATTAAGTTTAGGGAGGACGAAAATGACCTAAATGTTCATGCAATGACACAAAACACCTATTGGATGCACAAGATTGGTTAGAAACCCTAATTGGACAAGAATTACCCTAGGGAAGACAAAAATGACCTAAATGTTCATCCAATGACACAAAAACACCTATTGGATGCACAAGATTGGTTAAAAACCCTAATTGGACTAGAATAAGCCTAGGGAGAACGAAAATGACCTAAATTTTCATCCATTGACACAAAACACCTACTGGATGCACAAGATTGGTTAAAAACCCTAATTGGACAAGAATTTGGCTAGGGAGGACGAAAATGACCTAATTGTTCATCCTATGATACAAAAACACCTATTGGATGCACAAAATTGGTTAGAAACCCTAATTGGACAAGATTAAGTGTAGGGAGGACGAACATGACATAAATATTCATCCAGTGACACAAAAACACCTATTGGATGCACAAGATTGGTTAAAAACCCTAATTGGACAAGATTAAGTGTAGGGAGTACGAAAATGACATAAATATTCATCCAATGACACAAAAACACCTATTGGATGCACAAGATTGGTTAAAAACCCTAATTGGACAAGAATTAGCCTAGGGAGGACGAAAATGACCTAAATGTTCATCAAATGATACAAAAACACCTATTGAAAGTACAAGATTTGTTAGAAACCCTAATTGGACAACAATTAGCCTAGGGAGGACGAAAATGACCTAAATCTTCATCAAATGATACAAAAACACCTATTGAAAGTACAAGATTGGTTAGAAACCCTAATTGGACAAGAATTAGCCTAGGGAAGACGAAAATGACCTAAATGTTCATCCAATGACACAAAAACACCTATTGGATGCACAAGATTGGTTAAAAACCCTAATTGGACAAGAATAAGCCTAGGGAGAACGAAAATGACCTAAATTTTCATCCATTGACACAAAACACCTATCGGATGCACAAGATTGGTTAAAAACCCTAATTGGACAAGAACTAGCCTAGGGAGGACGAAAATGACCTAATTGTTCATCCAATGATACAAAAACACCTATTGGATGCACAAAATTGGTTAGAAACCCTAATTGGACAAGATTAAGTGTAGGGAGGACGAAAATGACATAAATATTCATCCAATGACACAAAAACACCTATTGGATGCACAAGATTGGTTAAAAACCCTAGTTGGACAAGATTAAGTGTAGGGAGTACGAAAATGACATAAATATTCATCCAATGACACAAAAACACCTATTGGATGCACAAGATTGGCTAAAAACCCTAATTGGACAAGAATTAGCCTAGGATGGACGAAAATGACGTAAATGTTCATCCAATGACACAAAAACACCTATTGGATGCACAAGATTGGTTAAAAACCCTAATTGGACAAGAATTAGCCTAGGGAGGACGAAAATGACCTAAATGTTCATCCAATGACACAAAACACCTATTGGATCCACAAGATTGGTTAAAAACCGTAATTGGACAAGATTAAACGTAAGGAGGACGAAAATGACATAAATATTCATCCAATGACACAAAAACACCTATTGGATGCACAAGATTGGTTAAAAACCCTAATTGGACAAGATTAAGTGTAGGGAGTACGAAAATGACATAAATATTCATCCAATGACACAAAAACACCTATTGGATGCACAAGATTGGTTAAAAACCCTAATTGGACAAGAATTAGCCTAGGGAGGACGAAAATGACCTAAATGTTCATCAAATGATACAAAAACACCTATTGAAAGTACAAGATTTGTTAGAAACCCTAATTGGACAACAATTAGCCTAGGGAGGACGAAAATGACCTAAATCTTCATCAAATGATATAAAAACACCTATTGAAAGTACAAGATTGGTTAGAAACCCTAATTGGACAAGAATTAGCCTAGGGAAGACGAAAATGACCTAAATGTTCATCCAATGACACAAAAACACCTATTGGATGCACAAGATTGGTTAAAAACCCTAATTGGACAAGAATAAGCCTAGGGAGAACGAAAATGACCTAAATTTTCATCCATTGACACAAAACACCTATTGGATGCACAAGATTGGTTAAAAACCCTAATTGGACAAGAATTTGGCTAGGGAGGACGAAAATGACCTAATTGTTCATCCAATGATACAAAAACACCTATTGGATGCACAAAATTGGTTAGAAACCCTAATTGGACAAGATTAAGTGTAGGGAAGACGAAAATGACCTAAATGTTTATCAAACGATACAAAAACACCTATTGGAAGTACAAGATTGGTTAGAAACCCTAATTGGACAAGAATTACCTTAGGGAAGCCGAAAATGACCTAAATGTTCATCCAATGACACAAAAACACCTATTGGATGCACAAGATTGGTTAAAAACCCTAATTGGACAAGAATAAGCCTAGGGAGAACGAAAATGACCTAAATTTTCATCCATTGACACAAAACACCTACTGGATGCACAAGATTGGTTAAAAACCCTAATTGGACAAGAATTTGGCTAGGGAGGACGAAAATGACCTAATTGTTCATCCTATGATACAAAAACACCTATTGGATGCACAAAATTGGTTAGAAACCCTAATTGGACAAGATTAAGTGTAGGGAGGACGAACATGACATAAATATTCATCCAGTGACACAAAAACACCTATTGGATGCACAAGATTGGTTAAAAACCCTAATTGGACAAGATTAAGTGTAGGGAGTACGAAAATGACAAATATTCATCCAATGACACAAAAACACCTATTGGATGCACAAGATTGGTCAAAAACCCTAATTGGACAAGATTAAGTTTAGGGAGGACGAAAATGACCTAAATGTTCATCCAATGACACAAAACACCTATTGGATGCACAAGATTGGTTAAAAACCCTAATTGGACAAGAATTAGCCTAGGGAGGACGAAAATGACCTAATTGTTCATCCAATGATACAAAAACACCTATTGGATGCACAAAATTGTTTAGAAACCCTAATTGGACAAGATTAAGTGTAGGGAGGACGAAAATGACATAAATATTCATCCAATGACACAAAAACACCTATTGGATGCACAAGATTGGTTAAAAACCCTAGTTGGACAAGATTAAGTGTAGGGAGTACGAAAATGACATAAATATTCATCCAATGACACAAAAACACCTATTGGATGCACAAGATTGGCTAAAAACCCTAATTGGACAAGAATTAGCCTAGGATGGACGAAAATGACGTAAATGTTCATCCAATGACACAAAAACACCTATTGGATGCACAAGATTGGTTAAAAACCCTAATTGGACAAGAATTAGCCTAGGGAGGACGAAAATGACCTAAATGTTCATCCAATGACACAAAACACCTATTGGATCCACAAGATTGGTTAAAAACCCTAATTGGACAAGATTAAGTGTAAGGAGGACGAAAATGACATAAATATTCATCCAATGACACAAAAACACCTATTGGATGCACAAGATTGGTTAAAAACCCTAATTGGACAAGATTAAGTGTACGGAGTACGAAAATGACATAAATATTCATCCAATGATGCAAAAACACCTATTGGATGCACAAGATTGGTTAAAAACCCTTATTGGACAAGAATTAGCCTAGGGAGGACGAAAATGACCTAAATGTTTATCAAATGATACAAAAACACCTATTGGAAGTACAAGATTGGTTAGAAACCCTAATTGGACAAGAATTAGCCTAGGAAAGACGAAAATGACCTAAATGTTCATCCAATGACACAAAAACACCTATTGGATGCACAAGATTGGTTAAAAACCCTAATTGGACAAGAATAAGCCTAGGGAGAACGAAAATGACCTAAATTTTCATCCATTGACACAAAACACCTATTGGATGCACAAGATTGGTTAAAAACCCTAATTGGACAAGAATTTGGCTAGGGAGGACGAAAATGACCTAATTGTTCATCCAATGATACAAAAACACCTATTGGATGCACAAAATTGGTTAGAAACCCTAATTTGACAAGATTAAGTGTAGGGAGGACGAAAATGACATAAATATTCATCCAATGACACAAAAACACCTATTGGATGCACAAGATTGGTTAAAAACCCTAATTGGACAAGATTAAGTGTAGGGAGTACGAAAATGACATAAATATTCATCCAATGACACAAAAACACCTATTGGATGCACAAGATTGGTTAAAAACCCTAATTGGACAAGAATTAGCCTAGGGAGGACAAAAATGACCTAAATGTTCATCAAATGATACAAAAACACCTATAAGATGTACAATATTGGTTAGAAACCCTAATTGGACAAGAATTAGCCTAGGGAGGACGAAAATGACCTAAATGTTCATCAAATGATACAAAAACACCTATTGAAAGTACAAGATTGGTTACAAACCCTAATTGCACAAGAATTAGCCTAGGGAAGACGAAAATGACCTAAATGTTCATCCAATGACACAAAAACACCTATTGGATGCACAAGATTGGTTAAAAACCCTAGTTGGACAAGAATAAGCCTAGGGAGAACGAAAATGACCTAAATTTTCATCCATTGACACAAAACACCTATTGGATGCACAAGATTGGTTAAAAACCCTAATTGGACAAGAATTAGCCTAGGGAGGACGAAAATGACCTAAATGTTCATCCAATGACACAAAACACCTATTGGATCCACAAGATTGGTTAAAAACCGTAATTGGACAAGATTAAACGTAAGGAGGACGAAAATGACATAAATATTCATCCAATGACACAAAAACACCTATTGGATGCACAAGATTGGTTAAAAACCCTAATTGGACAAGATTAAGTGTAGGGAGTACGAAAATGACATAAATATTCATCCAATGACACAAAAACACCTATTGGATGCACAAGATTGGTTAAAAACCCTTATTGGACAAGAATTAGCCTAGGGAGGACGAAAATGACCTAAATGTTTATCAAATGATACAAAAACACCTATTGGAAGTACAAGATTGGTTAGAAACCCTAATTGGACAAGAATTAGCCTAGGAAAGACGAAAATGACCTAAATGTTCATCCAATGACACAAAAACACCTATTGGATGAACAAGATTGGTTAAAAACCCTAATTGGACAAGATTAAGTGTACGGAGTACGAAAATGACATAAATATTCATCCAATGATACAAAAACACCTATTGGATGCACAAGATAGGTTAAAAACCCTTATTGGATAAGAATTAGCCTAGGGAGGACGAAAATGACCTAAATATTTATCAAATGATACAAAAACACCTATTGGAAGTACAAGATTGGTTAGAAACCCTAATTGGACAAGAATTACCCTAGGGAAGACAAAAATGACCTAAATGTTCATCCAATGACACAAAAACACCTATTGGATGCACAAGATTGGTTAAAAACCCTAATTGGACTAGAATAAGCCTAGGGAGAACGAAAATGACCTAAATTTTCATCCATTGACACAAAACACCTACTGGATGCACAAGATTGGTTAAAAACCCTAATTGGACAAGAATTTGGCTAGGGAGGACGAAAATGACCTAATTGTTCATCCTATGATACAAAAACACCTATTGGATGCACAAAATTGGTTAGAAACCCTAATTGGACAAGATTAAGTGTAGGGAGGACGAACATGACATAAATATTCATCCAGTGACACAAAAACACCTATTGGATGCACAAGATTGGTTAAAAACCCTAATTGGACAAGATTAAGTGTAGGGAGTACGAAAATGACAAATATTCATCCAATGACACAAAAACACCTATTGGATGCACAAGATTGGTCAAAAACCCTAATTGGACAAGATTAAGTTTAGGGAGGACGAAAATGACCTAAATGTTCATCCAATGACACAAAACACCTATTGGATGCACAAGATTGGTTAAAAACCCTAATTGGACAAGAATTAGCCTAGGGAGGACGAAAATGACCTAATTGTTCATCCAATGATACAAAAACACCTATTGGATGCACAAAATTGGTTAGAAACCCTAATTGGACAAGATTAAGTTTAGGGAGGACGAAAATGACCTAAATGTTCATCCAATGACACAAAACACCTATTGGATGCACAAGATTGGTTAAAAACCCTAATTGGACAAGAATTAGCCTAGGTTGGACGAAAATGACGTAAATGTTCATCCAATGACACAAAAACACCTATTGGATGCACAAGATTGGTTAAAAACCCTAATTGGACAAGAATTAGCCTAGGGAGGACGAAAATGACCTAAATGTTCATCCAATGACACAAAACACCTATTGGATCCACAAGATTGGTTAAAAACCCTAATTGGACAAGATTAAGTGTAGGGAGGACGAACATGACATAAATATTCATCCAATGACACAAAAACACCTATTGGATGCACAAGATTGGTTAAAAACCCTAATTGGACAAGATTAAGTGTAGGGAGTACGAAAATGACATAAATATTCATCCAATGACACAAAAACACCTATTGGATGCACAAGATTGGTTAAAAACCCTAATTGGACAAGAATTAGCCTAGGGAGGACGAAAATGACCTAAATGTTCATCAAATGATACAAAAACACCTATTGAAAGTACAAGATTTGTTAGAAACCCTAATTGGACAACAATTAGCCTAGGGAGGACGAAAATGACCTAAATCTTCATCAAATGATATAAAAACACCTATTGAAAGTACAAGATTGGTTAGAAACCCTAATTGGACAAGAATTAGCCTAGGGAAGACGAAAATGACCTAAATGTTCATCCAATGACACAAAAACACCTATTGGATGCACAAGATTGGTTAAAAACCCTAATTGGACAAGAATAAGCCTAGGGAGAACGAAAATGACCTAAATTTTCATCCATTGACACAAAACACCTATTGGATGCACAAGATTGGTTAAAAACCCTAATTGGACAAGAATTTGGCTAGGGAGGACGAAAATGACCTAATTGTTCATCCAATGATACAAAAACACCTATTGGATGCACAAAATTGGTTAGAAACCCTAATTGGACAAGATTAAGTGTAGGGAAGACGAAAATGACCTAAATGTTTATCAAACGATACAAAAACACCTATTGGAAGTACAAGATTGGTTAGAAACCCTAATTGGACAAGAATTACCTTAGGGAAGCCGAAAATGACCTAAATGTTCATCCAATGACACAAAAACACCTATTGGATGCACAAGATTGGTTAAAAACCCTAATTGGACAAGAATAAGCCTAGGGAGAACGAAAATGACCTAAATTTTCATCCATTGAAACAAAACACCTATTGGATGCACAAGATTGATTAAAAACCCTAATTGGACAAGAATTTGGCTAGGGAGGACGAAAATGACCTAATTGTTCATCCAATGATACAAAAACACCTATTGGATGCACAAAATTGGTTAGAAACCCTAACTGGACAAGATTAAGTGTAGGGAGGACGAAAATGACATAAATATTCATCCAATGACACAAAAACACCTATTGGATGCACAAGATTGGTTAAAAACCCTAATTGGACAAGATTAAGTGTAGGGAGTACGAAAATGACATAAATATTCATCCAATGACACAAAAACACCTATTGGATGCACAAGATTGGTTAAAAACCCTAATTGGACAAGAATTAGCCTAGGGAGGACGAAAATGACCTAAATGTTCATCAAATGATACAAAAACACCTATTGAAAGTACAAGATTTGTTAGAAACCCTAATTGGACAACAATTAGCCTAGGGAGGACGAAAATGACCTAAATCTTCATCAAATGATACAAAAACACCTATTGAAAGTACAAGATTGGTTAGAAACCCTAATTGGACAAGAATTAGCCTAGGGAAGACGAAAATGACCTAAATGTTCATCCAATGACACAAAAACACCTATTGGATGCACAAGATTGGTTAAAAACCCTAATTGGACAAGAATAAGCCTAGGGAGAACGAAAATGACCTAAATTTTCATCCATTGACACAAAACACCTATCGGATGCACAAGATTGGTTAAAAACCCTAATTGGACAAGAACTAGCCTAGGGAGGACGAAAATGACCTAATTGTTCATCCAATGATACAAAAACACCTATTGGATGCACAAAATTGGTTAGAAACCCTAATTGGACAAGATTAAGTGTAGGGAGGACGAAAATGACATAAATATTCATCCAATGACACAAAAACACCTATTGGATGCACAAGATTGGTTAAAAACCCTAGTTGGACAAGATTAAGTGTAGGGAGTACGAAAATGACATAAATATTCATCCAATGACACAAAAACACCTATTGGATGCACAAGATTGGCTAAAAACCCTAATTGGACAAGAATTAGCCTAGGATGGACGAAAATGACGTAAATGTTCATCCAATGACACAAAAACACCTATTGGATGCACAAGATTGGTTAAAAACCCTAATTGGACAAGAATTAGCCTAGGGAGGACGAAAATGACCTAAATGTTCATCCAATGACACAAAACACCTATTGGATCCACAAGATTGGTTAAAAACCGTAATTGGACAAGATTAAACGTAAGGAGGACGAAAATGACATAAATATTCATCCAATGACACAAAAACACCTATTGGATGCACAAGATTGGTTAAAAACCCTAATTGGACAAGATTAAGTGTAGGGAGTACGAAAATGACATAAATATTCATCCAATGACACAAAAACACCTATTGGATGCACAAGATTGGTTAAAAACCCTTATTGGACAAGAATTAGCCTAGGGAGGACGAAAATGACCTAAATATTTATCAAATGATACAAAAACACCTATTGGAAGTACAAGATTGGTTAGAAACCCTAATTGGACAAGAATTAGCCTAGGAAAGACGAAAATGACCTAAATGTTCATCCAATGACACAAAAACACCTATTGGATGCACAAGATTGGTTAAAAACCCTAATTGGACAAGAATAAGCCTAGGGAGAACGAAAATGACCTAAATTTTCATCCATTGACACAAAACACCTATTGGATGCACAAGATTGGTTAAAAACCCTAATTGGACAAGAATTTGGCTAGGGAGGACGAAAATGACCTAATTGTTCATCCAATGATACAAAAACACCTATTGGATGCACAAAATTGGTTAGAAACCCTAATTTGACAAGATTAAGTGTAGGGAGGACGAAAATGACATAAATATTCATCCAATGACACAAAAACACCTATTGGATGCACAAGATTGGTTAAAAACCCTAATTGGACAAGATTAAGTGTAGGGAGTACGAAAATGACATAAATATTCATCCAATGACACAAAAACACCTATTGGATGCACAAGATTGGTTAAAAACCCTAATTGGACAAGAATTAGCCTAGGGAGGACAAAAATGACCTAAATGTTCATCAAATGATACAAAAACACCTATAAGATGTACAATATTGGTTAGAAACCCTAATTGGACAAGAATTAGCCTAGGGAGGACGAAAATGACCTAAATGTTCATCAAATGATACAAAAACACCTATTGAAAGTACAAGATTGGTTACAAACCCTAATTGCACAAGAATTAGCCTAGGGAAGACGAAAATGACCTAAATGTTCATCCAATGACACAAAAACACCTATTGGATGCACAAGATTGGTTAAAAACCCTAGTTGGACAAGAATAAGCCTAGGGAGAACGAAAATGACCTAAATTTTCATCCATTGACACAAAACACCTATTGGATGCACAAGATTGGTTAAAAACCCTAATTGGACAAGAATTTGGCTAGGGAGGACGAAAATGACCTAATTGTTCATCCAATGATACAAAAACACCTATTGGATGCACAAAATTGGTTAGAAACCCTAATTGGACAAGATTAAGTGTAGGGAGGACGAAAATGACATAAATATTCATCCAATGACACAAAAACACCTATTGGATGCACAAGATTGGTTAAAAACCCTAATTGGACAAGATTAAGTGTAGGGAGTACGAAAATGACATAGATATTCATCCAATGACACAAAAACACCTATTGGATGCACAAGATTGGTTAAAAACCCTAATTGGACAAGAATTAGCCTAGGGAGGACGAAAATGACCTAAATGTTCATCAAATGATACAAAAACACCTATTGGAAGCACAAGATTTGTTAAAAACCTTTATAGGACAAGAATTAGCCTAGGGAGGACGAAAATGACCTAAATGATCATCAAATGATACAAAAACACCTATTGGAAGTACAAGATTGGTTAGAAACCCTAATTGGACAAGAATTAGCCTAGGGAGGACGAAAATTACCTAAATGTTCATCAAATGATACAAAAACACCTATTGGAAGTACAAGATTGGTTAGAAACCCTAATTGGACAAGAATTAGCCTAGGTTGGACGAAAATGACGTAAATGTTCATCCAATGACACAAAAACACCTATTGGATGCACAAGATTGGTTAAAAACCCTAATTGGACAAGAATTAGCCTAGGGAGGACGAAAATGATCTAAATGTTCATCCAATGACACAAAACACCTATTGGATCCACAAGATTGGTTAAAAATCCTAATTGGACAAGATTAAGTGTAGGGAGTACGAAAATGACATAAATATTCATCCAATGACACAAAAACACCTATTGGATGCACAAGATTGGTTAAAAACCCTTATTGGACAAGAATTAGCCTAGGGAGGACGAAAATGACCTAAATGTTTATCAAATGATACAAAAACACCTATTGGAAGTACAAGATTGGTTAGAAACCCTAATTGGACAAGAATTAGCCTAGGAAAGACGAAAATGACCTAAATGTTCATCCAATGACACAAAAACACCTATTGGATGCACAAGATTGGTTAAAAACCCTAATTGGACAAGAATAAGCCTAGGGAGAACGAAAATGACCTAAATTTTCATCCATTGAAACAAAACACCTATTGGATGCACAAGATTGGTTAAAAACCCTAATTGGACAAGAATTTGGCTAGGGAGGACGAAAATGACCTAATTGTTCATCCAATGATACAAAAACACCTATTGGATGCACAAAATTGGTTAGAAACCCTAATTGGACAAGATTAAGTGTAGGGAAGACGAAAATGACCTAAATGTTTATCAAACGATACAAAAACACCTATTGGAAGTACAAGATTGGTTAGAAACCCTAATTGGACAAGAATTACCTTAGGGAAGCCGAAAATGACCTAAATGTTCATCCAATGACACAAAAACACCTATTGGATGCACAAGATTGGTTAAAAACCCTAATTGGACAAGAATAAGCCTAGGGAGAACGAAAATGACCTAAATTTTCATCCATTGAAACAAAACACCTATTGGATGCACAAGATTGATTAAAAACCCTAATTGGACAAGAATTTGGCTAGGGAGGACGAAAATGACCTAATTGTTCATCCAATGATACAAAAACACCTATTGGATGCACAAAATTGGTTAGAAACCCTAACTGGACAAGATTAAGTGTAGGGAGGACGAAAATGACATAAATATTCATCCAATGACACAAAAACACCTATTGGATGCACAAGATTGGTTAAAAACCCTAATTGGACAAGATTAAGTGTAGGGAGTACGAAAATGACATAAATATTCATCCAATGACACAAAAACACCTATTGGATGCACAAGATTGGTTAAAAACCCTAATTGGACAAGAATTAGCCTAGGGAGGACGAAAATGACCTAAATGTTCATCAAATGATACAAAAACACCTATTGAAAGTACAAGATTTGTTAGAAACCCTAATTGGACAACAATTAGCCTAGGGAGGACGAAAATGACCTAAATCTTCATCAAATGATACAAAAACACCTATTGAAAGTACAAGATTGGTTAGAAACCCTAATTGGACAAGAATTAGCCTAGGGAAGACGAAAATGACCTAAATGTTCATCCAATGACACAAAAACACCTATTGGATGCACAAGATTGGTTAAAAACCCTAATTGGACAAGAATAAGCCTAGGGAGAACGAAAATGACCTAAATTTTCATCCATTGACACAAAACACCTATCGGATGCACAAGATTGGTTAAAAACCCTAATTGGACAAGAACTAGCCTAGGGAGGACGAAAATGACCTAATTGTTCATCCAATGATACAAAAACACCTATTGGATGCACAAAATTGGTTAGAAACCCTAATTGGACAAGATTAAGTGTAGGGAGGACGAAAATGACATAAATATTCATCCAATGACACAAAAACACCTATTGGATGCACAAGATTGGTTAAAAACCCTAATTGGACAAGATTAAGTTTAGGGAGGACGAAAATGACCTAAATGTTCATCCAATGACACAAAAACACCTATTGGATGCACAAGATTGGTTAAAAACCCTAATTGGACAAGAATTAGCCTAGGTTGGACGAAAATGACGTAAATGTTCATCCAATGACACAAAACACCTATTGGATGCACAAGATTGGTTAAAAACCCTAATTGGACAAGAATTAGCCTAGGTTGGACGAAAATGACGTAAATGTTCATCCAATGACACAAAACACCTATTGGATGCACAAGATTGTTTAAAAACCCTAATTGGACAAGAATTAGCCTAGGGAGGACGTAAATGACCTAATTGTTCATCCAATGATACAAAAACACCTATTGGATGCACAAAATTGGTTAGAAACCCTAATTGGACAAGATTAAGTGTAGGGAGGACGAAAATGACATAAATATTCATCCAATGACACAAAAACACCTATTGGATGCACAAGATTGGTTAAAAACCCTAATTGGACAAGAATTAGCCTAGGTAGGACGAAAATGACGTAAATGTTCATCCAATGACACAAAAACACCTATTGGATGCACAAGATTGGTTAAAAACCCTAATTGGACAAGAATTAGCCTAGGGAGGACGAAAATGACCTAAATGTTCATCCAATGACACAAAACACCTATTGGATCCACAAGATTGGTTAAAAATCCTAATTGGACAAGATTAAGTGTAGGGAGTACGAAAATGACATAAATATTCATCCAATGACACAAAAACACCTATTGGATGCACAAGATTGGTTAAAAACCCTTATTGGACAAGAATTAGCCTAGGGAGGACGAAAATGACCTAAATGTTTATCAAATGATACAAAAACACCTATTGGAAGTACAAGATTGGTTAGAAACCCTAATTGGACAAGAATTAGCCTAGGAAAGACGAAAATGACCTAAATGTTCATCCAATGACACAAAAACACCTATTGGATGCACAAGATTGGTTAAAAACCCTAATTGGACAAGAATAAGCCTAGGGAGAACGAAAATGACCTAAATTTTCATCCGTTGACACAAAACACCTATTGGATGCACAAGATTGGTTAAAAACCCTAATTGGACAAGAATTTGGCTAGGGAGGACGAAAATGACCTAATTGTTCAT
Source organism: Cicer judaicum (assembly GCA_037974835.1). Classification (NCBI taxonomy): domain Eukaryota; kingdom Viridiplantae; phylum Streptophyta; class Magnoliopsida; order Fabales; family Fabaceae; genus Cicer; species Cicer judaicum. The sequence continues at coordinate 186,656 of JBBPBS010001057.1, read as the reverse complement.
CCAATGATACAAAAACACCTTTTGGATGCACAAAATTGGTTAGAAACCCTAATTGGACAAGATTAAGTGTAGGGAGGACGAAAATGACATAAATATTCATCCAATGACACAAAAACACCTATTGGATGCACAAGATTGGTTAAAAACCCTAATTGGACAAGATTAATTGTAGGGAGTACGAAAATGACATAAATATTCATCCAATGACACAAAAACACCTATTGGATGCACAAGATTGGTTAAAAACCCTAATTGGACAAGAATTAGCCTAGGGAGGACGAAAATGACCAAAATGTTCATCAAATGATACAAAAACACCTATTGGAAGTACAAGATTGGTTAGAAACCCTAATTGGACAAGAATTAGCCTAGGGAGGACGAAAATTACCTAAATGTTCATCAAATGATACAAAAACACCTATTGGAAGTACAAGATTGGTTAGAAACCCTAATTGGACAAGAATTAGCATAGGGAAGACGAAAATGACCTAAATGTTCATCCAATGACACAAAAACACCTATTGGATGCACAAGATTGGTTAAAAACCCTAATTGGACAAGAATAAGCCTAGGGAGAACGAAAATGACCTAAATTTTCATCCATTGACACAAAACACCTATTGGATGCACAAGATTGGTTAAAAACCCTAATTGGACAAGATTAAGTGTAGGGAGTACGAAAATGACATAAATATTCATCCAATGACACAAAAACACCTATTGGATTCACAAGATTGGTTAAACACCCTAATTGGACAAGAATTAGCCTAGGTTGGACGAAAATGACGTAAATGTTCATCCAATGACACAAAACACCTATTGGATGCACAAGATTGCTTAAAAACCCAAATTGGACAAGAATTAGCCTAGGGAGGAGGAAAATGACATAAATGTTCATCCAATGACACAAAAACACCTATTGGATGCACAAGATTGGTGAAAAACCCTAATTGGACAAGATTAAGTTTAGGGAGGACGAAAATGACCTAAAATGTTCATCCAATGACACAAAACACCTATTGGATGCACAAGATTGGTTAAAAACCCTAATTGGAAAAGAATTAGCCTAGGGAGGACGAAAATGACCTAATTGTTCATCCAATGTCACAAAAAAACCTATTGGATGCACATAATTGGTTAGAAACCCTAATTGGACAAGATTAACTTTAGGGAGGACGAAAATGACCTAAATGTTCATCCAATGACACAAAACACCTATTGGATCCACAAGATTGGTTAAAAACCCTAATTGGACAAGATTAAGTGTAAGGAGGTCGAAAATGACATAAATATTCATCCAATGACACAAAAACACCTATTGGATGCACAAGATTGGTTAAAAACCCTAATTGGACAAGAATAAGCCTAGGGAGAACGAAAATAACCTAAATTTTCATCCATTGACACAAAACACCTATTGGATGCACAAGATTGGTTAAAAACTCTAATTGGACAAGAATTTGGCTAGGGAGGACGAAAATGACCTAATTGTTCATCCAATGTCACAAAAAAACCTATTGGATGCACATAATTGGTTAGAAACCCTAATTGGACAAGATTAACTTTAGGGAGGACGAAAATGACCTAAATGTTCATCCAATGACACAAAACACCTATTGGATCCACAAGATTGGTTAAAAACCCTAATTGGACAAGATTAAGTGTAAGGAGGTCGAAAATGACATAAATATTCATCCAATGACACAAAAACACCTATTGGATGCACAAGATTGGTTAAAAACCCTAATTGGACAAGATTAAGTTTAGGGAGGACGAAAATGACCTAAATGTTCATCCAATGACACAAAACACCTATTGGATCCACAAGATTGGTTAAAAACCCTAATTGGACAAGATTAAGTGTAAGGAGGACGAAAATGACATAAATATTCATCCAATGACACAAAAACACCTATTGGATGCACAAGATTGGTTACAAACCCTAATTGGACAAGATTAAGTGTACGGAGTACGAAAATGACATAAATATTCATCCAATGATACAAAAACACCTATTGGATGCACATGATTGGTTAAAAACCCTTATTGGACAAGAATTAGCCTAGGGAGGACGAAAATGACCTAAATGTTTATCAAATGATACAAAAACACCTATTGGAAGTACAAGATTGGTTAGAAACCCTAATTGGACAAGAATTACCTTAGGGAAGACGAAAATGACCTAAATGTTCATCCAATGACACAAAAACACCTATTGGATGCACAATATTGGTTAAAAACCCTAATTGGACTAGAATAAGCCTAGGGAGATCGAAAATGACCTAAATTTTCATCCATTGACACAAAACACCTACTGGATGCACAAGATTGGTTAAAAACCCTAATTGGACAAGAATTTGGCTAGGGAGGACGAAAATGACCTAATTGTTCATCCAATGATACAAAAACACCTATTGGATGCACAAAATTGGTTAGAAACCCTAATTGGACAAGATTAAGTGTAGGGAGGACGAAAATGACATAAATATTCATCCAATGACACAAAAACACCTATTGGATGCACAAGATTGGTTAAAAACCCTAATTGGACAAGATTAAGTGTAGGGAGGACGAAAATGACATAAATATTCATCCAATGACACCAAAACACCTATTGGAAGTACAAGATTGGTTAGAAACCCTAATTGGACAAGAATTAGCCTAGGGAGGACGAAAATGACCTAAATGTTCATCAAATAACACATAAACACCTATTGGATGCACAAAATTGGTTAGAAACCCTAATTGGACAAGATTAAGTGTAGGGAGGACGAAAATGACATAAATATTCATCCAATGACACAAAAACACCTATTGGATGCACAAAATTGGTTAGAAACCCTAATTGGACAAGATTAAGTGTAGGGAGGACGAAAATGACCTAAATGTTCATCCAATGACACAAAAACACCTATTGGATCCACAAGATTGGTTAAAAACCCTAATTGGACAAGAATAAGCCTAGGGAGAACGAAAATGACCTAAATTTTCATCCATTGACACAAAACACCTATTGGATGCACAAGATTGGTTAAAAACCCTAATTGGACAAGAACTAGCCTAGGGAGGACGAAAATGACCTAATTGTTCATCCAATGATACAAAAACACCTATTGGATGCACAAAATTGGTTAGAAACCCTAATTGGACAAGATTAAGTGTAGGGAGGACGAAAATGACATAAATATTCATCCAATGACACAAAAACACCTATTGGATGCACAAGATTGGTTAAAAACCCTAATTGGACAAGATTAAGTTTAGGGAGGACGAAAATGACCTAAATGTTCATCCAATGACACAAAACACCTGTTGGATGCACAAGATTGGTTAAAAACCCTAATTGGACAAGAATTAGCCTAGGGAGGACGAAAATGACCTAAATGTTCATCCAATGACACAAAAAAACCTATTGGATGCACATGATTGGTTAGAAACCCTAATTGGACAAGATTAAGTTTAGGGAGGACGAAAATGACCTAAATGTTCATCCAATGACACAAAACACCTATTGGATGCACAAGATTGGTCAAAAACCCTAATTGGACAAGATTAAGTGTAAGGAGGACGAAAATGACATAAATATTCATCCAATGACACAAAAACACCTATTGGATGCACAAGATTGGTTAAAAACCCTAATTGGACAAGAATTAGCCTAGGTTGGAAGAAAATGACGTAAATGTTCATCCAATGACACAAAAACACCTATTGGATGCACAAGATTGCTTAAAAACCCTAATTGGACAAGAATTAGCCTAGGGAGGACGAAAATGACCTAATTGTTCATCCAATGACACAAAAAAACCTATTGGATGCACATGATTGGTTAGAAACCCTAATTGGACAAGATTAAGTTTAGGGAGGACGAAAATGACCTAAATGTTCATCCAATGACACAAAACACCTATTGGATGCACAAGATTGGTTAAAAACCCTAATTGGACAAGATTAAGTGTAAGGAGGACGAAAATGACATAAATATTCATCCAATGACACAAAAACACCTATTCAATGCACAAGATTGGTTAAAAACCCTAATTGGACAAGAATTAGCCTAGGGAGGACGAATATGACCTAATTGTTCATCAAATGATACAAAAACACCTATTGGATGCACAATATTGGTTAGAAACCCTAATTGGACAAGATTAAGTTTAGGGAGGACGTAAATGACCTAAAATGTTCATCCAATGACACAAAACACCTATTGGATGCACAAGATTGGTTAAAAACCCTAATTGGACAAGAATTAGCCTAGGGAGGACGAAAATGACCTAATTGTGCATCCAATGACACAAAAAAACCTATTGGATGCACATGATTGGTTAGAAACCCTAATTGGACAAGATTAAGTTTAGGGAGGACGAAAATGACCTAAATGTTCATCCAATGACACAAAACACCTATTGGATGCACAAGATTAGTTAAAAACCCTAATTGGACAAGATTAAGTGTAAGGAGGACGAAAATGACATAAAATGTTCATCCAATGACACAAAACACCTATTGGATGCACAAGATTGTTTAAAAACCCTAATTGGACAAGAATTAGCCTAGGGAGGACGTAAATGACCTAATTGTTCATCCAATGATACAAAAACACCTATTGGATGCACAAAATTGGTTAGAAACCCTAATTGGAGAAGATTAAGTGTAGGGAGGACGAAAATGACATAAATATTCATGCAATGACACAAAAACACCTATTGGATGCACAAGATTGGTTACAAACCCTAATTGGACAAGATTAAGTGTAAGGAGGACGAAAATGACATAAATATTCATCCAATGACACAAAAACACCTATTGGATGCACAAGATTGGTTAAAAACCCTAATTGGACAAGAATTAGCCTAGGGAGGACGAAAATGACCTAAACGTTCATCCAATGACACAAAACACCTATTGGATGCACAAGATTGGTTAAAAACCCTAATTGGACAAGAATTAGCCTAGGTTGGACGAAAATGACGTAAATGTTCACCCAATGACACAAAACACCTATTGGATGCACAAGATTGCTTAAAAACCCTAATTGGACAAGGATTAGCCTAAGGAGGACGAAAATGACCTAATTGTTCATCCAATGACACAATAAAACCTATTGGATGCACATGATTGGTTAGAAACCCTAATTGGACAAGATTAAGTTTAGGGAGGACGAAAATGACCTAAATGTTCATCCAATGACACAAAACTCCTATTGGATGCACAAGATTGGTTACAAACCCTAATTGGACAAGATTAAGTGTAAGGAGGACGAAAATGACATAAATATTCATCCAATGACACAAAAACACCTATTGGATGCACAAGATTGGTTAAAAACCCTAATTGGACAAGAATTAGCCTAGGGAGGACGAAAATGACCTAAACGTTCATCCTATGACACAAAACACCTATTGGATGCACAAGATTGCTTAAAAACCCTAATTGGACAAGAATTAGCCTAGGGAGGACGAAAATGACCTAAATGTTCATCCAATGACACAAAAACACCTATTGGATGCACAAGATTGGTGAAAAACCCTAATTGGACAAGAATAAGCCTAGGGAGAACGAAAATGACCTAAATTTTCATCCATTGACACAAAACACCTATTGGATGCACAACATTGGTTAAAAACCCTAATTGGACAAGAATTAGCCTAGGGAGGACGAAAATGACCTAATTATTCATCCAATGATACAAAAACACCTATTGGATGCACAAGATTGGTTAAAAACCCTAATTGGACATGAATTAGCCTAGGGAGGACGAAAATGACCTAAACGTTCATCCAATGACACAAAACACCTATTGGATGCACAAGATTGCTTAAAAACCCTAATTGGACAAGAATTAGCCTAGGGAGGACGAAAATGACCTAAATGTTCATCCAATGACACAAAAACACCTATTGGATGCACAAGATTGGTGAAAAACCCTAATTGGACAAGAATAAGCCTAGGGAGAACGAAAATGACCTAAGTTTTCATCCATTGACACAAAACACCTATTGGATGCACAACATTGGTTAAAAACCCTAATTGGACAAGAATTAGCCTAAGGAGGACGAAAATGACCTAATTATTCATCCAATGATACAAAAACACCTATTGGATGCACAATATTGGTTAGAAACCCTAATTGGACAAGATTAAGTTTAGGGAGGACGAAAATGACCTAAAATGTTCATCCAATGACACAAAACACCTATTGGATGCACAAGATTGGTTAAAAACCCAAATTGGACAAGAATTAGCCTAGGGAGGACGAAAATGACCTAATTGTTCATCCAATGATACAAAAAAACCTATTGGATGCACATAATTGGTTAGAAACCCTAATTGGACAAGATTAACTTTAGGGAGGACGAAAATGACCTAAATGTTCATCCAGTGACACAAAACACCTATTGGATCCACAAGATTGGTTAAAAACCCTAATTGGACAAGATTAAGTGTTAGGAGGTCGAAAATGACATAAATATTCATCCAATGACACAAAAACACCTATTGGATGCACAAGATTGGTTAAAAACCCTAATTGGACAAGATTAAGTTTAGGGAGGACAAAAATGACCTAAATGTTCATCCAATGACACAAAACACCTATTGGATCCACAAGATTGGTTAAAAACCCTAATTGGACAAGATTAAGTGTAAGCAGGACGAAAATGACATAAATATTCATCCAATGACACAAAAACACCTATTGGATGCACAAGATTGGTTAAAAACCCTAATTGCACAAGATTAAGTGTACGGAGTACGTAAATGACATAAATATTCATCCAATGATACAAAAACACCTATTGGATGCACAAGATTGGTTAAAAACCCTTATTGGACAAGAATTAGCCTAGGGAGGACGAAAATGACCTAAATGTTTATCAAATGATACAAAAACACCTATTGGAAGTACAAGATTGGTTAGAAACCCTAATTGGACAAGATTAAGTGTAGGGAGGACGAACATGACATAAATATTCATCCAATGACACAAAAACACCTATTGGATGCACAAGATTGGTTAAAAACCCTAATTGGACAAGATTAAGTGTAGGGAGTACGAAAATGACATAAATATTCATCCAATGACACAAAAACACCTATTGGATGCACAAGATTGGTTAAAAACCCTTATTGGACAAGAATTAGCCTAGGGAGGACGAAAATGACCTAAATGTTTATCAAATGATACAAAAACACCTATTGGAAGTACAAGATTGGTTAGAAACCCTAATTGGACAAGATTAAGTGTAGGGAGGACGAAAATGACATAAATATTCATCCAATGACACAAAAACACCTATTGGATGCACAAGATTGGTTAAAAACCCTAATTGGACAAGAATTAGCCTAGGTAGGACGAAAATGACGTAAATGTTCATCCAATGACACAAAAACACCTATTGGATGCACAAGATTGGTTAAAAACCCTAATTGGACAAGAATTAGCCTAGGGAGGACGAAAATGACCTAAATGTTCATCCAATGACACAAAACACCTATTGGATCCACAAGATTGGTTAAAAATCCTAATTGGACAAGATTAAGTGTAGGGAGTACGAAAATGACATAAATATTCATCCAATGACACAAAAACACCTATTGGATGCACAAGATTGGTTAAAAACCCTTATTGGACAAGAATTAGCCTAGGGAGGACGAAAATGACCTAAATGTTTATCAAATGATACAAAAACACCTATTGGAAGTACAAGATTGGTTAGAAACCCTAATTGGACAAGAATTAGCCTAGGAAAGACGAAAATGACCTAAATGTTCATCCAATGACACAAAAACACCTATTGGATGCACAAGATTGGTTAAAAACCCTAATTGGACAAGAATAAGCCTAGGGAGAACGAAAATGACCTAAATTTTCATCCATTGACACAAAACAACTATTGGATGCACAAGATTGGTTAAAAACCCTAATTGGACAAGAATTAGCCTAGGGAGGACGAAAATGACCTAATTATTCATCCAATGATACAAAAACACGTATTGGATGCACAATATTGGTTAGAAACCCTAATTGGACAAGATTAAGTTTAGGGAGGACGAAAATGACCTAAAATGTTCATCCAATGACACAAAACACCTATTGGATGCACAAGATTGGTTAAAAACCCTAATTGGACAAGAATTAGCCTAGGGAGGACGAAAATGACCTAATTGTGCATCCAATGACACAAAAAAACCTATTGGATGCACAAGATTGTTTAAAAACCCTAATTGGATAAGAATTAGCCTAGGGAGGACGTAAATGACCTAATTGTTCATCCAATGATACAAAAACACCTATTGGATGCACAAAATTGGTTAGAAACCCTAATTGGACAAGATTAAGTGTAGGGAGGACGAAAATGACATAAATATTCATCCAATGACACAAAAACACCTATTGGATGCACAAGATTGGTTAAAAACCCTAATTGGACAAGAATTAGCCTAGGTTGGACGAAAATGACGTAAATGTTCATCCAATGACACAAAACACCTATTGGATGCACAAGATTGGTTAAAAACCCTAATTGGACAAGAATTAGCCTAGGTTGGACGAAAATGACGTAAATGTTCATCCAATGACACAAAACACCTATTGGATGCACAAGATTGTTTAAAAACCCTAATTGGACAAGAATTAGCCTAGGGAGGACGTAAATGACCTAATTGTTCATCCAATGATACAAAAACACCTATTGGATGCACAAAATTGGTTAGAAACCCTAATTGGACAAGATTAAGTGTAGGGAGGACGAAAATGACATAAATATTCATCCAATGACACAAAAACACCTATTGGATGCACAAGATTGGTTAAAAACCCTAATTGGACAAGAATTAGCCTAGGTAGGACGAAAATGACGTAAATGTTCATCCAATGACACAAAAACACCTATTGGATGCACAAGATTGGTTAAAAACCCTAATTGGACAAGAATTAGCCTAGGGAGGACGAAAATGACCTAAATGTTCATCCAATGACACAAAACACCTATTGGATCCACAAGATTGGTTAAAAATCCTAATTGGACAAGATTAAGTGTAGGGAGTACGAAAATGACATAAATATTCATCCAATGACACAAAAACACCTATTGGATGCACAAGATTGGTTAAAAACCCTTATTGGACAAGAATTAGCCTAGGGAGGACGAAAATGACCTAAATGTTTATCAAATGATACAAAAACACCTATTGGAAGTACAAGATTGGTTAGAAACCCTAATTGGACAAGAATTAGCCTAGGAAAGACGAAAATGACCTAAATGTTCATCCAATGACACAAAAACACCTATTGGATGCACAAGATTGGTTAAAAACCCTAATTGGACAAGAATAAGCCTAGGGAGAACGAAAATGACCTAAATTTTCATCCATTGACACAAAACACCTATTGGATGCACAAGATTGGTTAAAAACCCTAATTGGACAAGAATTTGGCTAGGGAGGACGAAAATGACCTAATTGTTCATCCAATGATACAAAAACACCTATTGGATGCACAAAATTGGTTAGAAACCCTAATTTGACAAGATTAAGTGTAGGGAGGACGAAAATGACATAAATATTCATCCAATGACACAAAAACACCTATTGGATGCACAAGATTGGTTAAAAACCCTAATTGGACAAGATTAAGTGTAGGGAGTACGAAAATGACATAAATATTCATCCAATGACACAAAAACACCTATTGGATGCACAAGATTGGTTAAAAACCCTAATTGGACAAGAATTAGCCTAGGGAGGACAAAAATGACCTAAATGTTCATCAAATGATACAAAAACAGCTATAAGATGTACAATATTGGTTAGAAACCCTAATTGGACAAGAATTAGCCTAGGGAGGACGAAAATGACCTAAATGTTCATCAAATGATACAAAAACACCTATTGAAAGTACAAGATTGGTTACAAACCCTAATTGGACAAGAATTAGCCTAGGGAAGACGAAAATGACCTAAATGTTCATCCAATGACACAAAAACACCTATTGGATGCACAAGATTGGTTAAAAACCCTAGTTGGACAAGAATAAGCCTAGGGAGAACGAAAATGACCTAAATTTTCATCCATTGACACAAAACACCTATTGGATGCACAAGATTGGTTAAAAACCCTAATTGGACAAGAATTTGGCTAGGGAGGACGAAAATGACCTAATTGTTCATCCAATGATACAAAAACACCTATTGGATGCACAAAATTGGTTAGAAACCCTAATTGGACAAGATTAAGTGTAGGGAGGACGAAAATGACATAAATATTCTTCCAATGACACAAAAACACCTATTGGATGCACAAGATTGGTTAAAAACCCTAATTGGACAAGATTAAGTGTAGGGAGTACGAAAATGACATAAATATTCATCCAATGACACAAAAACACCTATTGGATGCACAAGATTGGTTAAAAACCCTTATTGGACAAGAATTAGCCTAGGGAGGACGAAAATGACCTAAATGTTTATCAAATGATACAAAAACACCTATTGGAAGTACAAGATTGGTTAGAAACCCTAATTGGACAAGAATTAGCCTAGGAAAGACGAAAATGACCTAAATGTTCATCCAATGACACAAAAACACCTATTGGATGAACAAGATTGGTTAAAAACCCTAATTGGACAAGATTAAGTGTACGGAGTACGAAAATGACATAAATATTCATCCAATGATACAAAAACACCTATTGGATGCACAAGATTGGTTAAAAACCCTAATTGGACAAGATTAAGTGTAGGGAGTACGAAAATGACATAAATATTCATCCAATGACACAAAAACACCTATTGGATGCACAAGATTGGTTAAAAACCCTAATTGGACAAGAATTAGCCTAGGGAGGACGAAAATGACCTAAATGTTCATCAAACGATACAAAAACACCTATTGGAAGTACAAGATTGGTTAGAAACCCTAATTGGACAAGATTAAGTGTAGGGAGGACGAAAATGACATAAATATTCATCCAATGACACAAAAACACCTACTGGATGCACAAGATTGGTTAAAAACCCTAATTGGACAAGATTAAGTGTAGGGAGTACGAAAATGGCATAAATATTCATCCAATGACACAAAAACACCTATTGGATGCACAAGATTGGTTAAAAACCCTAATTGGACAAGAATTAGCCTAGGGAGGACGAAATTGACCTAAATGTTCATCAAATAATACAAACACACCTATTGGAAGTACAAGATTGGTTAGAAACACTAATTGGACAAGAATTAGCCTAGGGAGGACGAAAATGACCTAAATGTTCATCAAATGATACAAAAACACCTATTGGAAGTACAAGATTGGTTAGAAACCCTAATTGGACAAGAATTAGCCTAGGGAAGACGAAAATGACCTAAATGTTCATCCAATGACACAAAAACACCTATTGGATGCACAAGATTGGTTAAAAACCCTAATTGGACAAGAATAAGCCTAGGGAGAACGAAAATGACCTAAATTTTCATCCATTGACACAAAACACCTATTGGATGCACAAGATTGGTTAAAAACCCTAATTGGAGAAGAATTAGCCTAGGGAGGACGAAAATGACCTAATTGTTCATCCAATGATACAAAAACACCTATTGGATGCACAATATTGGTTACAAACCCTAATTGGACAAGATTAAGTTTAGGGAGGACGAAAATGACCTAAATGTTCATCCAATGACACAAAACACCTATTGGATACACAAGATTTGTTAGAAACCCTAATTGGACAAGATTAAGTTTAGGGAGGACGAAAATGACCTAAAATGTTAATCCAATGACACAAAACACCTATTGGATGCACAAGATTGGTTAAAAACCCTAATTGGACAAGATTAAGTTTAGGGAGGACGAAAATGACCTAAATGTTCATCCAATGACACAAAACACCTATTGGATCCACAAGATTGGTTAAAAACCCTAATTGGACAAGATTAAGTGTAAGGAGGTCGAAAATGACATAAATATTCATCCAATGACACAAAAACACCTATTGGATGCACAAGATTGGTTAAAAACCCTAATTGGACAAGATTAAGTGTAGGGAGTACGAAAATGACATAAATATTCATCCAATGACACAAAAACACCTATTGGATGCACAAGATTGGTTAAAAACCCTAATTGGACAAGAATTAGCGTAGGTAGGACGAAAATGACGTAAATTTTCATCCAATGACACAAAAACACCTATTGGAAGTAGAAGATTGGTTAGAAACCCTAATTGGACAAGAATTAGCCTAGGGAGGACGAAAATGACCTAAATGATCATCCAATGACACAAAACACCTATTGGATGCACAAGATTGCTTAAAAACCCTAATTGGACAAGATTAGGTTTAGGGAGGACGAAAATGACATAAATATTCATCCAATGACACAAAAACACCTATTGGATGCACAAGATTGGTTAAAAACCCTAATTGGACAAGATTAAGTGTAGGGAGTACGAAAATGACATAAATATTCATCCAATGACACAAAAACACCTATTGGAAGTACAAGATTGGTTAGAAACCCTAATTGGACAAGAATTAGCCTAGGGAAGACGAAAATGACCTAAATGTTCATCCAATGACACAAAACACCTATTGGATACACAAGATTGCTTAAAAACCCTAATTGGACAAGAATTAGCCTAGGGAGGACGAAAATGACCTAATTGTTCATCCAATGACACAAAAAAACCTATTGGATGCACATGATTGGTTTGAAACCCTAATTGGACAAGATTAAGTTTAGGGAGGACAAAAATGACCTAAATGTTCATCCAATGACACAAAACACCTATTGGATGCACAAGATTGGTTAAAAACCCTAATTGGACAAGATTAAGTGTAAGTAGGACGAAAATGACATAAATATTCATCCAATGACACAAAAACACCTATTGGATGCACAAGATTGGTTAAAAACCCTAATTGGACAAGATTAAGTGTAGGGAGTACGAAAATGACATAAATATTCATCCAATGACACAAAAACACCTATTGGATGCACAAGATTGGTTAAAAACCCTAATTGGACAAGATTAAGTTTAGGGAGGACGAAAATGACCTAAATGTTCATCCAATGACACAAAACACCTATTGGATGCACAAGATTGGTTAAAATCCCTAATTGGACAAGATTAAGTGTAAGGAGGACGAAAATGACATAAAATGTTCATCCAATGACACAAAACACCTATTGGATGCACAAGATTGTTTAAAAACCCTAATTGGACAAGAATTAGCCTAGGGAGGACGTAAATGACCTAATTGTTCATCCAATGATACAAAAACACCTATTGGATGCACAAAATTGGTTAGAAACCCTAACTGGACAAGATTAAGTGTAGGGAGGACGAAAATGACATAAATATTCATCCAATGACACAAAAACACCTATTGGATGCACAAGATTGGTTAAAAACCCTAATTGGACAAGATTAAGTGTAGGGAGTACGAAAATGACATAAATATTCATCCAATGACACAAAAACACCTATTGGATGCACAAGATTGGTTAAAAACCCTAATTGGACAAGAATTAGCCTAGGGAGGACGAAAATGACCTAAATGTTCATCAAATGATACAAAAACACCTATTGAAAGTACAAGATTTGTTAGAAACCCTAATTGGACAACAATTAGCCTAGGGAGGACGAAAATGACCTAAATCTTCATCAAATGATACAAAAACACCTATTGAAAGTACAAGATTGGTTAGAAACCCTAATTGGACAAGAATTAGCCTAGGGAAGACGAAAATGACCTAAATGTTCATCCAATGACACAAAAACACCTATTGGATGCACAAGATTGGTTAAAAACCCTAATTGGACAAGAATAAGCCTAGGGAGAACGAAAATGACCTAAATTTTCATCCATTGACACAAAACACCTATCGGATGCACAAGATTGGTTAAAAACCCTAATTGGACAAGAACTAGCCTAGGGAGGACGAAAATGACCTAATTGTTCATCCAATGATACAAAAACACCTATTGGATGCACAAAATTGGTTAGAAACCCTAATTGGACAAGATTAAGTGTAGGGAGGACGAAAATGACATAAATATTCATCCAATGACACAAAAACACCTATTGGATGCACAAGATTGGTTAAAAACCCTAATTGGACAAGATTAAGTGTAGGGAGTACGAAAATGACATAAATATTCATCCAATGACACAAAAACACCTATTGGATGCACAAGATTAGTTAAAAACCCTAATTGGACAAGAATAAGCCTAGGGAGAACGAAAATGACCTAAATTTTCATCCATTGACACAAAACACCTATTGGATGCACAAGATTGGTTAAAAACCCTAATTGGACAAGAATTTGGCTAGGGAGGACGAAAATGACCTAATTGTTCATCCAATGATACAAAAACACCTATTGGATGCACAAAATTGGTTAGAAACCCTAATTGGACAAGATTAAGTGTAGGGAGGACGAAAATGACATAAATATTCATCCAATGACACAAAAACACCTATTGGATGCACAAGATTGGTTAAAAACCCTTATTGGACAAGAATTAGCCTAGGGAGGACGAAAATGACCTAAATGTTTATCAAATGATACAAAAACACCTATTGGAAGTACAAGATTGGTTAGAAACCCTAATTGGACAAGATTAAGTGTAGGGAGGACGAACATGACATAAATATTCATCCAATGACACAAAAACACCTATTGGATGCACAAGATTGGTTAAAAACCCTAATTGGACAAGATTAAGTGTAGGGAGTACGAAAATGACATAAATATTCCTCCAATGACACAAAAACACCTATTGGATGCACAAGATTGGTTAAAAACCCTAATTGGACAAGAATTAGCCTAGGTTGGACGAAAATGACGTAAATGTTCATCCAATGTCACAAAAAAACCTATTGGATGCACATAATTGGTTAGAAACCCTAATTGGACAAGATTAACTTTAGGGAGGACGAAAATGACCTAAATGTTCATCCAATGACACAAAACACCTATTGGATCCACAAGATTGGTTAAAAACCCTAATTGGACAAGATTAAGTGTAAGGAGGTCGAAAATGACATAAATATTCATCCAATGACACAAAAACACCTATTGGATGCACAAGATTGGTTAAAAACCCTAATTGGACAAGATTAAGTTTAGGGAGGACAAAAATGACCTAAATGTTCATCCAATGACACAAAACACCTATTGGATCCACAAGATTGGTTAAAAACCCTAATTGGACAAGATTAAGTGTAAGGAGGACGAAAATGACATAAATATTCATCCAATGACACAAAAACACCTATTGGATGCACAAGATTGGTTAAAAATCCTAATTGGACAAGATTAACTTTAGGGAGGACGAAAATGACCTAAATGTTCATCCAATGACACAAAACACCTATTGGATCCACAAGATTGGTTAAAAACCCTAATTGGACAAGATTAAGTGTAAGGAGGACGAAAATGACATAAATATTCATCCAATGACACAAAAACACCTATTGGATGCACAAGATTGGTTAAAAACTCTAATTGGACAAGATTAAGTGTAGGGAGTACGAAAATGACATAAATATTCATCCAATGACACAAAAACACCTATTGGATGCACAAGATTGGTTAAAAACCCTAATTGGACAAGAATTAGCCTAGGGAGGACGAAAATGACCTAAATGTTCATCAAATGATACAAAAACACCTATTGGAAGCACAAGATTTGTTAAAAACCTTTATAGGACAAGAATTAGCCTAGGGAGGACGAAAATGACCTAAATGATCATCAAATGATACAAAAACACCTATTGGAAGTACAAGATTGGTTAGAAACCCTAATTGGACAAGAATTAGCCTAGGGAGGACGAAAATTACCTAAATGTTCATCAAATGATACAAAAACACCTATTGGAAGTACAAGATTGGTTAGAAACCCTAATTGGACAAGAATTAGCCTAGGTTGGACGAAAATGACGTAAATGTTCATCCAATGACACAAAAACACCTATTGGATGCACAAGATTGGTTAAAAACCCTAATTGGACAAGAATTAGCCTAGGGAGGACGAAAATGACCTAAATGTTCATCCAATGACACAAAACACCTATTGGATCCACAAGATTGGTTAAAAACCCTAATTGGACAAGATTAAGTGTAAGGAGGACGAAAATGACATAAATATTCATCCAATGACACAAAAACACCTATTGGATGCACAAGATTGGTTAAAAACCCTAATTGGACAAGATTAACTTTAGGGAGGACGAAAATGACCTAAATGTTCTTCCAGTGACACAAAACACCTATTGGATCCACAAGATTGGTTAAAAACCCTAATTGGACAAGATTAAGTGTAAGGAGGTCGAAAATGACATAAATATTCATCCAATGACACAAAAACACCTATTGGATGCACAAGATTGGTTAAAAACCCTAATTGGACAAGATTAAGTGTACGGAGTACGAAAATGACATAAATATTCATCCAATGATACAAAAACACCTATTGGATGCACAAGATTGGTTAAAAACCCTAATTGGACAAGAATTAGCCTAGGGAGGACAAAAATGACCTAATTGTTCATCCAATGTCACAAAAAAACCTATTGGATGCACATAATTGGTTAGAAACCCTAATTGGACAAGATTAACTTTAGGGACGACGAAAATGACCTAAATGTTCATCCAATGACACAAAACACCTATTGGATCCACAAGATTGGTTAAAAACCCTAATTGGACAAGATTAAGTGTAAGGAGGACGAAAATGACATAAATATTCATCCAATGACACAAAAACACCTATTGGATGCACAAGATTGGTTAAAAACCCTAATTGGAGAAGATTAAGTGTACGGAGTACGAAAATGACATAAATATTCATCCAATGATACAAAAACACCTATTGGATGCACATGATTGGTTAAAAACCCTTATTGGACAAGAATTAGCCTAGGGAGGACGAAAATGACCTAAATGTTTATCAAATGATACAAAAACACCTATTGGAAGTACAAGATTGGTTAGAAACCCTAATTGGACAAGAATTACCTTAGGGAAGACGAAAATGACCTAAATGTTCATCCAATGACACAAAAACACCTATTGGATGCACAATATTGGTTAAAAACCCTAATTGGACTAGAATAAGCCTAGGGAGAACGAAAATGACCTAAACTTTCATCCATTGACACAAAACACCTACTGGATGCACAAGATTGGTTAAAAACCCTAATTGGACAAGAATTTGGCTAGGGAGGACGAAAATGACCTAATTGTTCATCCAATGATACAAAAACACCTATTGAATGCACAAAATTGGTTAGAAACCCTAATTGGACAAGATTAAGTTTTGGGAGGACGAAAATGACCTAAAATGTTCATCCAATGACACAAAACACCTAATTGGACAAGATTAAGTGTAGGGAGGACGAACATGACATAAATATTCATCCAATGTCACAAAAACACCTATTGGATGCACAAGATTGGTTAAAAACCCTAATTGGACAAGATTAAGTGTAGGGAGTACGAAAATGACATAAATATTCATCCAATGACACAAAAACACCTATTGGATGCACAAGATTGGTTAAAAACCCTAATTGGACAAGATTAAGTGTAAGGAGGTCGAAAATGACATAAATATTCATCCAATGACACAAAAACACCTATTGGATGCACAAGATTGGTTAAAAACCCTAATTGGACAAGATTAAGTTTAGGGAGGACGAAAATGACCTAAATGTTCATCCAATGACACAAAACACCTATTGGATCCACAAGATTGGTTAAAAACCCTAATTGGA
>JBBPBS010001057.1:87200-162924 GCA_037974835.1 Cicer judaicum | reverse complement strand
CTAGGGAGGACGAAAATGACCTAAATATTCATCCAATGACACAAAAACACCTATTGGATGCACAAGATTGGTTAAAAACCCTTATTGGACAAGAATTAGCCTAGGGAGGACGAAAATGACCTAAATGTTTATCAAATGATACAAAAACACCTATTGGAAGTACAAGATTGGTTAGAAACCCTAATTGGACAAGAATTAGCCTAGGAAAGACGAAAATGACCTAAATGTTCATCCAATGACACAAAAACACCTATTGGATGCACAAGATTGGTTAAAAACGCTAATTGGACAAGAATAAGCCTAGGGAGAACGAAAATAACCTAAATTTTCATCCATTGACACAAAACACCTATTGGATGCACAACATTGGTTAAAAACCCTAATTGGACAAGAATTTGGCTAGGGAGGACGAAAATGACCTAATTGTTCATCCAATGTCACAAAAAAACCTATTGGATGCACATAATTGGTTAGAAACCCTAATTGGACAAGATTAACTTTAGGGAGGACGAAAATGACCTAAATGTTCATCCAATGACACAAAACAACTATTGGATCCACAAGATTGGTTAAAAACCCTAATTGGACAAGATTAAGTGTAAGGAGGACGAAAATGACATAAATATTCATCCAATGACACAAAAACACCTATTGGATGCACAAGATTGGTTAAAAACCCTAATTGGAGAAGATTAAGTGTACGGAGTACGAAAATGACATAAATATTCATCCAATGATACAAAAACACCTATTGGATGCACATGATTGGTTAAAAACCCTTATTGGACAAGAATTAGCCTAGGGAGGACGAAAATGACCTAAATGTTTATCAAATGATACAAAAACACCTATTGGAAGTACAAGATTGGTTAGAAACCCTAATTGGACAAGAATTACCTTAGGGAAGACGAAAATGACCTAAATGTTCATCCAATGACACAAAAACACCTATTGGATGCACAATATTGGTTAAAAACCCTAATTGGACTAGAATAAGCCTAGGGAGAACGAAAATGACCTAAATTTTCATCCATTGACACAAAACACCTACTGGATGCACAAGATTGGTTAAAAACCCTAATTGGACAAGAATTTGGCTAGGGAGGACGAAAATGACCTAATTGTTCATCCAATTATACAAAAACACCTATTGGATGCACAAAATTGGTTAGAAACCCTAATTGGACAAGATTAAGTTTTGGAAGGACGAAAATGACCTAAAATGTTCATCCAATGACACAAAACACCTAATTGGACAAGATTAAGTGTAGGGAGGATGAACATGACATAAATATTCATCCAATGACACAAAAACACCTATTGGATGCACAAGATTGGTTAAAAACCCTAATTGGACAAGATTAAGTGTAGGGAGTACGAAAATGACATAAATATTCATCCAATGACACAAAAACACCTATTGGATGCACAAGATTGGTTAAAAACCCTAATTGGACAAGATTAAGTGTAAGGAGGTCGAAAATGACATAAATATTCATCCAATGACACAAAAACACCTATTGGATGCACAAGATTGGTTAAAAACCCTAATTGGACAAGATTAAGTTTAGGGAGGACGAAAATGACCTAAATGTTCATCCAATGACACAAAACACCTATTGGATCCACAAGATTGGTTAAAAACCCTAATTGGACAAGATTAAGTGTAAGGAGGACGAAAATGACATAAATATTCATCCAATGACACAAAAACACCTATTGGATGCACAAGATTGGTTACAAACCCTAATTGGACAAGATTAAGTGTACGGAGTACGAAAATGACATAAATATTCATCCAATGATACAAAAACACCTATTGGATGCACATGATTGGTTAAAAACCCTTATTGGACAAGAATTAGCCTAGGGAGGACGAAAATGACCTAAATGTTTATCAAATGATACAAAAACACCTATTGGAAGTACAAGATTGGTTAGAAACCCTAATTGGACAAGAATTACCTTAGGGAAGACGAAAATGACCTAAATGTTCATCCAATGACACAAAAACACCTATTGGATGCACAATATTGGTTAAAAACCCTAATTGGACTAGAATAAGCCTAGGGAGATCGAAAATGACCTAAATTTTCATCCATTGACACAAAACACCTACTGGATGCACAAGATTGGTTAAAAACCCTAATTGGACAAGAATTTGGCTAGGGAGGACGAAAATGACCTAATTGTTCATCCAATGATACAAAAACACCTATTGGATGCACAAAATTGGTTAGAAACCCTAATTGGACAAGATTAAGTGTAGGGAGGACGAAAATGACATAAATATTCATCCAATGACACAAAAACACCTATTGGATGCACAAGATTGGTTAAAAACCCTAATTGGACAAGAATTAGCCTAGGGAGGACGAAAATAACCTAATTGTTCATCAAATGATACAAAAACACCTATTGGATGCACATGATTGGTTAGAAACCCTAATTGGACAAGATTAAGTGTAGGGAGGACGAAAATGACCTAAATGTTCATCCAATGACACAAAACACCTATTGGATGCACAAGATTGGTTAAAAACCCTAATTGGACAAGAATTAGCCTAGGGAGGACGAAAATAACCTAAATGTTCATCCAATGACACAAAAACACCTATTGGATGCACAAGATTGGTGAAAAACCCTAATTGGACAAGAATAAGCCTAGGGAGAACGAAAATGACCTAAATTTTCATCCATTGACACAAAACACCTATTGGATGCACATGATTGGTTAGAAACCCTAATTGGACAAGAATTGGCCTAGGGAGGACGAAAATGACCTAATTGTTCATCCAATGATACAAAAACACCTATTGGATACACAAAATTGGTTAGAAACCCTAATTGGACAAGATTAAGTTTAGGGAGGACGAAAATGACCTAAAATGTTCATCCAATGACACAAAACACCTATTGGATGCACAAGATTGGTTAAAAACCCGAATTGGACAAGAATTAGCCTAGGGAGGACGAAAATGACCTAATTGTGCATCCAATTACACAAAAAAACCTATTGGATGCACATGATTGGTTAGAAACCCTAATTGGACAAGATTAAGTTTAGGGAGGACGAAAATGACCTAAATGTTAATCCAATGACACAAAACACCTATTGGATGCACAAGATTGGTTAAAAACCCTAATTGGACAAGATTAAGTGTAAGGAGGACGAAAATGACATAAATATTCATCCAATGACACAAAAACACCTA
This sequence comes from Cicer judaicum, assembly GCA_037974835.1. Lineage (NCBI taxonomy): Eukaryota > Viridiplantae > Streptophyta > Magnoliopsida > Fabales > Fabaceae > Cicer > Cicer judaicum. The sequence continues at coordinate 159,709 of JBBPBS010001057.1, read as the reverse complement.
TTGGATGCACAAGATTGGTTAAAAACCCTAATTGGACAAGATTAAGTTTAGGGAGGATGAAAATGACCTAAATGTTCATCCAATGACACAAAACACCTGTTGGATGCACAAGATTGGTTAATAACCCTAATTGGACAAGAATTAGCCTAGGGAGGACGTAAATGACCTAATTGTTCATCCAATGATATAAAAACACCTATTGGATGCACAAAATTGGTTAGAAACCCTAATTGGAAAAGATTAAGTGTAGGGAGGACGAAAATGACATAAATATTCATCCAATGACACAAAAACACCTATTCAATGCACAAGATTGGTTAAAAACCCTAATTGGACAAGAATTAGCCTAGGGAGGACGAAAATGACATAAATATTCATCCAATGACACAAAAGCACCTATTGGATGCACAAGATTGTTTAAAAACCCTAATTGGACAAGAATTAGCCTAGGTTGGAAGAAAATGACGTAAATGTTCATCCAATGACACAAAAACACCTATTGGAAGTACAAGATTGGTTAGAAACCCTAATTGGACAAGAATTAGCCTAGGGAGGACGAAAATGACCTAAATGTTCATCCAATGACACAAAACACCTATTGGATGCACAAGATTGCTTAAAAACCCTAATTGGACAAGAATTAGCCTGGGGAGGACGAAAATGACCTAATTGTTCATCCAATGACACAAAAAAACCTATTGGATGCACATGATTGGTTAGAAACCCTAATTGGACAAGATTAAGTTTAGGGAGGACGAAAATGACCTAAATGTTCATCCAATGACACAAAACACCTATTGGATGCAAAAGATTGGTTAAAAACCCTAATTGGACAAGATTAAGTGTAAGGAGGAAGAAAATGACATAAATATTCATCCAATGACACAAAAACACCTATTGGATGCACAAGATTGGTTAAAAACCCTAATTGGACAAGATTAAGTTTAGGGAGGACGAAAATGACCTAAATGTTCATCCAATGACACAAAACACCTATTGGATCCACAAGATTGGTTAAAAACCCTAATTGGACAAGATTAAGTGTAAGGAGGACGAAAATGACATAAATATTCATCCAATGACACAAAAACACCTATTGGATGCACAAGATTGGTTAAAAACCCTAATTGGATAAGATTAAGTGTACGGAGTACGAAAATGACATAAATATTCATCCAATGATACAAAAACACCTATTGGATGCACATGATTGGTTAAAAACCCTTATTGGACAAGAATTAGCCTAGGGAGGACGAAAATGACCTAAATGTTTATCAAATGATACAAAAACACCTATTGGAAGTACAAGATTGGTTAGAAACCCTAATTGGACAAGAATTACCTTAGGGAAGACGAAAATGACCTAAATGTTCATCCAATGACACAAAAACACCTATTGGATGCACAATATTGGTTAAAAACCCTAATTGGACTAGAATAAGCCTAGGGAGAACGAAAATGACCTAAATTTTCATCCATTGACACAAAACACGTACTGGATGCACAAGATTGGTTAAAAACCCTAATTGGACAAGAATTTGGCTAGGGAGGACGAAAATGACCTAATTGTTCATCCAATGATACAAAAACACCTATTGGATGCACAAAACTGGTTAGAAACCCTAATTGGACAAGATTAAGTGTAGGGAGGACGAACATGACATAAATATTCATCCAATGACACAAAAACACCTATTGGATGCACAAGATTGGTTAAAAACCCTAATTGGACAAGATTAAGTGTAGGGAGTACGAAAATGACATAAATATTCATCCAATGACACAAAAACACCTATTGGATGCACAAGATTGGTTAAAAACCCTAATTGGACAAGAATTAGCGTAGGTTGGACGAAAATGACGTAAATTTTCATCCAATGACACAAAAACACCTATTGGAAGTAGAAGATTGGTTAGAAACCCTAATTGGACAAGAATTAGCCTAGGGAGGACGAAAATGACCTAAATGATCATCCAATGACACAAAACACCTATTGGATGCACAAGATTGCTTAAAAACCCTAATTGGACATGAATTAGCCTAGGGAGGACGAAAATGACCTAATTGTTCATCCAATGACACAAAAAAACCTATTGGATGCACATGATTGGTTAGAAACCCTAATTGGACAAGATTAAGTTTAGGGAGGACTAAAATGACCTAAATGTTCATCCAATGACACAAAACACCTATTGGATGCACGAGATTGGTTAAAAACCCTAATTGGAAAAGATTAAGTGTAAGGAGGACGAAAATGACATAAATATTCATCCAATGACACAAAAACACCTATTGGATGCACAAGATTGGTTAAAAACCCTAATTGGAAAAGAATTAGCCTAGGGAGGACGAAAATGACCTAATTGTTCATCCAATGTCACAAAAAAACCTATTGGATGCACATAATTGGTTAGAAACCCTAATTGGACAAGATTAACTTTAGGGAGGACGAAAATGACCTAAATGTTCATCCAATGACACAAAACACCTATTGGATGCACAAGATTGGTTAAAAACCCTAATTGGACAAGATTAAGTTTAGGGAGGACGAAAATGACCTAAATGTTCATCCAATGACACAAAAAACCTGTTGGAAGCACAAGATTGCTTAAAAACCCTAATTAGACAAGAATTAGCCTAGGGAGGACGAAAATGACCTAATTGTTCATCCAATGACACAAAAAAACCTATTGGATGCACATGATTGGTTAGAAACCCTAATTGGACAAGATTAAGTTTAGGGAGGACGAAAATGACCTAAATGTTCATCTAATGACACAAAACACCTATTGGATGCACAAGATTGGTTAAAAACCCTAATTGGACAAGATTAAGTGTAAGGAGGTCGAAAATGACATAAATATTCATCCAATGACACAAAAACACCTATTGGATGCACAAGATTGGTTAAAAACCCTAATTGGACAACATTAAGTTTAGGGAGGACGAAAATGACCTAAATGTTCATGCAATGACACAAAACACCTATTGGATGCACATGATTGGTTAGAAACCCTAATTGGACAAGATTAAGTTTAGGGAGGGCGAAAATGACCTAAAATGTTCATCCAATGACACAAAACACCTATTGGATGCACAAGATTGGTTAAAAACCCTAATTGGAAAAGAATTAGCCTAAGAAGGACGAAAATGACCTAATTGTTCATCCAATGTCACAAAAAAACCTATTGGATGCACATAATTGGTTAGAAACCCTAATTGGACAAGATTAACTTTAGGGAGGACGAAAATGACCTAAATGTTCATCCAATGACACAAAACACCTATTGGATGCACAAGATTGGTTAAAAACCCTAATTAGACAAGAAATAGCCTAGGGAGGACGAAAATGACCTAATTGTTCATCCAATGATACAAAAACACCTATTGGATGCACAATATTGGTTAGAAACCCTAATTGGACAAGATTAAGTTTAGGGAGGACGAAAATGACCTAAATGTTCATCCAATGACACAAAACACCTATTGGATCCACAAGATTGGTTAAAAACCCTAATTGGACAAGATTAAGTGTAAGGAGGACGAAAATGACATAAATATTCATCCAATGACACAAAAACACCTATTGGATGCACAAGATTGGTTAAAAACTCTAATTGGACAAGATTAAGTGTAGGGAGTACGAAAATGACATAAATATTCATCCAATGACACAAAAACACCTATTGGATGCACAAGATTGGTTAAAAACCCTAATTGGACAAGAATTAGCCTAGGGAGAACGAAAATGACCTAATTGTTCATCCAATGTCACAAAAAAACCTATTGGATGCACATAATTGGTTAGAAACCCTAATTGGACAAGATTAACTTTAGGGAGGACGAAAATGACCTAAATGTTCATCCAATGACACAAAACACCTATTGGATCCACAAGATTGGTTAAAAACCCTAATTGGACAAGATTAAGTGTAAGGAGGTCGAAAATGACATAAATATTCATCCAATGACACAAAAACACCTATTGGATGCACAAGATTGGTTAAAAACCCTAATTGGACAAGAATTAGCCTAGGGAGGATGAAAATGACCTAAATGTTCATCCAATGACACAAAACACCTATTGGATCCACAAGATTGGTTAAAAACCCTAATTGGACAAGATTAAGTGTAGGGAGAACGAAAATGATTGGTTAAAAACCCTAATTGGACAAGATTGGTTAAAAACCCTAATTGGACAAGAATTAGCCTAGGTTGGACGAAAATGACGTAATTGTTCATCCAATGACACAAAACACCAATTGGATGCACAAGATTGCTTAAGAACCCTAATTGGACAAGAATTAGCCTAGGGAGGACGAAAATGACCTAAATGTTCATCTAATGACACAAAAACACCTATTGGATGCACAAGATTGGTGAAAAACCCTAATTGGACAACAATAAGCCTAGGGAGAACGAAAATGACCTAAATTTTCATCCATTGACACAAAACACCTATTGCATGCACAAGATTGGTTAAAAACCCTAATTGGACAAGAATTAGCCTAGGGAGGACGAAAATGACCTAATTGTTCATCCAATGACACAAAAAAACCTATTGGATGCACATGATTGGTTAGAAACCCTAATTGGACAAGATTAAGTTTAGGGAGGACGAAAATGACCTAAATGTTCATCTAATGACACAAAACACCTATTGGATGCACAAGATTGGTTAAAAACCCTAATTGGACAAGATTAAGTGTAAGGAGGACGAAAATGACATAAATATTCATCCAATGACACAAAAACACCTATTGGATGCACAAGATTGCTTAAAAACCCTAATTGGACAAGATTAAGTTTAGGGAGGACGAAAATAACCTAAATGTTCATTTAATGATACAAAAACACCTATTGGATGCACAATATTGGTTAGAAACCCTAATTGGACATGATTAAGTTTAGGGAGGACGAAAATGACCTAAATATTCATCCAATGACACAAAAACACCTATTGGATGCACAAGATTGGTTAAAAACCCTAATTGGACAAGAATAAGACTAGGGAGGACGAAAATGACCTAATTATTCATCCAATAACACAAAACACCTATTGGATGCACAAGATTGGTTAAAAACCCTAATTGGACAAGAATTTGGCTAGGGAGGACCAAAATGACCTAATTGTTCATCCAATGATACAAAAACACCTATTGGATGCACAAAATTGGTTAGAAACCCTAATTGGACAAGATTAAGTGTAGGGAGGATGAAAATGACATAAATATTCATCCAATGACACAAAAACACCTATTGGATGCACAAGATTGGTTAGAAACCCTAATTGGACAAGATTAAGTTTAGGGAGGACGAAAATGACGTAAATGTTCATCCAATGACACAAAAACACCTATTGGATGCACAAGATTGCTTAAAAACCCTAATTGGACAAGAATTAGCCTACAGGGGGACGAAAATGACCTAAATGTTCATCCAATGACACAAAAACACCTATTGGATGCACAAGATTGGTGAAAAACCCTAATTGGACAAGAATAAGCCTAGGGAGAACGAAAATGACCTAATTGTTCATACAATGATACAAAAACACCTATTGGATGCACAAGATTGGTTAGAAACCCTAATTGGACAAGATTAAGTGTAGGGAGGACGAAAATGACATAAATATTCATCCAATGACACAAAAACACCTATTGGATGCACAAGATTGGTTAAAAACCCTAATTGGACAAGAAATAGCCTAGGGAGGACGAAACTGACCTAATTGTTCATCCAATGATACAAAAACACCTATTGGATGCACAATATTGGTTAGAAACCCTAATTGGACAAGATTAAGTTTAGGGAGGACGAAAATGACCTAAATGTTCATCCAATGACACAAAACACCTATTGGATCCACAAGATTGGTTAAAAACCCTAATTGGACAAGATTAAGTGTAAGGAGGACGAAAATGACATAAATATTCATCCAGTGACACAAAAACACCTATTGGATGCACAAGATTGGTTAAAAACCCTAATTGGACAACATTAAGTTTAGGGAGGACGAAAATGACCTAAATGTTCATGCAATGACACAAAACACCTATTGGATGCACATGATTGGTTAGAAACCCTAATTGGACAAGATTAAGTTTAGGGAGGGCGAAAATGACCTAAAATGTTCATCCAATGACACAAAACACCTATTGGATGCACAAGATTGGTTAAAAACCCTAATTGGAAAAGAATTAGCCTAGGGAGGACGAAAATGACCTAATTGTTCATCCAATGTCACAAAAAAACCTATTGGATGCACATAATTGGTTAGAAACCCTAATTGGACAAGATTAACTTTAGGGAGGACGAAAATGACCTAAATGTTCATCCAATGACACAAAACACCTATTGGATCCACAAGATTGGTTAAAAACCCTAATTGGACAAGATTAAGTGTAAGGAGTACGAAAATGACATAAATATTCATCCAATGACACAAAAACACCTATTGGATGCACAAGATTGGTTAAAAACCCTAATTGGACAAGAATTAGCCTAGGTTGGACGAAAATGACGTAAATGTTCATCCAATGACACAAAAACACCTATTGGATGCACAAGATTGGTTAAAAACCCTAATTGGACAAGAATTAGCCTAGGGAGGACGAAAATGACCTAATTGTTCATCCAATGACACAAAAACACCTATTGGATGCACAAGATTGGTTAGAAACCCTAATTGGACAAGAATAAGTGTAGGGAGGACGAAAATGACCTAAATGTTCATCCAATGACACAAAAACACCTATTGGATGCACAAGATTGGTTAAAAACCCTAATTGGACAAGATTAAGTGTAGGGAGGACGAAAATGACCTAATTGTTCATCCAATGACACAAACAGAACTATTGGATGCACAAGATTGGTTAGAATCCCTAATTGGACAAGCATAAGCCTTGGGATGATGAAAATGACCTAAATGTTCCTCCAATGACACAAAACACCTATTGGATGCACAAAATTGGTTAAAAACCCTAATTGGACAAGATTATGTTTAGGGAGGACGAAAATGACCTAATTGTTCATCCAATGACACAAAACACGTATTGGATGCACAAGATTGGTTAGAAAGCAAATTGGACAAGATTAAGTTTTGGGAGGACGAAAATGACCTAAATGTTCATCCAATGATACAAAACACCTATTGGATGCACAAGATTGGTTAAAAACCCTAATTGGACAAGAATTAGCCTAGGGAGGACGAAAATGACCTAAATGTTCATCCAATGACACAAAACACCTATTGGATGCACAAGATTGGTTACAAACCCTAATTGGACAAGATTAAGTGTAAGGAGGACGAAAATGACATAAATATTCATCCAATGACACAAAAACACCTATTGGATGTACAAGATTGGTTAAAAACCCTAATTGGACAAGAATTAGCCTAGGGAGGACGAAAATGACCTAAACGTTCATCCAATGACACAAAACACCTATTGGATGCACAAGATTGCTTAAAAACCCTAATTGGACAAGAATTAGCCTAGGGAGGACGAAAATGACCTAAATGTTCATCCAATGACTCAAAAACACCTATTGGATGCTCAAGATTGGTGAAAAACCCTAATTGGACAAGAATAAGCCTAGGGAGAACGAAAATGACCTAATTATTCATCCAATGATACAAAAACACCTATTGGATGCACAATATTGGTTAAAAACCCTAATTGGACAAGATTAAGTTTAGGGAGGACGAAAATGACCTAAATGTTCATCCAATGACACAAAACACCTATTGGATGCACAAGATTGGTTAAAAACCCTAATTGGACAAGAATTAGCCTAGGGAGGACGAAAATGACCTAATTGTTCATCCAATGACACAAAAAAACCTATTGGATGCACATGATTGGTTAGAAACCCTAATTGGACAAGATTAAGTTTAGGGAGGACGAAAATGACCTAAATGTTCATCCAATGACACAAAACACCTATTGGATGCACAAGATTGGTTAAAAACCCTAATTGGACAAGATTAAGTGTAAGGAGGACGAAAATGACATAAATATTCATCCAATGACACAAAAACACCTATTGGATGCACAAGATTGGTTAAAAACACTAATTGGACAAGATTTAGTTTAGGGAGGACGAAAATGACCTAAATGTTCATCCAATGACACAAAACACCTGTTGGAAGTACAAGATTGGTTAGAAACCTTAATTGGACAAGAATTAGTCTAGGGAAGACGAAAATGACCTAAATGTTCATCCAATGACACAAAACACCTATTGGATGCACAAGATTGGTTAAAAACCCTAATTGGACAAGAATTGGCCTAGGGAGAATGAAAATGACCTAAATTTTCATCCATTGACACAAAACATCTATTGGATGCACAAGATTGGTTAAAAACCCTAATTGGACAAGAATTAGCCTAGGGAGGACGAAAATGACCTAATTATTCATCCAATGATACAAAAACACCTATTGGATACACAATATTGGTTAGAAACCCTAATTGGACAAGATTAAGTTTAGGGAGGACGAAAATGACGTAAAATGTTCATCCAATGACACAAAACACCTATTGGATGCACAAGATTGGTTAAAAACCCTAATTGGACAAGAATTAGCCTAGGGAGGACGAAAATGACCTAATTGTTCATCCAATGACACAAAAAAACCTATTGGATGCACATGATTGGTTAGAAACCCTAATTGGACAAGATTAAGTTTAGGGAGGACGAAAATGACCTAAATATTCATCCAATGACACAAAACACCTATTGGATGCACAAGATTGGTTACAAACCCTAATTGGACAAGAATAAGCCTAGGGAGAACGAAAATGACCTAAATTTTCATCCATTGACACAAAACACCTATTGGATGCACAAGATTGGTTAAAAACCCTAATTGGACAAGAATTAGCCTAGGGAGGACGAAAATGACCTAAATGTTCATCCAATGATACAAAAACACCTATTGGATGCACAAAATTGGTTAGAAACCCTAATTGGACAAGATTAAGTGTAGGGAGGACGAAAATGACATAAATATTCATCCAATGACACAAAAACACCTATTGGATGCACAAGATTGGTTAAAAACCCTAATTGGACAAGATTAAGTGTAGGGAGTACGAAAATGACATAAATATTCATCCAATGACACAAAAACACCTATTGGATGCACAAGATTGGTTAAAAACCCAAATTGGACAAGAATTAGCCTAGGTTGGACGAAAATGACGTAAATGTTCATCCAATGACACAAAACACCTATTGGATGCACAAGTTGCTTAAAAACCCTAATTGGACAAGAATTAGCCTAGGGAGGACGAAAATGACCTAAATGTTCATCCAATGACACAAAAACACCTATTGGATGCACAAGATTGGTGAAAAACCCTAATTGGACAACAATAAGGCTAGGAAGAACGAAAATGACATAAATATTCATCCAATGACACAAAAACACCTATTGGATGCACAAGATTGGTTAAAAACCCTAATTGGACAAGAATTAGCCTAGGGAGGACGAAAATGACCTAATTGTTCATCCAATGACACAAAAAAACCTATTGGATGCACATGATTGGTTAGAAACCCTAATTGGACAAGATTAAGTTTAGGGAGGACGAAAATGACCTAAATGTTCATCTAATGACACAAAACACCTATTGGATGCACAAGATTGGTTAAAAACCCTAATTGGACAAGATTAAGTGTAAGGAGGACGAAAATGACATAAATATTCATCCAATGACACAAAAACACCTATTGGATGCACAAGATTGCTTAAAAACCCTAATTGGACAAGATTAAGTTTAGGGAGGACGAAAATGACCTAAATGTTCATCCAATGACACAAAACACCTATTGGATGCACAAGATTGGTTAGAAACCCTAATTGGACAAGATTAAGTTTAGGGAGGACGAAAGTGACCTAAATTTTCATCCATTGACACAAAACACCTATTGGATGCACAAGATTGGTTAAAAACCCTAATTGGACAAGAATTAGCCTAGGGAGGACGAAAATGACCTAAATGTCCATCCAATGATACAAAAACACCTATTGGATGCACAATATTGGTTAGAAACCCTAATTGGACAAGATTAAGTTTAGGGAGGACGAAAATGACCTAAATGTTCATCCAATGACACAAAACACCTATTGGTTGCACAAGATTGGTTAGAAACCCTGATTGGACAAGGTTAAGTTTAGGGAGGACGAAAATGACCTACAACGTTCATCCAATGACACAAAACACCTATTGGATGCACAAGATTGGTTAGAAACCCTAATTGGACAAGATTAAGTTTAGGGAGGACGAAAATGACCTAAATGTTCATCTAATGACACAAAACACCTATTGGATGCACAAGATTGGTTAAAAACCCTAATTGGACAAGATTAAGTGTAAGGAGGACGAAAATGACATAAATATTCATCCAATGACACAAAAACACCTATTGGATGCACAAGATTGCTTAAAAACCCTAATTGGACAAGATTAACTTTAGGGAGGACGAAAATGACCTAAATGTTCATCCAATGACACAAAACACCTATTGGATCCACAAGATTGGTTAAAAACCCTAATTGGACAAGATTAAGTGTAAGGAGGTCGAAAATGACATAAATATTCATCCAATGACACAAAAACACCTATTGGATGCACAAGATTGGTTAAAAACCCTAATTGGACAAGAATTAGCCTAGGGAGGATGAAAATGACCTAAATGTTCATCCAATGACACAAAACACCTATTGGATCCACAAGATTGGTTAAAAACCCTAATTGGACAAGATTAAGTGTATGGAGAACGAAAATGATTGGTTAAAAACCCTAATTGGACAAGATTGGTTAAAAACCCTAATTGGACAAGAATTAGCCTAGGTTGGACGAAAATGACGTAAATGTTCATCCAATGACACAAAAACACCTATTGGATGCACAAGATTGGTTAAAAACCCTAATTGGACAAGAATAAGACTAGGGAGGACGAAAATGACCTAATTATTCATCCAATAACACAAAACACCTATTGGATGCACAAGATTGGTTAAAAACCCTAATTGGACAAGAATTTGGCTAGGGAGGACCAAAATGACCTAATTGTTCATCCAATGATACAAAAACACCTATTGGATGCACAAAATTGGTTAGAAACCCTAATTGGACAAGATTAAGTGTAGGGAGGATGAAAATGACATAAATATTCATCCAATGACACAAAAACACCTATTGGATGCACAAGATTGGTTAAAAACCCTAATTGGACAAGATTAAGTGTAGGGAGTACGAAAATGACATAAATATTCATCCAATGACACAAAAACACCTATTGGATGCACAAGATTGGTTAAAATCCCTAATTGGACAAGAATTAGCCTAGGGAGGACGAAAATGACCTAAATGTTCATCAAATGATACAAAAACACCTATTGGAAGTACAAGATTGGTTAGAAACCCTAATTGGAAAAGAATTAGCCTACGGAGGACGAAAATGACCTAAATGTTCATCAAATGATACAAAAACACCTATTGGAAGTACAAGATTGGTTAGAAACCCTAATTGGACAAGAATTAGCCTAGGGAAGACGAAAATGACCTAAATGTTCATGCAATGACACAAAAACACCTATTGGATGCACAAGATTGGTTAAAAACCCTAATTGGACAAGAATAAGCCTAGGGAGAACGAAAATGACCTAAATTTTCATCCATTGACACAAAACACCTATTGGAAGCACAAGATTGGTTAAAAACCCTAATTGGACAAGATTAAGTGTAGGAAGTACGAAAATGACATAAATATTCATCCAATGACACAAAAACACCTATTGGATGCACAAGATTGGTTAAAAACCCTAATTGGACAAGAATTAGCCTAGGTTGGACGAAAATGACGTAATTGTTCATCCAATGACGCAAAACACCTATTGGATGCACAAGATTGCTTAAGAACCCTAATTGGACAACAATAAGCCTAGGGAGAACGAAAATGACCTAAATTTTCATCCATTGACACAAAACACCTATTGCATGCACAAGATTGGTTAAAAACCCTAATTGGACAAGAATTAGCCTAGGGAGGACGAAAATGACCTAATTGTTCATCCAATGACACAAAAAAACCTATTGGATGCACATGATTGGTTAGAAACCCTAATTGGACAAGATTAAGTTTAGGGAGGACGAAAATGACCTAAATGTTCATCTAATGACACAAAACACCTATTGGATGCACAAGATTGGTTAAAAACCCTAATTGGACAAGATTAAGTTTAGGGAGGACGAAAATGACCTAAATGTTCATCCAATGACACAAAAAACCTGTTGGAAGTACAAGATTGGTTAGAAACCCAAATTGGACAAGAATTAGCCTAGGGAGGACGAAAATGACCTAAATGTTCATCCAATGACACAAAACACCTATTGGATGCACAAGATTGCTTAAAAATCCTAATTCGACAAGAATTAGCCTAGGGAGGACGAAAATGACCTAATTGTTCATCCAATGACACAAAAAAACCTATTGGATGCACATGATTGGTTAGAAACCCTAATTGGACAAGATTAAGTTTAGGGAGGACGAAAATGACCTAAATGTTCATCCAATGACACAAAACACCTATTGGATGCACAAGATTGGTTAAAAACCCTAATTGGACAAGATTAAGTGTAAGGAGGACGAAAATGACATAAATATTCATCCAATGACACAAAAACACCTATTCGATGCACAAGATTGGTTAAAAACCCTAATTGGACAAGAATTAGCCTAGGGAGGACGAAAATGACATAAATATTCATCCAATGACACAAAAGCACCTATTGGATGCACAAGATTGGTTAAAAACCCTAATTGGACAAGAATAAGCCTAGGGAGAATGAAAATGACCTAAACTTTCATCCATTGACACAAAACATCTATTGGATGCACAAGATTGGTTAAAAACCCTAATTGGACAAGAATTAGCCTAGGGAGGACGAAAATGACCTAATTATTCATCCAATGATACAAAAACACCTATTGGATGCACAATATTGGTTAGAAACCCTAATTGGACAAGATTAAGTTTAGGGAGGACGAAAATGACCTAAAATGTTCATCCAATGACACAAAACACCTATTGGATGCACAAGATTGGTTAAAAACCCTATTTGGACAAGAATTAGCCTAGGGAGGACGAAAATGACCTAATTGTGCATCCAATGACACAAAAAAACCTATTGGATGCACATGATTGGTTAGAAGAAACCCTAATTGGATAAGATTAAGTTTAGGGAGGACGAAAATGACCTAAATGTTCATCCAATGACACAAAACACCTATTGGATGCACAAGATTGGTTAAAAACCCTAATTGGACAAGATTAAGTGTAAGGAGGACGAAAATGACATAAATATTCATCCAATGACACAAAAACACCTATTGGATGCACAAGATTGGTTAAAAACCCTAATTGGACAAGATTAAGTTTAGGGAGGATGAAAATGACCTAAATGTTCATCCAATGACACAAAACACCTGTTGGAAGTACAAGATTGGTTAGAAACCTTAATTGGACAAGAATTAGTCTAGGGAAGACGAAAATGACCTAAATGTTCATCCAATGACACAAAACACCTATTGGATGCACAAGATTGGTTAAAAACCCTAATTGGACAAGATTAAGTGTAAGGAGGACGAAAATGACATAAATATTCATCCAATGACACAAAAACACCTATTCAATGCACAAGATTGGTTAAAAACCCTAATTGGACAAGATTAAGTTTAGGGAGGACGAAAATGACCTAAATGTTCATCCAATGACACAAAACACCTGTTGGAAGTACAAGATTGGTTAGAAACCTTAATTGGACAAGAATTAGTCTAGGGAAGATGAAAATGACCTAAATGTTCATCCAATGACACAAAACACCTATTGGATGCACAAGATTGGTTAAAAACCCTAATTGGACAAGATTAAGTGTAAGGAGGACGAAAATGACATAAATATTCATCCAATGACACAAAAACACCTATTCAATGCACAAGATTGGTTAAAAACCCTAATTGGACAAGAATTAGCCTAGGTTGGAAGAAAATGACGTAAATGTTCATCCAATGACACAAAAACACCTATTGGAAGTACAAGATTGGTTAGAAACCCTAATTGGACAAGAATTAGCCTAGGGAGGACGAAAATGACCTAAATGTTCATCGAATGACACAAAAAAACCTATTGGATGCACATGATTGGTTAGATACCCTAATTGGACAAGATTAAGTTTAGGGAGGACGAAAATGACCTAAATGTTCATCCAATGACACAAAACACCTATTGGATGCACAAGATTGGTTAAAAACCCTAATTGGACAAGATTAAGTGTAAGGAGGACGAAAATGACATAAATATTCATCCAATGACACAAAAACACCTATTGGATGCACAATATTGGTTAGAAACCCTAATTGGACAAGATTAAGTGTAAGGAGGACGAAAATGACATAAATATTCATCCAATGACACAAAAACACCTATTGGATGCACAAGATTGGTTAAAAACCCTAATTGGACAAGAATTAGCCTAGGGAGGACGAAAATGACCTAATTGTTCATCCAATGTCACAAAAAAACCTATTGGATGCACATAATTGGTTAGAAACCCTAATTGGACAAGATTAACTTTAGGGAGGACGAAAATGACCTAAATGTTCATCCAATGACACAAAACACCTATTGGATGCACAAGATTGGTTAAAAACCCTAATTGGACAAGATTAAGTTTAGGGAGGACGAAAATGACCTAAATGTTCATCCAATGACACAAAACACCTATTGGATCCACAAGATTGGTTAAAAACCCTAATTGGACAAGATTAAGTGTAAGGAGGACGAAAATGACATAAATATTCATCCAATGACACAAAAACACCTATTGGATGCACAAGATTGGTTAAAAACTCTAATTGGACAAGATTAAGTGTAGGGAGTACGAAAATGACATAAATATTCATCCAATGACACAAAAACACCTATTGGATGCACAAGATTGGTTAAAAACCCTAATTGGACAAGATTAAGTGTAAGGAGGTCGAAAATGACATAAATATTCATCCAATGACACAAAAACACCTATTGGATGCACAAGATTGGTTAAAAACCCTAATTGGACAAGATTAAGTTTAGGGAGGACAAAAATGACCTAAATGTTCATCCAATGACACAAAACACCTATTGGATCCACAAGATTGGTTAAAAACCCTAATTGGACAAGATTAAGTGTAAGGAGGACGAAAATGACATAAATATTCATCCAATGACACAAAAACACCTATTGGATGCACAAGATTGGTTAAAAATCCTAATTGGACAAGATTAACTTTAGGGAGGACGAAAATGACCTAAATGTTCATCCAATGACACAAAACACCTATTGGATCCACAAGATTGGTTAAAAACCCTAATTGGACAAGATTAAGTGTAAGGAGGTCGAAAATGACATAAATATTCATCCAATGACACAAAAACACCTATTGGATGCACAAGAATGGTTAAAAACCCTAATTGGACAAGATTAAGTTTAGGGAGGACGAAAATGACCTAAATGTTCATCCAATGACACAAAACACCTATTGGATCCACATGATTGGTTAAAAACCCTAATTGAACAAGATTAAGTGTAAGGAGGACGAAAATGACATAAATATTCATCCAATGACACAAAAACACCTATTGGATGCACAAGATTGGTTAAAAACCCTAATTGGACAAGATTAAGTGTACGGAGTACGAAAATGACATAAATATTCATCCAATGATACAAAAACACCTATTGGATGCACAAGATTGGTTAAAAACCCTAATTGGACAAGAATTAGCCTAGGGAGGACAAAAATGACCTAATTGTTCATCCAATGTCACAAAAAAACCTATTGGATGCACATAATTGGTTAGAAACCCTAATTGGACAAGATTAACTTTAGGGACGACGAAAATGACCTAAATGTTCATCCAATGACACAAAACACCTATTGGATCCACAAGATTGGTTAAAAACCCTAATTGGACAAGATTAAGTGTAAGGAGGACGAAAATGACATAAATATTCATCCAATGACACAAAAACACCTATTGGATGCACAAGATTGGTTAAAAACCCTAATTGGACAACATTAAGTTTAGGGAGGACGAAAATGACCTAAATGTTCATGCAATGACACAAAACACCTATTGGATGCACATGATTGGTTAGAAACCCTAATTGGACAAGATTAAGTTTAGGGAGGGCGAAAATGACCTAAAATGTTCATCCAATGACACAAAACACCTATTGGATGCACAAGATTGGTTAGAAACCCTGATTGGACAAGATTAAGTTTAGGGAGGACGAAAATGACCTACAACGTTCATCCAATGACACAAAACACCTATTGGATGCACAAGATTGGTTAAAAACCCTAATTGGACAAGATTAAGTGTAAGGAGGTCGAAAATGACATAAATATTCATCCAATGACACAAAAACACCTATTGGATGCACAAGATTGGTTAAAAACCCTAATTGGACAAGAATTAGCCTAGGGAGGATGAAAATGACCTAAATGTTCATCCAATGACACAAAACACCTATTGGATCCACAAGATTGGTTAAAAACCCTAATTGGACAAGATTAAGTGTAGGGAGAACGAAAATGATTGGTTAAAAACCCTAATTGGACAAGATTGGTTAAAAACCCTAATTGGACAAGAATTAGCCTAGGTTGGACGAAAATGACGTAAATGTTCATCCAATGACACAAAAACACCTATTGGATGCACAAGATTGGTTAAAAACCCTAATTGGACAAGAATTAGCCTAGGGAGGACGAAAATGACCTAAATATTCATCCAATGACACAAAAACACCTATTGGATGCACAAGATTGGTTAAAAACCCTTATTGGACAAGAATTAGCCTAGGGAGGACGAAAATGACCTAAATGTTTATCAAATGATACAAAAACACCTATTGGAAGTACAAGATTGGTT
Organism: Cicer judaicum; assembly: GCA_037974835.1. Lineage (NCBI taxonomy): Eukaryota > Viridiplantae > Streptophyta > Magnoliopsida > Fabales > Fabaceae > Cicer > Cicer judaicum. Next base: position 142,715 of record JBBPBS010001057.1, on the reverse strand, counting down.
AGAAACCCTAATTGGACAAGAATTAGCCTAGGAAAGACGAAAATGACCTAAATGTTCATCCAATGACACAAAAACACCTATTGGATGCACAAGATTGGTTAAAAACCCTAATTGGACAAGAATAAGCCTAGGGAGAACGAAAATAACCTAAATTTTCATCCATTGACACAAAACACATATTGGATGCACAAGATTGGTTAAAAACCCTAATTGGACAAGAATTTGGCTAGGGAGGACGAAAATGACGTAATTGTTCATCCAATGTCACAAAACACCTATTGGATCCACAAGATTGGTTAAAAACCCTAATTGGACAAGATTAAGTGTAAGGAGGTCGAAAATGACATAAATATTCATCCAATGACACAAAAACACCTATTGGATGCACAAGATTAGTTAAAAACCCTAATTGGACAAGATTAAGTTTAGGGAGGACGAAAATGACCTAAATGTTCATCCAATGACACAAAACACCTATTGGATGCACAAGATTGGTTAAAAACCCTAATTGGACAAGATTAAGTGTAAGGAGGACGAAAATGACATAAATATTCATCCAATGACACAAAAACACCTATTGGATGCACAAGATTGGTTAAAAACCCTAATTGGACAAGATTAAGTGTACGGAGTACGAAAATAACATAAATATTCATCCAATGACACAAAAACGTCTATTGGATGCACAAGATTGGTTAAAAACCCTAATTGGACAAGAATTAGCCTAGGTTGGACGAAAATGACGTAATTGTTCATCCCATGACACAAAACACCTATTGGATGCACAAGATTGCTTAAGAACCCTAATTGGACAAGAATTAGCCTAGGGAGGACAAAAATGACCTAAATGTTCATCCAATGACACAAAAACACCTATTGGATGCACAAGATTGGTGAAAAACCCTAATTGGACAACAATAAGCCTAGGGAGAACGAAAATGACCTAAATTTTCATCCATTGACACAAAACACCTATTGCATGCACAAGATTGGTTAAAAACCCTAATTGGACAAGAATTAGCCTAGGGAGGACGAAAATGACCTAATTGTTCATCCAATGACACAAAAAAACCTATTGGATGCACATGATTGGTTAGAAACCCTAATTGGACAAGATTAAGTTTAGGGAGGACGAAAATGACCTAAATGTTCATCTGATGACACAAAACACCTATTGGATGCACAAGATTGGTTAAAAACCCTAATTGGACAAGATTAAGTGTAAGGAGGACGAAAATGACATAAATATTCATCCAATGACACAAAAACACCTATTGGATGCACAAGATTGCTTAAAAACCCTAATTGGACAAGATTAAGTTTAGGGAGGACGAAAATGACCTAAATGTTCATCCAATGACACAAAACACCTATTGGATGCACAAGATTTGTTAGAAACCCTAATTGGACAAGATTAAGTTTAGGGAGGACGAAAATGACCTAAAATGTTCATCCAATGACACAAAACACCTATTGGATGCACATGATTGGTTAGAAACCCTAATTGGACAAGATTAAGTTTAGGGAGGGCGAAAATGACCTAAAATGTTCATCCAATGACACAAAACACCTATTGGATGCACAAGATTGGTTAAAAACCCTAATTGGAAAAGAATTAGCCTAAGAAGGACGAAAATGACCTAATTGTTCATCCAATGTCACAAAAAAACCTATTGGATGCACATAATTGGTTAGAAACCCTAATTGGACAAGATTAACTTTAGGGAGGACGAAAATGACCTAAATGTTCATCCAATGACACAAAACACCTATTGGATGCACAAGATTGGTTAAAAACCCTAATTGGACAAGATTAAGTTTAGGGAGGACGAAAATGACCTAAATGTTCATCCAATGACACAAAAACACCTATTGGATGCACAAGATTGGTTAAAAACCCTAATTGGACAAGAATTAGCCTAGGGAGGACGAAAATGACCTAAATGTTCATCCAATGACACAAAACACCTATTGGATGCACATGATTGGTTAGAAACCCTAATTGGACAAGATTAAGTTTAGGGAGGACGAAAATGACCTAAATGTTCATCCAATGACACAAAACACCTATTGGATCCACAAGATTGGTTAAAAACCCTAATTGGACAAGATTAAGTGTAAGGAGGTCGAAAATGACATAAATATTCATCCAATGACACAAAAACACCTATTGGATGCACAAGATTGGTTAAAAACCCTAATTGGACAAGATTAAGTTTAGGGAGGACAAAAATGACCTAAATGTTCATCCAATGACACAAAACACCTATTGGATCCACAAGATTGGTTAAAAACCCTAATTGGACAAGATTAAGTGTAAGGAGGACGAAAATGACATAAATATTCATCCAATGACACAAAAACACCTATTGGATGCACAAGATTGGTTAAAAACCCTAATTGGACAAGATTAACTTTAGGGAGGACGAAAATGACCTAAATGTTCATCCAGTGACACAAAACACCTATTGGATCCACAAGATTGGTTAAAAACCCTAATTGGACAAGATTAAGTGTAAGGAGGTCGAAAATGACATAAATATTCATCCAATGACACAAAAACACCTATTGGATGCACAAGATTGGTTAAAAACCCTAATTGGACAAGATTAAGTTTAGGGAGGACAAAAATGACCTAAATGTTCATCCAATGACACAAAACACCTATTGGATCCACAAGATTGGTTAAAAACCCTAATTGGACAAGATTAAGTGTAAGCAGGACGAAAATGACATAAATATTCATCCAATGACACAAAAACACCTATTGGATGCACAAGATTGGTTAAAAACCCTAATTGCACAAGATTAAGTGTACGGAGTACGTAAATGACATAAATATTCATCCAATGATACAAAAACACCTATTGGATGCACAAGATTGGTTAAAAACCCTTATTGGACAAGAATTAGCCTAGGGAGGACGAAAATGACCTAAATGTTTATCAAATGATACAAAAACACCTATTGGAAGTACAAGATTGGTTAGAAACCCTAATTGGACAAGATTAAGTGTAGGGAGGACGAACATGACATAAATATTCATCCAATGACACAAAAACACCTATTGGATGCACAAGATTGGTTAAAAACCCTAATTGGACAAGATTAAGTGTAGGGAGTACGAAAATGACATAAATATTCATCCAATGACACAAAAACACCTATTGGATGCACAAGATTGGTTAAAAACCCTAATTGGACAAGAATTAGCCTAGGGTGGACGAAAATGACGTAAATGTTCATCCAATGACACAAAAACACCTATTGGATGCACAAGATTGGTTAAAAACCCTAATTGGAAAAGAATTAGCCTAGGGAGGACGAAAATGACCTAATTGTTCATCCAATGTCACAAAAAAACCTATTGGATGCACATAATTGGTTAGAAACCCTAATTGGACAAGATTAACTTTAGGGAGGACGAAAATGACCTAAATGTTCATCCAATGACACAAAACACCTATTGGATCCACAAGATTGGTTAAAAACCCTAATTGGACAAGATTAAGTGTAAGGAGGTCGAAAATGACATAAATATTCATCCAATGACACAAAAACACCTATTGGATGCACAAGATTGGTTAAAAACCCTAATTGGACAAGAATAAGCCTAGGGAGAACGAAAATAACCTAAATTTTCATCCATTGACACAAAACACCTATTGGATGCACAAGATTGGTTAAAAACTCTAATTGGACAAGAATTTGGCTAGGGAGGACGAAAATGACCTAATTGTTCATCCAATGTCACAAAAAAACCTATTGGATGCACATAATTGGTTAGAAACCCTAATTGGACAAGATTAACTTTAGGGAGGACGAAAATGACCTAAATGTTCATCCAATGACACAAAACACCTATTGGATCCACAAGATTGGTTAAAAACCCTAATTGGACAAGATTAAGTGTAAGGAGGTCGAAAATGACATAAATATTCATCCAATGACACAAAAACACCTATTGGATGCACAAGATTGGTTAAAAACCCTAATTGGACAAGATTAAGTTTAGGGAGGACGAAAATGACCTAAATGTTCATCCAATGACACAAAACACCTATTGGATCCACAAGATTGGTTAAAAATCCTAATTGGACAAGATTAAGTGTAAGGAGGACGAAAATGACATAAATATTCATCCAATGACACAAAAACACCTATTGGATGCACAAGATTGGTTAAAAACCCTAATTGGACAAGATTAAGTGTACGGAGTACGAAAATGACATAAATATTCATCCAATGATACAAAAACACCTATTGGATGCACATGATTGGTTAAAAACCCTTATTGGACAAGAATTAGCCTAGGGAGGACGAAAATGACCTAAATGTTTATCAAATGATACAAAAACACCTATTGGAAGTACAAGATTGGTTAGAAACCCTAATTGGACAAGAATTACCTTAGGGAAGACGAAAATGACCTAAATGTTCATCCAATGACACAAAAACACCTATTGGATGCACAATATTGGTTAAAAACCCTAATTGGACTAGAATAAGCCTAGGGAGATCGAAAATGACCTAAATTTTCATCCATTGACACAAAACACCTACTGGATGCACAAGATTGGTTAAAAACCCTAATTGGACAAGAATTTGGCTAGGGAGGACGAAAATGACCTAATTGTTCATCCAATGATACAAAAACACCTATTGGATGCACAAAACTGGTTAGAAACCCTAATTGGACAAGACTAAGTGTAGGGAGGACGAACATGACATAAATATTCATCCAATGACACAAAAACACCTATTGGATGCACAAGATTGGTTAAAAACCCTAATTGGACAAGAATTAGCCTAGGGAGGACGAAAATGACCTAAATGTTCATCCAATGATACAAAAACACCTATTGGATGCACAATATTGGTTAGAAACCCTAATTGGACAAGATTAAGTTTAGGGAGGACGAATATGACCTAAATGTTCATCCAATGACACAAAAACACCTATTGGATGCACAAGATTGGTTAAAAACCCTAATTGGACAAGAATAAGACTAGGGAGGACGAAAATGATCTAATTATTCATCCAATGACACAAAACACCTATTGGATGCACAAGATTGGTTAAAAACCCTAATTGGACAAGAATTTGGCTAGGGAGGACCAAAATGACCTAATTTTTCATCCAATGATACAAAAACACCTATTGGAGGCACAAAATTGGTTAGAAACCCTAATTGGACAAGATTAAGTGTAGGGAGGACGAAAATGACCTAAATATTCATCCAATGACACAAAAACACCTATTGGATGCACAAGATTGGTTAAAAACCCTAATTGGACAAGATTAAGTGTAGGGAGTACGAAAATGACATAAATATTCATCCAATGACACAAAAACACCTATTGGATGCACAAGATTGGTTAAAATCCCTAATTGGACAAGAATTAGCGTAGGTTGGACGAAAATGACGTAAATTTTCATCCAATGACACAAAAACACCTATTGGAAGTAGAAGATTGGTTAGAAACCCTAATTGGACAAGAATTAGCCTAGGGAGGACGAAAATGACCTAAATGATCATCCGATGACACAAAACACCTATTGGATGCACAAGATTGCTTAAAAACCCTAATTGGACAAGAATTAGCCTAGGGAGGACGAAAATGACCTAATTGTTCATCCAATGACACAAAAAAACCTATTGGATGCACAAGATTGGTTAAAAACCCTAATTGGACAAGATTAAGTTTAGGGAGGACGAAAATGACCTAAATGTTCATCCAATGACACAAAACACCTATTGGATGCACAAGATTGGTTAAAAACCCTAATTAGACAAGAAATAGCCTAGGGAGGACGAAAATGGCCTAATTGTTCATCCAATGATACAAAAACACCTATTGGATGCACATGATTGGTTAGAAACCCTAATTGGACAAGATTAAGTTTAGGGAGGACGAAAATGACCTAAATGTTCATCCAATGACACAAAACACCTATTGGATGCACAAGATTGGTTAAAAACCCTAATTATACAAGATTAAGTGTAAGGAGGACGAAAATGACATAAATATTCATCCAATGACACAAAAACACCTATTGGATGCACAAGATTGGTTAAAAACCCTAATTGGACAAGATTAAGTTTAGGGAGGACGAAAATGACCTAAATGTTCATCCAATGACACAAAACACATGTTGGAAGTACAAGATTGGTTAAAAACCCAAATTGGACAAGAATTAGCCTAGGGAGGACGAAAATAACCTAAATGTTCATCCAATGACACAAAATACCTATTGGATGCACAAGACTGCTTAAAAACCCTAATTGGACAAGAATTAGCCTAGGGAGGACGAAAATGACCTAATTGTTCATCCAATGACACAAAAAAACCTATTGGATGCACATGATTGGTTAGAAACCCTAATTGGACAAGATTAAGTGTAAGGAGGACGAAAATGACATAAATATTCATCCAATGACACAAAAACACCTATTGGATGCACAAGATTGGTTAAAAACCCTAATTGGACAAGATTAAGTGTAGGGAGTACGAAAATGACATAAATATTCATCCAATGACACAAAAACACCTATTGGATGCACAAGATTGGTTAAAAACCCTAATTGGACAAGAATTAGCCTAGGGAGAACGAAAATGACCTAATTGTTCATCCAATGTCACTAAAAAACCTATTGGATGCACATAATTGGTTAGAAACCCTAATTGGACAAGATTAACTTTAGGGAGGACGAAAATGACCTAAATGTTCATCCAATGACACAAAACACCTATTGGATCCACAAGATTGGTTAAAAACCCTAATTGGACAAGATTAAGTGTAAGGAGGACGAAAATGACATAAATATTCATCCAATGACACAAAAACACCTATTGGATGCACAAGATTGGTTAAAAACCCTAATTGGACAAGATTAAGTGTAGGGAGTACGAAAATGACATAAATATTCATCCAATGACACAAAAACACCTATTGGATGCACAAGATTGGTTAAAAACCCTAATTGGACAAGAATTAGCCTAGGGAGGACGAAATTGACCTAATTGTTCATCCAATGATACAAAAACACCTATTGGATGCACAATATTGGTTAGAAACCCTAATTGGACAAGATTAAATTTAGGGAGGACGAAAATGACCTAAATGTTCATCCAATGACACAAAACACCTATTGGATGCACAAGATTGGTTAGAAACCCTGATTGGACAAGATTAAGTTTAGGGAGGACGAAAATGACCTAAAACGTTCATCCAATGACACAAAACACCTATTGGATGCACAAGATTGGTTAAAAACCCTAATTAGACAAGAAATAGCCTATGGAGGACGAAAACGACCTAATTGTTCATCCAATGATACAAAAACACCTATTGGATGCACAAAATTGGTTAGAAACCCTAATTGGACAAGATTAAGTGTAGGGAGGACGAAAATGACATAAAAATTCATCCAATGACACAAAAACACCTATTGGATGCACAAGATTGGTTAAAAACCCTAATTGGACAAGATTAAGTGTAGGGAGTACGAAAATGACATAAATATTCATCCAATGACACAAAAACACCTATTGGATGCACAAGATTGGTTAAAAACCCTAATTGGACAAGGCTTAGCCTAGGGAGGACGAAAATGACGTAAATGTTCATCCAATGACACAAACACCTATTGGATGCACAAGATTGCTTAAAAACCCTAATTGGACAAGAATTAGCCTAGGGAGGACGAAAATGACCAAATTGTTCATCCAATGACACAAAAAAACCTATTGGATGCACATGATTGGTTAGAAACCCTAATTGGACTAGATTAAGTTTAGGGAGGACAAAAATGACCTAAATGTTCATCCAATGACACAAAACACCTATTGGATGCACAAGATTGGTTAAAAACCCTAATTGGACCAGATTAAGTGTAAGGAGGACGAAAATGACATAAATATTCATCCAATGACACAAAAACACCTATTGGATGCACAAGATTGGTTAAAAACCCTAATTGGACAAGAATTAGCCTAGGGAGGACGAAAATGACGTAAATGTTCATCCAATGACACAAAAACACCTATTGGATGCACAAGATTGGTTAAAAACCCTAATTGGACAAGAATTAGCCTAGGGAGGACGAAAATGACCTAAATGTTCATCCAATGACACAAAACACCTATTGGATCCACAAGATTGGTTAAAAACCCTAATTGGACAAGATTAAGTGTAGGGAGGACGAACATGACATAAATATTCATCCAATGACACAAAAACACCTATTGGATGCACAAGATTGGTTAAAAACCCTAATTGGACAAGATTAAGTGTAGGGAGTACGAAAATGACATAAATATTCATCCAATGACACAAAAACACCTATTGGATGCACAAGATTGGTTAAAAACCCTAATTAGACAAGAAATAGCCTAGGGAGGACGAAAATGACCTAATTGTTCATCCAATGATACAAAAACACCTATTGGATGCACAAAACTGGTTAGAAACCCTAATTGGACAAGATTAAGTGTAGGGAGGACGAACATGACATAAATATTCATCCAATGACACAAAAACACCTATTGGATGCACAAGATTGGTTAAAAACCCTAATTGGACAAGATTAAGTGTAGGGAGTACGAAAATGACATAAATATTCATCCAATGACACAAAAACACCTATTGGATGCACAAGATTGGTTAAAAACCCTAATTGGACAAGATTAACTTTAGGGAGGACGAAAATGACCTAAATGTTCTTCCAGTGACACAAAACACCTATTGGATCCACAAGATTGGTTAAAAACCCTAATTGGACAAGATTAAGTGTAAGGAGGTCGAAAATGACATAAATATTCATCCAATGACACAAAAACACCTATTGGATGCACAAGATTGGTTAAAACCCCTAATTGGACAAGATTAAGTGTAGGGAGTACGAAAATGACATAAATATTCATCCAATGACACAAAAACACCTATTGGATGCACAAGATTGGTTAAAAACCCTAATTGGACAAGATTAAGTTTAGGGAGGACGAAAATGACCTAAATGTTCATCCAATGACACAAAACACCTGTTGGATGCACAAGATTGGTTAGAAACCCTAATTGGACAAGATTAGGTGTAGGGAGGACGAAAATGACATAAATATTCATCCAATGACACAAAAACACCTATTGGATGCACAAGATTGGTTAAAAACCCTAATTGGACAAGATTAAGTGTAGGGAGTACGAAAATGACATAAATATTCATCCAATGACACAAAAACACCTATTGGATGCACAAGATTGGTCAAAAACCCTAATTGGACAAGATTAAGTTTAGGGAGGACGAAAATGACCTAAATGTTCATCCAATGACACAAAACACCTATTGGATGCACAAGATTGGTTAAAAACCCTAATTGGACAAGAATTAGCCTAGGGAGGACGAAAATGACCTAAATGTTCATCCAATGATACAAAAACACCTATTGGATGCACAATATTGGTTAGAAACCCTAATTGGACAAGATTAAGTTTAGGGAGGACGAATATGACCTAAATGTTCATCCAATGACACAAAAACACCTATTGGATGCACAAGATTGGTTAAAAACCCTAATTGGACAAGAATAAGACTAGGGAGGACGAAAATGACCTAATTATTCATCCAATGACACAAAACACCTATTGGATCCACAAGATTGGTTAAAAACCCTAATTGGACAAGATTAAGTGTAAGGAGGACGAAAATGACATAAATATTCATCCAATGACACAAAAACACCTATTGGATGCACAAGATTGGTTAAAAACCCTAATTGGACAAGATTAAGTGTACGGAGTACGAAAATGACATAAATATTCATCCAATGATACAAAAACACCTATTGGATGCACAAGATTGGTTAAAAACCCTTATTGGACAAGAATTAGCCTAGGGAGGACGAAAATGACCTAAATGTTTATCAAATGATACAAAAACACCTATTGGAAGTACAAGATTGGTTAGAAACCCTAATTGGACAAGATTAAGTGTAGGGAGGACGAACATGACATAAATATTCATCCAATGACACAAAAACACCTATTGGATGCACAAGATTGGTTAAAAACCCTAATTGGACAAGATTAAGTGTAGGGAGTACGAAAATGACATAAATATTCCTCCAATGACACAAAAACACCTATTGGATGCACAAGATTGGTTAAAAACCCTAATTGGACAAGAATTAGCCTAGGTTGGACGAAAATGACGTAAATGTTCATCCAATGTCACAAAAAAACCTATTGGATGCACATAATTGGTTAGAAACCCTAATTGGACAAGATTAACTTTAGGGAGGACGAAAATGACCTAAATGTTCATCCAATGACACAAAACACCTATTGGATCCACAAGATTGGTTAAAAACCCTAATTGGACAAGATTAAGTGTAAGGAGGTCGAAAATGACATAAATATTCATCCAATGACACAAAAACACCTATTGGATGCACAAGATTGGTTAAAAACCCTAATTGGACAAGATTAAGTTTAGGGAGGACAAAAATGACCTAAATGTTCATCCAATGACACAAAACACCTATTGGATCCACAAGATTGGTTAAAAACCCTAATTGGACAAGATTAAGTGTAAGGAGGACGAAAATGACATAAATATTCATCCAATGACACAAAAACACCTATTGGATGCACAAGATTGGTTAAAAACCCTAATTGGACAAGATTAACTTTAGGGAGGACGAAAATGACCTAAATGTTCATCCAGTGACACAAAACACCTATTGGATCCACAAGATTGGTTAAAAACCCTAATTGGACAAGATTAAGTGTAAGGAGGTCGAAAATGACATAAATATTCATCCAATGACACAAAAACACCTATTGGATGCACAAGATTGGTTAAAAACCCTAATTGGACAAGATTAAGTTTAGGGAGGACAAAAATGACCTAAATGTTCATCCAATGACACAAAACACCTATTGGATCCACAAGATTGGTTAAAAACCCTAATTGGACAAGATTAAGTGTAAGCAGGACGAAAATGACATAAATATTCATCCAATGACACAAAAACACCTATTGGATGCACAAGATTGGTTAAAAACCCTAATTGCACAAGATTAAGTGTACGGAGTACGTAAATGACATAAATATTCATCCAATGATACAAAAACACCTATTGGATGCACAAGATTGGTTAAAAACCCTTATTGGACAAGAATTAGCCTAGGGAGGACGAAAATGACCTAAATGTTTATCAAATGATACAAAAACACCTATTGGAAGTACAAGATTGGTTAGAAACCCTAATTGGACAAGATTAAGTGTAGGGAGGACGAACATGACATAAATATTCATCCAATGACACAAAAACACCTATTGGATGCACAAGATTGGTTAAAAACCCTAATTGGACAAGATTAAGTGTAGGGAGGACGAAAATGACATAAATATTCCTCCAATGACACAAAAACACCTATTGGATGCACAAGATTGGTTAAAAACCCTAATTGGACAAGAATTAGCCTAGGTTGGACGAAAATGACGTAAATGTTCATCCAATGACACAAAAACACCTATTGGATGCACAAGATTGGTTAAAAACCCTAATTGGACAAGAATTAGCCTAGGGAGGACGAAAATGACCTAAATGTTCATCCAATGACACAAAACACCTATTGGATCCACAAGATTGGTTAAAAACCCTAATTGGACAAGATTAAGTGTAGGGAGAACGAAAATGATTGGTTAAAAACCCTAATTGGACAAGATTAAGTGTAGGGAGGACGAACATGACATAAATATTCATCCAATGACACAAAAACACCTATTGGATGCACAAGATTGGTTAAAACCCCTAATTGGACAAGATTAAGTGTAGGGAGTACGAAAATGACATAAATATTCATCCAATGACACAAAAACACCTATTGGATGCACAAGATTGGTTAAAAACCCTAATTGGACAAGAATTAGCCTAGGGATGACGAAAATGACCTAATTGTTCATCCAATGTCACAAAAAAACCTATTGGATGCACATAATTGGTTAGAAACCCTAATTGGACAAGATTAACTTTAGGGAGGACGAAAATGACCTAAATGTTCATCCAATGACACAAAACACCTATTGGATCCACAAGATTGGTTAAAAACCCTAATTGGACAAGATTAAGTGTAGGGAGTACGAAAATGACATAAATATTCATCCAATGACACAAAAACACCTATTGGATGCACAAGATTGGTTAAAACCCCTAATTGGACAAGATTAAGTGTAGGGAGTACGAAAATGACATAAATATTCATCCAATGACACAAAAACACCTACTGGATGCACAAGATTGGTTAAAAACCCTAATTGGACAAGAATTAGCCTAGGGATGACGAAAATGACCTAATTGTTCATCCAATGTCACAAAAAAACCTATTGGATGCACATAATTGGTTAGAAACCCTAATTGGACAAGATTAACTTTAGGGAGGACGAAAATGACCTAAATGTTCATCCAATGACACAAAACACCTATTGGATCCACAAGATTGGTTAAAAACCCTAATTGAACAAGATTAAGTGTAAGGAGGACGAAAATGACATAAATATTCATCCAATGACACAAAAACACCTATTGGATGCACAAGATTGGTTAAAAACCCTAATTGGACAAGATTAAGTGTACGGAGTACGAAAATGACATAAATATTCATCCAATGATACAAAAACACCTATTGGATGCACAAGATTGGTTAAAAACCCTAATTGGACAAGAATTAGCCTAGGGAGGACAAAAATGACCTAATTGTTCATCCAATGTCACAAAAAAACCTATTGGATGCACATAATTGGTTAGAAACCCTAATTGGACAAGATTAACTTTAGGGACGACGAAAATGACCTAAATGTTCATCCAATGACACAAAACACCTATTGGATCCACAAGATTGGTTAAAAACCCTAATTGGACAAGATTAAGTGTAAGGAGGACGAAAATGACATAAATATTCATCCAATGACACAAAAACACCTATTGGATGCACAAGATTGGTTAAAAACCCTAATTGGACAACATTAAGTTTAGGGAGGACGAAAATGACCTAAATGTTCATGCAATGACACAAAACACCTATTGGATGCACATGATTGGTTAGAAACCCTAATTGGACAAGATTAAGTTTAGGGAGGGCGAAAATGACCTAAAATGTTCATCCAATGACACAAAACACCTATTGGATGCACAAGATTGGTTAAAAACCCAAATTGGAAAAGAATTAGCCTAGGGAGGACGAAAATGACCTAATTGTTCATCCAATGTCACAAAAAAACCTATTGGATGCACATAATTGGTTAGAAACCCTAATTGGACAAGATTAACTTTAGGGAGGACGAAAATGACCTAAATGTTCATCCAATGACACAAAACACCTATTGGATCCACAAGATTGGTTAAAAACCCTAATTGGACAAGATTAAGTGTAAGGAGGTCGAAAATGACATAAATATTCATCCAATGACACAAAAACACCTATTGGATGCACAAGATTGGTTAAAAACCCTAATTAGACAAGAAATAGCCTAGGGAGGACGAAAATGACCTAATTGTTCATCCAATGATACAAAAACACCTATTGGATGCACATGATTGGTTAGAAACCCTAATTGGACAAGATTAAGTTTAGGGAGGACGAAAATGACCTAAATGTTCATCCAATGACACAAAACACCTATTGGATGCACAAGATTGGTTAGAAACCCTGATTGGACAAGATTAAGTTTAGGGAGGACGAAAATGACCTACAACGTTCATCCAATGACACAAAACACCTATTGGATGCACAAGATTGGTTAAAAACCCTAATTAGACAAGAAATAGCCTAGGGAGGACGAAAATGACCTAATTGTTCATCCAATGATACAAAAACACCTATTGGATGCACAATATTGGTTAGAAACCCTTATTGGACAAGATTAAGTTTAGGGAGGACGAAAATGACCTAAATATTCATCCAATGACACAAAACACCTATTGGATGCACAATATTGGTTAGAAACCCTTATTGGACAAGATTAAGTTTAGGGAGAACGAAAATGACCTAAATATTCATCCAATGACACAAAACACCTATTGGATGCACAAGATTGGTTAAAAACCCTAATTGGACAAGATTAAGTGTAAGGAGGACGAAAATGACATAAATATTCATCCAATGACACAAAAACACCTATTGGATGCACAAGATTGGTTAAAAACCCTAATTGGACAAGAATTAGCCTAGGGAGGACGAAAATGACCTAATTGTTCATCCATTGACACAAAACACCTATTGGATGCACAAGATTGGTTAAAAACCCTAATTGGACAAGATTAAGTGTAAGGAGGACGAAAATGACATAAATATTCATCCAATGACACAAAAACACCTATTGGATGCACAAGATTGGTTAAAAACCCTAATTGGACAAGATTAAGTGTAGGGAGTAGGAAAATGACATAAATATTCATCCAATGACACAAAAACACCTATTGGATGCACAAGATTGATTAAAAACCCTAATTGGACAAGAATTAGCCTAGGTTGGACGAAAATGACGTAAATGTTCATCCAATGACACAAAAACACCTATTGGATGCACAAGATTGGTTAAAAACCCTAATTGGACAAGAATTAGCCTAGGGAGGACGAAAATGACCTAAATGTTCATCCAATGACACAAAACACCTATTGGATGCACATGATTGGTTAGAAACCCTAATTGGACAAGATTAAGTTTAGGGAGGACGAAAATGACCTAAATGTTCATCCAATGACACAAAACACCTATTGGATGCACAAGATTGGTTAGAAACCCTGATTGGACAAGATTAAGTTTAGGGAGGACGAAAATGACCTACAACGTTCATCCAATGACACAAAACACCTATTGGATGCACAAGATTGGTTAAAAACCCTAATTAGACAAGAAATAGCCTAGGGAGGACGAAAATGACCTAATTGTTCATCCAATGATACAAAAACACCTATTGGATGCACAAAACTGGTTAGAAACCCTAATTGGACAAGATTAAGTGTAGGGAGGACGAACATGACATAAATATTCATCCAATGACACAAAAACACCTATTGGATGCACAAGATTGGTTAAAAACCCTAATTGGACAAGATTAAGTGTAGGGAGTACGAAAATGACATAAATATTCATCCAATGACACAAAAACACCTATTGGATGCACAAGATTGGTTAAAAACCCTAATTGGACAAGATTAACTTTAGGGAGGACGAAAATGACCTAAATGTTCTTCCAGTGACACAAAACACCTATTGGATCCACAAGATTGGTTAAAAACCCTAATTGGACAAGATTAAGTGTAAGGAGGTCGAAAATGACATAAATATTCATCCAATGACACAAAAACACCTATTGGATGCACAAGATTGGTTAAAAACCCTAATTGGACAAGATTAAGTTTAGGGAGGACAAAAATGACCTAAATGTTCATCCAATGACACAAAACACCTATTGGATCCACAAGATTGGTTAAAAACCCTAATTGGACAAGATTAAGTGTAGGGAGTACGAAAATGACATAAATATTCATCCAATGACACAAAAACACCTATTGGATGCACAAGATTGGTTAAAAACCCTAATTGGACAAGATTAACTTTAGGGAGGACGAAAATGACCTAAATGTTCATCCAGTGACACAAAACACCTATTGGATCCACAAGATTGGTTAAAAACCCTAATTGGACAAGATTAAGTGTAAGGAGGTCGAAAATGACATAAATTTTCATCCAATGACACAAAAACACCTATTGGATGCACAAGATTGGTTAAAAACCCTAATTGGACAAGATTAAGTTTAGGGAGGACAAAAATGACCTAATTGTTCATCCAATGATACAAAAACACCTATTGGATGCACATGATTGGTTAGAAACCCTAATTGGACAAGATTAAGTTTAGGGAGGACGAAAATGACCTAAATGTTCATCCAATGACACAAAACACCTATTGGATGCACAAGATTGGTTAGAAACCCTGATTGGACAAGATTAAGTTTAGGGAGGACGAAAATGACCTACAACGTTCATCCAATGACACAAAACACCTATTGGATGCACAAGATTGGTTAAAAACCCTAATTAGACAAGAAATAGCCTAGGGAGGACGAAAATGACCTAATTGTTCATCCAATGATACAAAACACCTATTGGATGCACAAAATTCGTTAGAAACCCTAATTGGACAAGAATTAGCCTAGGGAGGACGAAAATGACCTAAAATGTTCATCCAATGACACAAAACACCTATTGGATGCACAAGATTGGTTAAAAACCCTAATTGGACAAGATTAAGTGTAAGGAGGACGAAAATGACATAAATATTCATCCAATGACACAAAAACACCTATTGGATGCACAAGATTGCTTAAAAACCCTAATTGGACAAGATTAACTTTAGGGAGGACGAAAATGACCTAAATGTTCATCCAATGACACAAAACACCTATTGGATCCACAAGATTGGTTAAAAACCCTAATTGGACAAGATTAAGTGTAAGGAGGACGAAAATGACATAAATATTCATCCAATGACACAAAAACACCTATTGGATGCACAAGATTGGTTAAAAACCCTAATTGGACAAGAATTAGCCTAGGGAGGATGAAAATGACCTAAATGTTCATCCAATGACACAAAACACCTATTGGATCCACAAGATTGGTTAAAAACCCTAATTGGACAAGATTAAGTGTAGGGAGAACGAAAATGATTGGTTAAAAACCCTAATTGGACAAGATTGGTTAAAAACCCTAATTGGACAAGAATTAGCCTAGGTTGGACGAAAATGACGTAAATGTTCATCCAATGACACAAAAACACCTATTGGATGCACAAGATTGGTTAAAAACCCTAATTGGACAAGAATTAGCCTAGGGAGGACGAAAATGACCTAAATATTCATCCAATGACACAAAAACACCTATTGGATACACAAGATTGGTTAAAAACCCTAATTGGACAAGATTAAGTGTAGGGAGGACGAAAATGACCTAAATGTTCATCCAATGACACAAAACACCTATTGGATGCACAAGATTGGTTAAAAACCCTAATTGGACAAGAATTAGCCTAAGGAGGACGAAAATGACCTAAATGTTCATCCAATGACACAAAACACCTATTGGATGCACAATATTGGTTAAAAACCCTAATTGGACTACATTAAGTGTAGGGAGGACGATAATGACCTAAATGTTCATCCAATGACACAAAACACCTATTGGATGCACAAGATTGGTTAAAAACCCTAATTGGACAAGAATTAGCCTAGGGAGGACGAAAATGACCTAATTGTTCATCCAATGACACAAAAAAACCTACTGGATGCACCTAATTGGTTAGAAACCCTAATTGGACAAGATAAAGTTTAGGGAGGACGAAAATGACCTAAATGTTCATCCAATGACACAAAACACCTATTGGAACCACAAGATTGGTTAAAAACCCTAATTGGACAAGATTAAGTGTAAGGAGGACGAAAATGACATAAATATTCATCCAATGACACAAAAACACCTATTGGATGCACAAGATTGGTTAAAAACCCTAATTGGACAACATTAAGTTTAGGGAGGACGAAAATGACCTAAATGTTCATCCAATGACACAAAACACCTATTGGATGCACAAGATTGGTTAAAAACCCTAATTGGACAAGAATTAGCCTAGGGAGGACGAAAATGACCTAAATGTTCATCCAATGATACAAAAACACCTATTGGATGCACAATATTGGTTAGAAACCCTAATTGGACAAGATTAAGTTTAGGGAGGACGAATATGACCTAAATGTTCATCCAATGACACAAAAACACCTATTGGATGCACAAGATTGGTTAAAAACCCTAATTGGACAAGAATAAGACTAGGGAGGACGAAAATGACCTAATTATTCATCCAATGACACAAAACACCTATTGGATCCACAAGATTGGTTAAAAACCCTAATTGGACAAGATTAAGTGTAAGGAGGACGAAAATGACATAAATATTCATCCAATGACACAAAAACACCTATTGGATGCACAAGATTGGTTAAAAACCCTAATTGGACAAGATTAAGTGTACGGAGTACGAAAATGACATAAATATTCATCCAATGATACAAAAACACCTATTGGATGCACAAGATTGGTTAAAAACCCTTATTGGACAAGAATTAGCCTAGGGAGGACGAAAATGACCTAAATGTTTATCAAATGATACAAAAACACCTATTGGAAGTACAAGATTGGTTAGAAACCCTAATTGGACAAGATTAAGTGTAGGGAGGACGAACATGACATAAATATTCATCCAATGACACAAAAACACCTATTGGATGCACAAGATTGGTTAAAAACCCTAATTAGACAAGAAATAGCCTAGGGAGGACGAAAATGACCTAATTGTTCATCCAATGATACAAAAACACCTATTGGATGCACATGATTGGTTAGAAACCCTAATTGGACAAGATTAAGTTTAGGGAGGACGAAAATGACCTAAATGTTCATCCAATGACACAAAACACCTATTGGATGAACAAGATTGGTTAGAAACCCTGATTGGACAAGATTAAGTTTAGGGAGGACGAAAATGACCTACAACGTTCATCCAATGACACAAAACACCTATTGGATGCACAAGATTGGTTAAAAACCCTAATTAGACAAGAAATAGCCTAGGGAGGACGAAAATGACCTAATTGTTCATCCAATGATACAAAAACACCTATTGGATGCACAAAATTGGTTAGAAACCCTAATTGGACAAGATTAAGTTTAGGGAGGACGAAAATGACCTAAATGTTCATCCAATGACACAAAACACCTATTGGATGCACAAGATTGGTTAAAAACCCTAATTGGACAAGAATTAGCCTAGGTTGGACGAAAATGACGTAAATGTTCATCCAATGACACAAAAACACCTATTGGATGCACAAGATTGGTTAAAAACCCTAATTGGACAAGAATTAGCCTAGGGAGGACGAAAATGACCTAAATGTTCATCCAATGACACAAAACACCTATTGGATGCACATGATTGGTTAGAAACCCTAATTGGACAAGATTAAGTTTAGGGAGGACGAAAATGACCTAAATGTTCATCCAATGACACAAAACACCTATTGGATCCACAAGATTGGTTAAAAACCCTAATTGGACAAGATTAAGTGTAAGGAGGTCGAAAATGACATAAATATTCATCCAATGACACAAAAACACCTATTGGATGCACAAGATTGGTTAAAAACCCTAATTAGACAAGAAATAGCCTAGGGAGGACGAAAATGACCTAATTGTTCATCCAATGATACAAAAACACCTATTGGATGCACATGATTGGTTAGAAACCCTAATTGGACAAGATTAAGTTTAGGGAGGACGAAAATGACCTAAATGTTCATCCAATGACACAAAACACCTATTGGATGCACAAGATTGGTTAGAAACCCTGATTGGACAAGATTAAGTTTAGGGAGGACGAAAATGACCTACAACGTTCATCCAATGACACAAAACACCTATTGGATGCACAAGATTGGTTAAAAACCCTAATTAGACAAGAAATAGCCTAGGGAGGACGAAAATGACCTAATTGTTCATCCAATGATACAAAAACACCTATTGGATGCACAAAACTGGTTAGAAACCCTAATTGGACAAGATTAAGTGTAGGGAGGACGAACATGACATAAATATTCATCCAATGACACAAAAACACCTATTGGATGCACAAGATTGGTTAAAAACCCTAATTGGACAAGATTAAGTGTAGGGAGTACGAAAATGACATAAATATTCATCCAATGACACAAAAACACCTATTGGATGCACAAGATTGGTTAAAAACCCTAATTGGACAAGATTAACTTTAGGGAGGACGAAAATGACCTAAATGTTCTTCCAGTGACACAAAACACCTATTGGATCCACAAGATTGGTTAAAAACCCTAATTGGACAAGATTAAGTGTAAGGAGGTCGAAAATGACATAAATATTCATCCAATGACACAAAAACACCTATTGGATGCACAAGATTGGTTAAAAACCCTAATTGGACAAGATTAAGTGTACGGAGTACGAAAATGACATAAATATTCATCCAATGATGCAAAAACACCTATTGGATGCACAAGATTGGTTAAAAACCCTTATTGGACAAGAATTAGCCTAGGGAGGACGAAAATGACCTAAATGTTTATCAAATGATACAAAAACACCTATTGGAAGTACAAGATTGGTTAGAAACCCTAATTGGACAAGATTAAGTGTAGGGAGGACGAAAATGACATAAATATTCATCCAATGACACAAAAACACCTATTGGATGCACAAGATTGGTTAAAAACCCTAATTGGACAAGAATTAGCCTAGGTTGGAAGAAAATGACGTAAATGTTCATCCAATGACACAAAAACACCTATTGGATGCACAAGATTGGTTAAAAACCCTAATTGGACAAGAATTAGCCTAGGGAGGACGAAAATGACCTAAATGTTCATCCAATGACACAAAAAAACCTATTGGATGCACATGATTGGTTAGAAACCCTAATTGGACAAGATTAAGTTTAGGGAGGACGAAAATGACCTAATTGTTCATCAAATGATACAAAAACACCTATTGGATGCACAATATTGGTTAGAAACCCTAATTGGACAAGATTAAGTTTAGGGAGGACGAAAATGACCTAAATATTCATCCAATGACACAAAACATCTATTGGATCCACAAGATTTGTTAGAAACCCTAATTGGACAAGATTAAGTTTAGGGAGGACGAAAATGACCTAATTGTTCATCCAATGATACAAAAACACCAATTGGATGCACAAAATTGGTTAGAAACCCTAATTGGACAAGATTAAGTTTAGGGAGGACGAAAATGACCTAAATGTTCATCCAATGACACAAAACACCTATTGGATGCACAAGATTGGTTAAAAACCCTAATTGGACAAGAATTAGCCTAGGTTGGACGAAAATGACGTAAATGTTCATCCAATGACACAAAAACACCTATTGGATGCACAAGATTGGTTAAAAACCCTAATTGGACAAGAATTAGCCTAGGGAGGACGAAAATGACCTAAATGTTCATCCAATGACACAAAACACCTATTGGATCCACAAGATTGGTTAAAAACCCTAATTGGACAAGATTAAGTTTAGGGAGGACGAAAATGACCTAAATGTTCATCCAATGACACAAAAACACCTATTGGATGCACAAGATTGGTTAAAAACCCTAATTGGACAAGATTAAGTGTAGGGAGGACGAAAATGACCTAAATGTTCATCCAATGACACAAAAACACCTATTGGTTGCACAAGATTGGTTAGAAACCCTAATTGGACAAGATTAAGTATAGGGAGGACGAAAATGACCTAAATATTCATCCAATGACACAAAAACACCTATTGGATGCACAAGATTGGTTAAAAACCCTAATTGGACAAGATTAAGTGTAGGGAGGACAAAAATGACCTAAATGTTCATCCAATGACACAAAACACCTATTGGATCCACAAGATTGGTTAAAAACCCTAATTGGACAAGATTAAGTGTAAGGAGGACGAAAATGACATAAATATTCATCCAATGACACAAAAACACCTATTGGATGCACAAGATTGGTTAAAAACCCTAATTGGACAAGATTAAGTGTACGGAGTACGAAAATGACATAAATATTCATCCAATGATACAAAAACACCTATTGGATGCACAAGATTGGTTAAAAACCCTAATTGGACAAGATTAACTTTAGGGAGGACGAAAATGACCTAAATGTTCATCCAGTGACACAAAACACCTATTGGATCCACAAGATTGGTTAAAAACCCTAATTGGACAAGATTAAGTGTAAGGAGGTCGAAAATGACATAAATTTTCATCCAATGACACAAAAACACCTATTGGATGCACAAGATTGGTTAAAAACCCTAATTGGACAAGATTAAGTTTAGGGAGGACAAAAATGACCTAATTGTTCATCCAATGATACAAAAACACCTATTGGATGCACATGATTGGTTAGAAACCCTAATTGGACAAGATTAAGTTTAGGGAGGACGAAAATGACCTAAATGTTCATCCAATGACACAAAACACCTATTGGATGCACAAGATTGGTTAGAAACCCTGATTGGACAAGATTAAGTTTAGGGAGGACGAAAATGACCTACAACGTTCATCCAATGACACAAAACACCTATTGGATGCACAAGATTGGTTAAAAACCCTAATTAGACAAGAAATAGCCTAGGGAGGACGAAAATGACCTAATTGTTCATCCAATGATACAAAAACACCTATTGGATGCACAATATTGGTTAGAAACCCTAATTGGACAAGATTAAGTTTAGGGAGGACGAAAATGACCTAAATGTTCATCCAATGACACAAAACACCTATTGGATCCACAAGATTGGTTAAAAACCCTAATTGGACAAGATTAAGTGTAAGGAGGACGAAAATGACATAAATATTCATCCAATGACACAAAAACACCTATTGGATGCACAAGATTGGTTAAAACCCCTAATTGGACAAGATTAAGTGTAGGGAGTACGAAAATGACATAAATATTCATCCAATGACACAAAAACACCTATTGGATGCACAAGATTGGTTAAAAACCCTAATTGGACAAGATTAACTTTAGGGAGGACGAAAATGACCTAAATGTTCGTCCAGTGACACAAAACACCTATTGGATCCACAAGATTGGTTAAAAACCCTAATTGGACAAGATTAAGTGTAAGGAGGTCGAAAATGACATAAATATTCATCCAATGACACAAAAACACCTATTGGATGCACAAGATTGGTTAAAAACCCTAATTGGACAAGATTAAGTGTACGGAGTACGAAAATGACATAAATATTCATCCAATGATACAAAAACACCTATTGGATGCACAAGATTGGTTAAAAACCCTTATTGGACAAGAATTAGCCTAGGGAGGACGAAAATGACCTAAATGTTCATCAAATGATACAAAAACACCTATTGGAAGTACAAGATTGGTTAGAAACCCTAATTGGACAAGATTAAGTGTAGGGAGGACGAACATGACATAAATATTCATCCAATGACACAAAAACACCTATTGGATGCACAAGATTGGTTAAAAACCCTAATTAGACAAGAAATAGCCTAGGGAGGACGAAAATGACCTAATTGTTCATCCAATGATACAAAAACACCTATTGGATGCACATGATTGGTTAGAAACCCTAATTGGACAAGATTAAGTTTAGGGAGGACGAAAATGACCTAAATGTTCATCCAATGACACAAAACACCTATTGGATGCACAAGATTGGTTAGAAACCCTGATTGGACAAGATTAAGTTTAGGGAGGACGAAAATGACCTACAACGTTCATCCAATGACACAAAACACCTATTGGATGCACAAGATTGGTTAAAAACCCTAATTAGACAAGAAATAGCCTAGGGAGGACGAAAATGACCTAATTGTTCATCCAATGATACAAAAACACCTATTGGATGCACAATATTGGTTAGAAACCCTTATTGGACAAGATTAAGTTTAGGGAGGACGAAAATGACCTAAATATTCATCCAATGACACAAAAACACCTATTGGATGCACAAGATTGGTTAAAAACCCTAATTGGACAAGATTAAGTGTAAGGAGGACGAAAATGACATAAATATTCATCCAATGACACAAAAACACCTATTGGATGCACAAGATTGGTTAAAAACCCTAATTGGACAAGATTAAGCTTAGGGAGGACGAAAATGACCTAAATGTTCATCCAATGACACAAAACACCTGTTGGAAGTACAAGATTGGTTAGAAACCTTAATTGGACAAGAATTAGTCTAGGGAAGACGAAAATGACCTAAATGTTCATCCAATGACACAAAACACCTATTGGATGCACAAGATTGGTTAAAAACCCTAATTGGACAACAATTAGCCTAGGGAGGACGAAAATGACGTAAATGTTCATCCAATGACACAAAAACATCTATTGGAAGTACAAGATTGGTTAGAAACTTTAATTGGACAAGAATTAGCCTAGGGAAGACGAAAATGACCTAAATGTTCATCCAATGACACAAAACACCTATTGGATGCACAAGATTGGTTAAAAACCCTAATTGGACAAGATTAAGTGTAAGGAGGACGAAAATGACATAAATATTCATCCAATGACACAAAAACACCTATTGGATGCACAAGATTGGTTAAAAACCCTAATTGGACAAGATTAAGTTTAGGGAGGACAAAAATGACCTAAAATGTTCATCCAATGACACAAAACACCTATTGGATGCACAAGATTGGTTAAAAACCCTAATTGGACAAGAATTAGCCTAGGGAGGACGAAAATGACCTAATTGTGCATCCAATGACACAAAAAAACCTATTGGATGCACATGATTGGTTAGAAGAAACCCTAATTAGACAAGATTAAGTTTAGGGAGGACGAAAATGACCTAAATGTTCATCCAATGACACAAAACACCTATTGGATGCACAAGATTGGTTAAAAACCCTAATTGGACAAGATTATGTGTAAGGAGGACGAAAATGACATAAATATTCATCCAATGACACAAAAACACCTATTGGATGCACAAGATTGGTTAAAAACCCTAATTGGACAAGATTAAGTTTAGGGAGGACGAAAATGACCTAAATGTTCATCCAATGACACAAAACACCTGTTGGAAGTACAAGATTGGTTAGAAACCCTAATTGGACAAGAATTAGCCTAGGGAGAACGAAAATGACCTAAATGTTCATCCAATGACACAAAACACCTATTGGATGCACAAGATTGGTTAAAAACCCTAATTGGACAAGATTAAGTTTAGGGAGGACGAAAATGACCTAAATGTTCATCCAATGACACAAAACACCTATTGGATCCACAAGATTGGTTAAAAACCCTAATTGGACAAGATTAAGTGTAAGGAGGACGAAAATGACATAAATATTCATCCAATGACACAAAAACACCTATTGGATGCACAAGATTGGTTAAAAACCCTAATTGGACAAGATTAAGTCTAGGGAGTACGAAAATGACATAAATATTCATCCAATGACACAAAAACACCTATTGGATGCACAAGATTGGTTAAAAACCCTTATTGGACAAGAATTAGCCTAGGGAGGACGAAAATGACCTAAATGTTTATCAAATGATACAAAAACACCTATTGGAAGTACAAGATTGGTTAGAAACCCTAATTGGACAAGAATTAGCCTAGGAAAGACGAAAATGACCTAAATGTTCATCCAATGACACAAAAACACCTATTGGATGCACAAGATTGGTTAAAAACCCTAATTGGACAAGAATAAGCCTAGGGAGAACGAAAATGACCTAACTTTTCATCCATTGACACAAAACACCTATTGGATGCACAAGATTGGTTAAAAACCCTAATTGGACAAGAATTTGGCTAGGGAGGACAAACATGACCTAATTGTTCATCCAATGATAAAAAAACACCTATTGGATGCACAAAATTGGTTAGAAACCCTAATTGGACAAGATTAAGTGTAGGGAGGACGAAAATGACATAAATATTCATCCAATGACACAAAAACACCTATTGGATGCACAAGATTGGTTAAAAACCCTAATTGGACAAGATTAAGTATAGGGAGTACGAAAATGACATAAATATTCATCCAATGACACAAAAACACCTATTGGATGCACAAGATTGGTTAAAAACCCTAATTGGACAAGAATAAGCCTAGGGAGAACGAAAATGACCTAAATTTTCATCCATTGACACAAAACACCTATTGGATGCACAAGATTGGTTAAAAACCCTAATTGGACAAGAACTAGCCTAGGGAGGACGAAAATGACCTAATTGTTCATCCAATGATACAAAAACACCTATTGGATGCACAAAATTGGTTAGAAACCCTAATTGGACAAGATTAAGTGTAGGGAGGACGAAAATGACATAAATATTCATCCAATGACACAAAAACACCTATTGGATGCACAAGATTGGTTAAAAACCCTAGTTGGACAAGATTAAGTGTAGGGAGTACGAAAATGACATAAATATTCATCCAATGACACAAAAACACCTATTGGATGCACAAGATTGGCTAAAAACCCTAATTGGACAAGAATTAGCCTAGGATGGACGAAAATGACGTAAATGTTCATCCAATGACACAAAAACACCTATTGGATGCACAAGATTGGTTAAAAACCCTAATTGGACAAGAATTAGCCTAGGGAGGACGAAAATGACCTAAATGTTCATCCAATGACACAAAACACCTATTGGATCCACAAGATTGGTTAAAAACCGTAATTGGACAAGATTAAACGTAAGGAGGACGAAAATGACATAAATATTCATCCAATGACACAAAAACACCTATTGGATGCACAAGATTGGTTAAAAACCCTAATTGGACAAGATTAAGTGTAGGGAGTACGAAAATGACATAAATATTCATCCAATGACACAAAAACACCTATTGGATGCACAAGATTGGTCAAAAACCCTAATTGGACAAGATTAAGTTTAGGGAGGACGAAAATGACCTAAATGTTCATCCAATGACACAAAACACCTATTGGATGCACAAGATTGGTTAAAAACCCTAATTGGACAAGAATTAGCCTAGGGAGGACGAAAATGACCTAAATGTTCATCCAATGATACAAAAACACCTATTGGATGCACAATATTGGTTAGAAACCCTAATTGGACAAGATTAAGTTTAGGGAGGACGAATATGACCTAAATGTTCATCCAATGACACAAAAACACCTATTGGATGCACAAGATTGGTTAAAAACCCTAATTGGACAAGAATAAGACTAGGGAGGACGAAAATGACCTAATTATTCATCCAATGACACAAAACACCTATTGGATCCACAAGATTGGTTAAAAACCCTAATTGGACAAGATTAAGTGTAAGGAGGACGAAAATGACATAAATATTCATCCAATGACACAAAAACACCTATTGGATGCACAAGATTGGTTAAAAACCCTAATTGGACAAGATTAAGTGTACGGAGTACGAAAATGACATAAATATTCATCCAATGATACAAAAACACCTATTGGATGCACAAGATTGGTTAAAAACCCTTATTGGACAAGAATTAGCCTAGGGAGGACGAAAATGACCTAAATGTTTATCAAATGATACAAAAACACCTATTGGAAGTACAAGATTGGTTAGAAACCCTAATTGGACAAGATTAAGTGTAGGGAGGACGAACATGACATAAATATTCATCCAATGACACAAAAACACCTATTGGATGCACAAGATTGGTTAAAAACCCTAATTGGACAAGATTAAGTGTAGGGAGTACGAAAATGACATAAATATTCCTCCAATGACACAAAAACACCTATTGGATGCACAAGATTGGTTAAAAACCCTAATTGGACAAGAATTAGCCTAGGTTGGACGAAAATGACGTAAATGTTCATCCAATGTCACAAAAAAACCTATTGGATGCACATAATTGGTTAGAAACCCTAATTGGACAAGATTAACTTTAGGGAGGACGAAAATGACCTAAATGTTCATCCAATGACACAAAACACCTATTGGATCCACAAGATTGGTTAAAAACCCTAATTGGACAAGATTAAGTGTAAGGAGGTCGAAAATGACATAAATATTCATCCAATGACACAAAAACACCTATTGGATGCACAAGATTGGTTAAAAACCCTAATTGGACAAGATTAAGTTTAGGGAGGACAAAAATGACCTAAATGTTCATCCAATGACACAAAACACCTATTGGATCCACAAGATTGGTTAAAAACCCTAATTGGACAAGATTAAGTGTAAGGAGGACGAAAATGACATAAATATTCATCCAATGACAGAAAAACACCTATTGGATGCACAAGATTGGTTAAAAACCCTAATTGGACAAGATTAAGTGTACGGAGTACGAAAATGACATAAATATTCATCCAATGATACAAAAACACCTATTGGATGCACAAGATTGGTTAAAAACCCTAATTGGACAAGATTAACTTTAGGGAGGACGAAAATGACCTAAATGTTCATCCTGTGACACAAAACACCTATTGGATCCACAAGATTGGTTAAAAACCCTAATTGGACAAGATTAAGTGTAAGGAGGTCGAAAATGACATAAATTTTCATCCAATGACACAAAAACACCTATTGGATGCACAAGATTGGTTAAAAACCCTAATTGGACAAGATTAAGTTTAGGGAGGACAAAAATGACCTAATTGTTCATCCAATGATACAAAAACACCTATTGGATGCACATGATTGGTTAGAAACCCTAATTGGACAAGATTAAGTTTAGGGAGGACGAAAATGACCTAAATGTTCATCCAATGACACAAAACACCTATTGGATGCACAAGATTGGTTAGAAACCCTGATTGGACAAGATTAAGTTTAGGGAGGACGAAAATGACCTACAACGTTCATCCAATGACACAAAACACCTATTGGATGCACAAGATTGGTTAAAAACCCTAATTAGACAAGAAATAGCCTAGGGAGGACGAAAATTACCTAATTGTTCATCCAATGATACAAAAACACCTATTGGATGCACAAAACTGGTTAGAAACCCTAATTGGACAAGATTAAGTGTAGGGAGGACGAACATGACATAAATATTCATCCAATGACACAAAAACACCTATTGGATGCACAAGATTGGTTAAAAACCCTAATTGGACAAGATTAAGTGTAGGGAGTACGAAAATGACATAAATATTCATCCAATGACACAAAAACACCTATTGGATGCACAAGATTGGTTAAAAACCCTAATTGGACAAGATTAACTTTAGGGAGGACGAAAATGACCTAAATGTTCTTCCAGTGACACAAAACACCTATTGGATCCACAAGATTGGTTAAAAACCCTAATTGGACAAGATTAAGTGTAAGGAGGTCGAAAATGACATAAATATTCATCCAATGACACAAAAACACCTATTGGATGCACAAGATTGGTTAAATACCCTAATTGGACAAGATTAAGTTTAGGGAGGACAAAAATGACCTAAATGTTCATCCAATGACACAAAACACCTATTGGATCCACAAGATTGGTTAAAAACCCTAATTGGACAAGATTAAGTGTAAGGAGGACGAAAATGACATAAATATTCATCCAATGACACAAAAACACCTATTGGATGCACAAGATTGGTTAAAAACCCTAATTGGACAAGATTAAGTGTACGGAGTACGAAAATGACATAAATATTCATCCAATGATGCAAAAACACCTATTGGATGCACAAGATTGGTTAAAAACCCTTATTGGACAAGAATTAGCCTAGGGAGGACGAAAATGACCTAAATGTTTATCAAATGATACAAAAACACCTATTGGAAGTACAAGATTGGTTAGAAACCCTAATTGGACAAGATTAAGTGTAGGGAGGACGAACATGACATAAATATTCATCCAATGACACAAAAACACCTATTGGATCCACAAGATTGGTTAAAAACCCTAATTGGACAAGATTAAGTGTAAGGAGGACGAAAATGACATAAATATTCATCCAATGACACAAAAACACCTATTGGATGCACAAGATTGGTTAAAAACCCTAATTGGACAAGATTAAGTGTACGGAGTACGAAAATGACATAAATATTCATCCAATGATACAAAAACACCTATTGGATGCACAAGATTGGTTAAAAACCCTTATTGGACAAGAATTAGCCTAGGGAGGACGAAAATGACCTAAATGTTCATCAAATGATACAAAAACACCTATTGGAAGTACAAGATTGGTTAGAAACCCTAATTGGACAAGATTAAGTGTAGGGAGGACGAACATGACATAAATATTCATCCAATGACACAAAAACACCTATTGGATGCACAAGATTGGTTAAAAACCCTAATTAGACAAGAAATAGCCTAGGGAGGACGAAAATGACCTAATTGTTCATCCAATGATACAAAAACACCTATTGGATGCACATGATTGGTTAGAAACCCTAATTGGACAAGATTAAGTTTAGGGAGGACGAAAATGACCTAAATGTTCATCCAATGACACAAAACACCTATTGGATGCACAAGATTGCTTAAAAACCCTTATTGGACAAGAATTAGCCTAGGGAGGACGAAAATGATCAAAATGTTCATCCAATGACACAAAAACACCTATTGGATGCACAAGATTGGTTAAAAACCCTAATTGGACAAGAATTAGCCTAGGTTGGACGAAAATGACGTAAATGTTCATCCAATGACACAAAAACACCTATTGGATGCACAAGATTGGTTAAAAACCCTAATTGGACAAGAATTAGCCTAGGGAGGACGAAAATGACCTAATTGTTCATCCAATGACACAAAAAAACCTATTGGATGCACATGATTGGTTAGAAACCCTAATTGGACAAGATTAAGTTTAGGGAGGACGAAAATGACGTAAAATGTTCATCCAATGACACAAAACACCTATTGGATGCACAAGATTGGTTAAAAACCCTAATTGGACAAGAATTAGCCTAGGGAGGACGAAAATGACCTAATTGTGCATCCAATGACACAAAAAAACCTATTGGATGCACATGATTGGTTAGAAGAAACCCTAATTGGACAAGAATTAGCCTAGGGAGGACGAAAATGACCTAAATGTTCATCCAATGACACAAAACACCTATTGGATGCACAAGATTGGTTAAAAACCCTAATTGGACAAGAATTAGCCTAGGGAGGACAAAAATGACCTAATTGTTCATCCAATGACACAAAAAAACCTATTGGATGCACATGATTTGTTAGAAACCCTAATTGGACAAGATTAAGTTTAGGGACGACGAAAATGACCTAAATGTTCATCCAATGATACAAAAACACCTATTGGATGCACAAAATTGGTTAGAAACCCTAATTGGACAAGATTAAGTGTAGGGAGGACGAAAATGACATAAAAATTCATCCAATGACACAAAAACACCTATTGGATGCACAAGATTGGTTAAAAACCCTAATTGGAAAAGATTAAGTGTAGGGAGTACGAAAATGACATAAATATTCATCCAATGACACAAAAACACCTATTGGATGCACAAGATTGGTTAAAAACCCTAATTGGACAAGAATTAGCCTAGGTTGGACGAAAATGACGTAAATGTTCATCCAATGACACAAAAACACCTATTGGATGCACAAGATTGGTTAAAAACCCTAATTGGAAAAGAATTAGCCTAGGGAGGACGAAAATGACCTAATTGTTCATCCAATGACACAAAAAAACCTATTGGATGCACATAATTGGTTAGAAACCCTAATTGGACAAGATTAACTTTAGGGAGGACGAAAATGACCTAAATGTTCATCCAATGACACAAAACACCTATTGGATCCACAAGATTGGTTAAAAACCCTAATTGGACAAGATTAAGTGTAAGGAGGACGAAAATGACATAAATATTCATCCAATGACACAAAAACACCTATTGGATGCACAAGATTGGTTAAAAACCCTAATTGGACAAGAATAAGTGTACGGAGTACGAAAATGACATAAATATTCATCCAATGATACAAAAACACCTATTGGATGCACAAGATTGGTTAAAAACCCTTATTGGACAAGAATTAGCCTAGGGAGGACGAAAATGACCTAAATGTTTATCAAATGATACAAAAACACCTATTGGAAGTACAAGATTGGTTAGAAACCCTAATTGGACAAGATTAAGTGTAGGGAGGACGAACATGACATAAATATTCATCCAATGACACAAAAACACCTATTGGATGCACAAGATTGGTTAAAAACCCTAATTAGACAAGAAATAGCCTAGGGAGGACGAAAATGACCTAATTGTTCATCCAATGATACAAAAACACCTATTGGATGCACATGATTGGTTAGAAACCCTAATTGGACAAGATTAAGTTTAGGGAGGACGAAAATGACCTAAATGTTCATCCAATGACACAAAACACCTATTGGATGAACAAGATTGGTTAGAAACCCTGATTGGACAAGATTAAGTTTAGGGAGGACGAAAATGACCTACAACGTTCATCCAATGACACAAAACACCTATTGGATGCACAAGATTGGTTAAAAACCCTAATTAGACAAGAAATAGCCTAGGGAGGACGAAAATGACCTAATTGTTCATCCAATGATACAAAAACACCTATTGGATGCACAATATTGGTTAGAAACCCTTATTGGACAAGATTAAGTTTAGGGAGGACGAAAATGACCTAAATATTCATCCAATGACACAAAAACACCTATTGGATGCACAAGATTGGTTAAAAACCCTAATTGGACAAGATTAAGTGTAAGGAGGACGAAAATGACATAAATATTCATCCAATGACACAAAAACACCTATTGGATGCACAAGATTGGTTAAAAACCCTAATTGGACAACATTAAGTTTAGGGAGGACGAAAATGACCTAAATGTTCATGCAATGACACAAAACACCTATTGGATGCACATGATTGGTTAGAAACCCTAATTGGACAAGATTAAGTTTAGGGAGGGCGAAAATGACCTAAAATGTTCATCCAATGACACAAAACACCTATTGGATGCACAAGATTGGTTAGAAACCCTGATTGGACAAGATTAAGTTTAGGGAGGACGAAAATGACCTACAACGTTCATCCAATGACACAAAACACCTATTGGATGCACAAGATTGGTTAAAAACCCTAATTGGACAAGATTAAGTGTAAGGAGGTCGAAAATGACATAAATATTCATCCAATGACACAAAAACACCTATTGGATGCACAAGATTGGTTAAAAACCCTAATTGGACAAGATTAAGTTTAGGGAGGACAAAAATGACCTAAATGTTCATCCAATGACACAAAACACCTATTGGATCCACAAGATTGGTTAAAAACCCTAATTGGACAAGATTAAGTGTAAGGAGGACGAAAATGACATAAATATTCATCCAATGACACAAAAACACCTATTGGATGCACAAGATTGGTTAAAAATCCTAATTGGACAAGATTAACTTTAGGGAGGACGAAAATGACCTAAATGTTCATCCAGTGACACAAAACACCTATTGGATCCACAAGATTGGTTAAAAACCCTAATTGGACAAGATTAAGTGTAAGGAGGTCGAAAATGACATAAATATTCATCCAATGACACAAAAACACCTATTGGATGCACAAGATTGGTTAAAAACCCTAATTGGACAAGATTAAGTTTAGGGAGGACAAAAATGACCTAAATGTTCATCCAATGACACAAAACACCTATTGGATCCACAAGATTGGTTAAAAACCCTAATTGGACAAGATTAAGTGTAAGGAGGACGAAAATGACATAAATATTCATCCAATGACACAAAAACACCTATTGGATGCACAAGATTGGTTAAAAACCCTAATTGGACAAGATTAAGTGTACGGAGTACGAAAATGACATAAATATTCATCCAATGATACAAAAACACCTATTGGATGCACAAGATTGGTTAAAAACCCTTATTGGACAAGAATTAGCCTAGGGAGGACGAAAATGACCTAAATGTTTATCAAATGATACAAAAACACCTATTGGAAGTACAAGATAGGTTAGAAACCCTAATTGGACAAGATTAAGTGTAGGGAGGACGAACATGACATAAATATTCATCCAATGACACAAAAACACCTATTGGATGCACAAGATTGGTTAAAAACCCTAATTAGACAAGAAATAGCCTAGGGAGGACGAAAATGACCTAATTGTTCATCCAATGATACAAAAACACCTATTGGATGCACATGATTGGTTAGAAACCCTAATTGGACAAGATTAAGTTTAGGGAGGACGAAAATGACCTAAATGTTCATCCAATGACACAAAACACCTATTGGATGCACAAGATTGGTTAGAAACCCTGATTGGACAAGATTAAGTTTAGGGAGGACGAAAATGACCTACAACGTTCATCCAATGACACAAAACACCTATTGGATGCACAAGATTGGTTAAAAACCCTAATTAGACAAGAAATAGCCTAGGGAGGACGAAAATGACCTAATTGTTCATCCAATGATACAAAAACACCTATTGGATGCACAAAACTGGTTAGAAACCCTAATTGGACAAGATTAAGTGTAGGGAGGACGAACATGACATAAATATTCATCCAATGACACAAAAACACCTATTGGATGCACAAGATTGGTTAAAAACCCTAATTGGACAAGATTAAGTGTAGGGAGTACGAAAATGACATAAATATTCATCCAATGACACAAAAACACCTATTGGATGCACAAGATTGGTTAAAAACCCTAATTGGACAAGATTAACTTTAGGGAGGACGAAAATGACCTAAATGTTCTTCCAGTGACACAAAACACCTATTGGATCCACAAGATTGGTTAAAAACCCTAATTGGACAAGATTAAGTGTAAGGAGGTCGAAAATGACATAAATATTCATCCAATGACACAAAAACACCTATTGGATGCACAAGATTGGTTAAAAACCCTAATTGGACAAGATTAAGTTTAGGGAGGACAAAAATGACCTAAATGTTCATCCAATGACACAAAACACCTATTGGATCCACAAGATTGGTTAAAAACCCTAATTGGACAAGATTAAGTGTAAGGAGGACGAAAATGACATAAATATTCTTCCAATGACACAAAACCACCTATTGGATGCACAAGATTGGTTAAAAACCCTAATTGGACAAGATTAAGTGTACGGAGTACGAAAATGACATAAATATTCATCCAATGATACAAAAACACCTATTGGATGCACAAGATTGGTTAAAAACCCTTATTGGACAAGAATTAGCCTAGGGAGGACGAAAATGACCTAAATGTTTATCAAATGATACAAAAACACCTATTGGAAGTACAAGATTGGTTAGAAACCCTAATTGGACAAGATTAAGTGTAGGGAGGACGAACATGACATAAATATTCATCCAATGGCACAAAAACACCTATTGGATGCACAAGA
Organism: Cicer judaicum; assembly: GCA_037974835.1. NCBI lineage: Eukaryota > Viridiplantae > Streptophyta > Magnoliopsida > Fabales > Fabaceae > Cicer > Cicer judaicum. The sequence goes on along the minus strand of JBBPBS010001057.1, from coordinate 107,691 downwards.
TTGGTTAAAAACCCTAATTGGACAAGATTAAGTGTAGGGAGTACGAAAATGACATAAATATTCCTCCAATGACACAAAAACACCTATTGGATGCACAAGATTGGTTAAAAACCCTAATTGGACAAGAATTAGCCTAAGTTGGACGAAATTGACGTAAATGTTCATCCAATGACACAAAAACACCTATTGGATGCACAAGATTGGTTAAAAACCCTAATTGGACAAGAATTAGCCTAGGGAGGACGAAAATGACCTAAATGTTCATCCAATGACACAAAACACCTATTGGATCCACAAGATTGGTTAAAAACCCTAATTGGACAAGATTAAGTGTAGGGAGAACGAAAATGATTGGTTAAAAACCCTAATTGGACAAGATTAAGTGTAGGGAGGACGAACATGACATAAATATTCATCCAATGTCACAAAAACACCTATTGGATGCACAAGATTGGTTAAAACCCCTAATTGGACAAGATTAAGTGTAGGGAGTACGAAAATGACATAAATATTCATCCAATGACAGAAAAACACCTATTGGATGCACAAGATTGGTTAAAAACCCTAATTGGACAAGATTAACTTTAGGGAGGACGAAAATGACCTAAATGTTCATCCAGTGACACAAAACACCTATTGGATCCACAAGATTGGTTAAAAACCCTAATTGGACAAGATTAAGTGTAAGGAGGTCGAAAATGACATAAATTTTCATCCAATGACACAAAAACACCTATTGGATGCACAAGATTGGTTAAAAACCCTAATTGGACAAGATTAAGTTTAGGGAGGACAAAAATGACCTAAATGTTCATCCAATGATACAAAACACCTATTGGATCCACAAGATTGGTTAAAAACCCTAATTGGACAAGATTAAGTGTAAGGAGGACGAAAATGACATAAATATTCATCCAATGACACAAAAACACCTATTGGATGCACAAGATTGGTTAAAAACCCTAATTGGACAAGATTAAGTGTACGGAGTACGAAAATGACATAAATATTCATCCAATGATACAAAAACACCTATTGGATGCACAAGATTGGTTAAAAACCCTTATTGGACAAGAATTAGCCTAGGGAGGACGAAAATGACCTAAATGTTTATCAAATGATACAAAAACACCTATTGGAAGTACAAGATTGGTTAGAAACCCTAATTGGACAAGATTAAGTGTAGGGAGGACGAACATGACATAAATATTCATCCAATGACACAAAAACACCTATTGGATGCACAAGATTGGTTAAAAACCCTAATTAGACAAGAAATAGCCTAGGGAGGACGAAAATGACCTAATTGTTCATCCAATGATACAAAAACACCTATTGGATGCACATGATTGGTTAGAAACCCTAATTGGACAAGATTAAGTTTAAGGAGGACGAAAATGACCTAAATGTTCATCCAATGACACAAAACACCTATTGGATGAACAAGATTGGTTAGAAACCCTGATTGGACAAGATTAAGTTTAGGGAGGACGAAAATGACCTACAACGTTCATCCAATGACACAAAACACCTATTGGATGCACAAGATTGGTTAAAAACCCTAATTAGACAAGAAATAGCCTAGGGAGGACGAAAATGACCTAATTGTTCATCCAATGATACAAAAACACCTATTGGATGCACAATATTGGTTAGAAACCCTAATTGGACAAGATTAAGTTTAAGGAGGACAAAAATGACCTAAATGTTCATCCAATGACACAAAACACCTATTGGATCCACAAGATTGGTTAAAAACCCTAATTGGACAAGATTAAGTGTAAGGAGGACGAAAATGACATAAATATTCATCCAATGACACAAAAACACCTATTGGATGCAAAAGATTGGTTAAAAACCCTAATTGGACAACATTAAGTTTAGGGAGGACGAAAATGACCTAAATGTTCATGCAATGACACAAAACACCTATTGGATGCACATGATTGGTTAGAAACCCTAATTGGACAAGATTAAGTTTAGGGAGGGCGAAAATGACCTAAAATGTTCATCCAATGACACAAAACACCTATTGGATGCACAAGATTGGTTAAAAACCCTAATTGGAAAAGAATTAGCCTAGGGAGGACGAAAATGACCTAATTGTTCATCCAATGTCACAAAAAAACCTATTGGATGCACATAATTGGTTAGAAACCCTAATTGGACAAGATTAACTTTAGGGAGGACGAAAATGACCTAAATGTTCATCCAATGACACAAAACACCTATTGGATCCACAAGATTGGTTAAAAACCCTAATTGGACAAGATTAAGTGTAAGGAGTACGAAAATGACATAAATATTCATCCAATGACACAAAAACACCTATTGGATGCACAAGATTGGTTAAAAACCCTAATTGGACAAGAATTAGCCTAGGTTGGACGAAAATGACGTAAATGTTCATCCAATGACACAAAAACACCTATTGGATGCACAAGATTGGTTAAAAACCCTAATTGGACAAGAATTAGCCTAGGGAGGACGAAAATGACCTAAATGTTCATCCAATGACACAAAACACCTATTGGATCCACAAGATTTGTTAAAAACCCTAATTGGACAAGATTAAGTGTAGGGAGAACGAAAATGATTGGTTAAAAACCCTAATTGGACAAGATTAAGTGTAGGGAGGACGAACATGACATAAATATTCATCCAATGACACAAAAACACCTATTGGATGCACAAGATTGGTTAAAACCCCTAATTGGACAAGATTAAGTGTAGGGAGTACGAAAATGACATAAATATTCATCCAATGACACAAAAACACCTATTGGATGCACAAGATTGGTTAAAAACCCTAATTGGACAAGATTAACTTTAGGGAGGACGAAAATGACCTAAATGTTCATCCAGTGACACAAAACACCTATTGGATCCACAAGATTGGTTAAAAACCCTAATTGGACAAGATTAAGTGTAAGGAGGTCGAAAATGACATAAATTTTCATCCAATGACACAAAAACACCTATTGGATGCACAAGATTGGTTAAAAACCCTAATTGGACAAGATTAAGTTTAGGGAGGACAAAAATGACCTAATTGTTCATCCAATGATACAAAAACACCTATTGGATGCACATGATTGGTTAGAAACCCTAATTGGACAAGATTAAGTTTAGGGAGGACGAAAATGACCTAAATGTTCATCCAATGACACAAAACACCTATTGGATGCACAAGATTGGTTAAAAACCCTAATTGGACAAGATTAAGAGTAAGGAGGACGAAAATGACATAAATATTCATCCAATGACACAAAAACACCTATTGGATGCACAAGATTGGTTAAAAACCCTAATTGGACAAGAATTAGCCTAGGGAGGACGAAAATGACCTAATTGTTCATCCATTGACACAAAACACCTATTGGATGCACAAGATTGGTTAAAAACCCTAATTGGACAAGATTAAGTGTAAGGAGGACGAAAATGACATAAATATTCATCCAATGACACAAAAACACCTATTGGATGCACAAGATTGGTTAAAAACCCTAATTGGACAAGAATTAGCCTAGGGAGGACGAAAATGACCTAATTGTTCATCCATTGACACAAAACACCTATTGGATGCACAAGATTGGTTAAAAACCCTAATTGGACAAGATTAAGTGTAAGGAGGACGAAAATGACATAAATATTCATCCAATGACACAAAAACACCTATTGGATGCACAAGATTGGTTAAAAACCCTAATTGGACAAGATTAAGTTTAGGGAGGATGAAAATGACCTAAATGTTCATCCAATGACACAAAACACCTGTTGGATGCACAAGATTGGTTAATAACCCTAATTGGACAAGTATTAGCCTAGGGAGGACATAAATGACCTAATTGTTCATCCAATGATATAAAAACACCTATTGGATGCACAAAATTGGTTAGAAACCCTAATTGGAAAAGATTAAGTGTAGGGAGGACGAAAATGACATAAATATTCATCCAATGACACAAAACCACCTATTGGATCCACAAGATTGGTTAAAAACCCTAATTGGACAAGATTAAGTGTAGGGAGTACGAAAATGACATAAATATTCATCCAATGACATAAAAACACCTATTGGATGCACAATATTGTTTAAAAACCCTAATTGGACAAGAATTAGCCTAGGTTGGAAGAAAATGACGTAAATGTTCATCCAATGATACAAAAACACCTATTGGAAGTACAAGATTGGTTAGAAACCCTAATTGGACAAGAATTAGCCTAGGGAGGACGAAAATGACCTAAATGTTCATCCAATGACACAAAACACCTATTGGATGCACAAGATTGCTTAAAAACCCTAATTGGACAAGAATTAGCCTAGGGAGGACGAAAATGACCTAATTGTTCATCCAATGACACAAAAAAACCTATTGGATGCACATGATTGGTTAGAAACCCTAATTGGACAAGATTAAGTTTAGGGAGGACGAAATTGACCTAAATGTTCATCCAATGACACAAAACACCTATTGGATGCAAAAGATTGGTTAAAAACCCTAATTGGACAAGATTAAGTGTAAGGAGGACGAAAATGACATAAATATTCATCCAATGACACAAAAACACCTATTGGATGCACAAGATTGGTTAAAAACCCTAATTGGACAAGAATTAGCCTAGGGAGGACGAAAATGACCTAATTGTTCATCCATTGACACAAAACACCTATTGGATGCACAAGATTAGTTAAAAACCCTAATTAGACAAGAATAAGCCTAGGGAGAACGAAAATGACCTAAATTTTCATCCATTGACACAAAACACCTATTGGATGCACAAGATTGGTTAAAAACCCTAATTGGACAAGAATTAGCCTAGGGAGGACGAAAATGACCTAAATGTTCATCCAATGATACAAAAACACCTATTGGATGCACAATATTGGTTAGAAACCCTAATTGGACAAGATTAAGTTTAGGGAGGACGAATATGACCTAAATGTTCATCCAATGACACAAAAACACCTATTGGATGCACAAGATTGGTTAAAAACCCTAATTGGACAAGAATAAGACTAGGGAGGACGAAAATGACCTAATTATTCATCCAATGACACAAAACACCTATTGGATCCACAAGATTGGTTAAAAACCCTAATTGGACAAGATTAAGTGTAAGGAGGACGAAAATGACATAAATATTCATCCAATGACACAAAAACACCTATTGGATGCACAAGATTGGTTAAAAACCCTAATTGGACAAGATTAAGTGTACGGAGTACGAAAATGACATAAATATTCATCCAATGATACAAAAACACCTATTGGATGCACAAGATTGGTTAAAAACCCTTATTGGACAAGAATTAGCCTAGGGAGGACGAAAATGACCTAAATGTTTATCAAATGATACAAAAACACCTATTGGAAGTACAAGATTGGTTAGAAACCCTAATTGGACAAGATTAAGTGTAGGGAGGACGAACATGACATAAATATTCATCCAATGACACAAAAACACCTATTGGATGCACAAGATTGGTTAAAAACCCTAATTGGACAAGATTAAGTGTAGGGAGTACGAAAATGACATAAATATTCCTCCAATGACACAAAAACACCTATTGGATGCACAAGATTGGTTAAAAACCCTAATTGGACAAGAATTAGCCTAGGTTGGACGAAAATGACGTAAATGTTCATCCAATGTCACAAAAAAACCTATTGGATGCACATAATTGGTTAGAAACCCTAATTGGACAAGATTAACTTTAGGGAGGACGAAAATGACCTAAATGTTCATCCAATGACACAAAACACCTATTGGATCCACAAGATTGGTTAAAAACCCTAATTGGACAAGATTAAGTGTAAGGAGGTCGAAAATGACATAAATATTCATCCAATGACACAAAAACACCTATTGGATGCACAAGATTGGTTAAAAACCCTAATTGGACAAGATTAAGTTTAGGGAGGACAAAAATGACCTAAATGTTCATCCAATGACACAAAACACCTATTGGATCCACAAGATTGGTTAAAAACCCTAATTGGACAAGATTAAGTGTAAGGAGGACGAAAATGACATAAATATTCATCCAATGACACAAAAACACCTATTGGATGCACAAGATTGGTTAAAAACCCTAATTGGACAAGATTAACTTTAGGGAGGACGAAAATGACCTAAATGTTCATCCAGTGACACAAAACACCTATTGGATCCACAAGATTGGTTAAAAACCCTAATTGGACAAGATTAAGTGTAAGGAGGTCGAAAATGACATAAATATTCATCCAATGACACAAAAACACCTATTGGATGCACAAGATTGGTTAAAAACCCTAATTGGACAAGATTAAGTTTAGGGAGGACAAAAATGACCTAAATGTTCATCCAATGACACAAAACACCTATTGGATCCACAAGATTGGTTAAAAACCCTAATTGGACAAGATTAAGTGTAAGCAGGACGAAAATGACATAAATATTCATCCAATGACACAAAAACACCTATTGGATGCACAAGATTGGTTAAAAACCCTAATTGCACAAGATTAAGTGTACGGAGTACGTAAATGACATAAATATTCATCCAATGATACAAAAACACCTATTGGATGCACAAGATTGGTTAAAAACCCTTATTGGACAAGAATTAGCCTAGGGAGGACGAAAATGACCTAAATGTTTATCAAATGATACAAAAACACCTATTGGAAGTACAAGATTGGTTAGAAACCCTAATTGGACAAGATTAAGTGTAGGGAGGACGAACATGACATAAATATTCATCCAATGACACAAAAACACCTATTGGATGCACAAGATTGGTTAAAAACCCTAATTGGACAAGATTAAGTGTAGGGAGTACGAAAATGACATAAATATTCATCCAATGACACAAAAACACCTATTGGATGCACAAGATTGGTTAAAAACCCTAATTGGACAAGAATTAGCCTAGGGTGGACGAAAATGACGTAAATGTTCATCCAATGACACAAAAACACCTATTGGATGCACAAGATTGGTTAAAAACCCTAATTGGAAAAGAATTAGCCTAGGGAGGACGAAAATGACCTAATTGTTCATCCAATGTCACAAAAAAACCTATTGGATGCACATAATTGGTTAGAAACCCTAATTGGACAAGATTAACTTTAGGGAGGACGAAAATGACCTAAATGTTCATCCAATGACACAAAACACCTATTGGATCCACAAGATTGGTTAAAAACCCTAATTGGACAAGATTAAGTGTAGGGAGGTCGAAAATGACATAAATATTCATCCAATGACACAAAAACACCTATTGGATGCACAAGAATGGTTAAAAACCCTAAATGGACAAGATTAAGTTTAGGGAGGACGAAAATGACCTAAATGTTCATCCAATGACACAAAACACCTATTGGATCCACATGATTGGTTAAAAACCCTAATTGAACAAGATTAAGTGTAAGGAGGACGAAAATGACATAAATATTCATCCAATGACACAAAAACACCTATTGGATGCACAAGATTGGTTAAAAACCCTAATTGGACAAGATTAAGTGTACGGAGTACGAAAATGACATAAATATTCATCCAATGATACAAAAACACCTATTGGATGCACATGATTGGTTAAAAACCCTTATTGGACAAGAATTAGCCTAGGGAGGACAAAAATGACCTAAATGTTTATCAAATGATACAAAAACACCTATTGGAAGTACAAGATTGGTTAGAAACCCTAATTGGACAAGAATTACCTTAGGGAAGACGAAAATGACCTAAATGTTCATCCAATGACACAAAAACACCTATTGGATGCACAATATTGGTTAAAAACCCTAATTGGACTAGTATAAGCCTAGGGAGAACGAAAATGACCTAAATTTTCATCCATTGACACAAAACACCTACTGGATGCACAAGATTGGTTAAAAACCCTAATTGGACAAGAATTTGGCTAGGGAGGACGAAAATGACCTAATTGTTCATCCAATGATACAAAAACACCTATTGGATGCACAAAATTGGTTAGAAACCCTAATTGGACAAGATTAAGTGTAGGGAGGACGAACATGACATAAATATTCATCCAATGACACAAAAACACCTATTGGATGCACAAGATTGGTTAAAAACCCTAATTGGACAAGATTAAGTGTAGGGAGTACGAAAATGACATAAATATTCCTCCAATGACACAAAAACACCTATTGGATGCACAAGATTGGTTAAAAACCCTAATTGGACAAGAATTAGCCTAGGTTGGACGAAAATGACGTAAATGTTCATCCAATGACACAAAAACACCTATTGGATGCACAAGATTGGTTAAAAACCCTAATTGGACAAGAATTTGGCTAGGGAGGACGAAAATGACCTAATTGTTCATCCAATGATACAAAAACACCTATTGGATGCACAAAATTGGTTAGAAACCCTAATTGGACAAGATTAAGTGTAGGGAAGACGAAAATGACCTAAATGTTTATCAAACGATACAAAAACACCTATTGGAAGTACAAGATTGGTTAGAAACCCTAATTGGACAAGAATTACCTTAGGGAAGCCGAAAATGACCTAAATGTTCATCCAATGACACAAAAACACCTATTGGATGCACAAGATTGGTTAAAAACCCTAATTGGACAAGAATAAGCCTAGGGAGAACGAAAATGACCTAAATTTTCATCCATTGACACAAAACACCTATTGGATGCACAAGATTGGTTAAAAACCCTAATTGGACAAGAAATTGGCTAGGGAGGACGAAAATGACCTAATTGTTCATCCAATGATACAAAAACACCTATTGGATGCACAAAATTGGTTAAAAACCATAATTGGACAAGATTAAGTGTAGGGAGGACGAAAATGACATAAATATTCATCCAATGACACAAAAACACCTATTGGATGCACAAGATTGGTTAAAAACCCTAATTGGACAAGATTAAGTATAGGGAGTACGAAAATGACATAAATATTCATCCAATGACACAAAAACACCTATTGGATGCACAAGATTGGTTAAAAACCCTAATTGGACAAGAATAAGCCTAGGGAGAACGAAAATGACCTAAATTTTCATCCATTGACACAAAACACCTATTGGATGCACAAGATTGGTTAAAAACCCTAATTGGACAAGAATTTGGCTAGGGAGGACGAAAATGACCTAATTGTTCATCCAATGATACAAAAACACCTATTGGATGCACAAAATTTGTTAGAAACCCTAATTGGACAAGATTAAGTGTAGGGAGTACGAAAATGACATAAATATTCATCCAATGACACAAAAACACCTATTGGATGCACAAGATTGGTTAAAAACCCTAATTGGACAAGAATTAGCCTAGGGAGGACGAAAATGACCTAAATGTTCATCCAATGACACAAAAACACCTATTGGATGCACAAGATTGGTTAAAAACCCTAATTGGACAAGAATAAGCCTAGGGAGAACGAAAATGACCTAAATTTTCATCCATTGACACAAAACACCTATTGGATGCACATGATTGGTTAGAAACCCTAATTGGACATGAATTAGCCTATGGAGGACGAAAATGACCTAATTGTTCATCCAATGATACAAAAACACCTATTGGATGCACAAAATTGGTTAGAAACCCTAATTGGACAAGATTAAGTTTAGGGAGGACGAAAATGACCTAAATTTTCATCCATTGACACAAAACAACTATTGGATGCACAAGATTGGTTAAAAACCCTAATTGGACAAGAATTAGCCTAGGGAGGACGAATATGACCTAATTATTCATCCAATGATACAAAAACACCTATTGGATGCACAATATTGGTTAGAAACCCTAATTGGACAAGATTAAGTTTAGGGAGGACGAAAATGACCTAAAATGTTCATCCAATGACACAAAACACCTATTGGATGCACAAGATTGGTTAAAAACCCAAATTGGACAAGAATTAGCCTAGGGAGGACGAAAATGACCTAATTGTTCATCCAATGATACAAAAAAACCTATTGGATGCACATAATTGGTTAGAAACCCTAATTGGACAAGATTAACTTTAGGGAGGACGAAAATGACCTAAATGTTCATCCAGTGACACAAAACACCTATTGGATCCACAAGATTGGTTAAAAACCCTAATTGGACAAGATTAAGTGTTAGGAGGACGAAAATGACATAAATATTCATCCAATGACACAAAAACACCTATTGGATGCACAAGATTGGTTAAAAACCCTAATTGGACAAGATTAAGTTTAGGGAGGACAAAAATGACCTAAATGTTCATCCAATGACACAAAACACCTATTGGATCCACAAGATTGGTTAAAAACCCTAATTGGACAAGATTAAGTGTAAGGAGGACGAAAATGACATAAATATTCATCCAATGACACAAAAACACCTATTGGATGCACAAGATTGGTTAAAAACCCTAATTGGACAAGAATAAGTGTACGGAGTACGAAAATGACATAAATATTCATCCAATGATACAAAAACACCTATTGGATGCACAAGATTGGTTAAAAACCCTTATTGGACAAGAATTAGCCTAGGGAGGACGAAAATGACCTAAATGTTTATCAAATGATACAAAAACACCTATTGGAAGTACAAGATTGGTTAGAAACCCTAATTGGACAAGAATTAGCCTAGGTTGGACGAAAATGACGTAAATGTTCATCCAATGACACAAAAACACCTATTGGATGCACAAGATTGGTTAAAAACCCTAATTGGACAAGAATTAGCCTAGGGAGGACGAAAATGACCTAAATGTTCATCCAATGACACAAAACACCTATTGGATCCACAAGATTGGTTAAAAACCCTAATTGGACAAGATTAAGTGTAAGGAGGACGAAAATGACATAAATATTCATCCAATGACACAAAAACACCTATTGGATGCACAAGATTGGTTAAAAACCCTAATTGGACAAGATTAAGTGTAGGGAGTACGAAAATGACATAAATATTCATCCAATGACACAAAAACACCTATTGGATGCACAAGATTGGTTAAAAACCCTAATTGGACAAGATTAAGTGTAAGGAGGTCGAAAATGACATAAATATTCATCCAATGACACAAAAACACCTATTGGATGCACAAGATTGGTTAAAAACCCTAATTGGACAAGATTAAGTTTAGGGAGGACAAAAATGACCTAAATGTTCATCCAATGACACAAAACACCTATTGGATCCACAAGATTGGTTAAAAACCCTAATTGGACAAGATTAAGTGTAAGGAGGACGAAAATGACATAAATATTCATCCAATGACACAAAAACACCTATTGGATGCACAAGATTGGTTAAAAACCCTAATTGGACAAGATTAACTTTAGGGAGGACGAAAATGACCTAAATGTTCATCCAGTGACACAAAACACCTATTGGATCCACAAGATTGGTTAAAAACCCTAATTGGACAAGATTAAGTGTAAGGAGGTCGAAAATGACATAAATATTCATCCAATGACACAAAAACACCTATTGGATGCACAAGATTGGTTAAAAACCCTAATTGGACAAGATTAAGTTTAGGGAGGACAAAAATGACCTAAATGTTCATCCAATGACACAAAACACCTATTGGATCCACAAGATTGGTTAAAAACCCTAATTGGACAAGATTAAGTGTAAGCAGGACGAAAATGACATAAATATTCATCCAATGACACAAAAACACCTATTGGATGCACAAGATTGGTTAAAAACCCTAATTGCACAAGATTAAGTGTACGGAGTACGTAAATGACATAAATATTCATCCAATGATACAAAAACACCTATTGGATGCACAAGATTGGTTAAAAACCCTTATTGGACAAGAATTAGCCTAGGGAGGACGAAAATGACCTAAATGTTTATCAAATGATACAAAAACACCTATTGGAAGTACAAGATTGGTTAGAAACCCTAATTGGACAAGATTAAGTGTAGGGAGGACGAACATGACATAAATATTCATCCAATGACACAAAAACACCTATTGGATGCACAAGATTGGTTAAAAACCCTAATTGGACAAGATTAAGTGTAGGGAGGACGAAAATGACATAAATATTCCTCCAATGACACAAAAACACCTATTGGATGCACAAGATTGGTTAAAAACCCTAATTGGACAAGAATTAGCCTAGGTTGGACGAAAATGACGTAAATGTTCATCCAATGACACAAAAACACCTATTGGATGCACAAGATTGGTTAAAAACCCTAATTGGACAAGAATTAGCCTAGGGAGGACGAAAATGACCTAAATGTTCATCCAATGACACAAAACACCTATTGGATCCACAAGATTTGTTAAAAACCCTAATTGGACAAGATTAAGTGTAGGGAGAACGAAAATGATTGGTTAAAAACCCTAATTGGACAAGATTAAGTGTAGGGAGGACGAACATGACATAAATATTCATCCAATGACACAAAAACACCTATTGGATGCACAAGATTGGTTAAAACCCCTAATTGGACAAGATTAAGTGTAGGGAGTACGAAAATGACATAAATATTCATCCAATGACACAAAAACACCTACTGGATGCACAAGATTGGTTAAAAACCCTAATTGGACAAGAATTAGCCTAGGGATGACGAAAATGACCTAATTGTTCATCCAATGTCTCAAAAAAACCTATTGGATGCACATAATTGGTTAGAAACCCTAATTGGACAAGATTAACTTTAGGGAGGACGAAAATGACCTAAATGTTCATCCAATGACACAAAACACCTATTGGATCCACAAGATTGGTTAAAAACCCTAATTGGACAAGATTAAGTGTAGGGAGTACGAAAATGACATAAATATTCATCCAATGACACAAAACACCTATTGGATGCACATGATTGGTTAGAAACCCTAATTGGACAAGATTAAGTTTAGGGAGGACGAAAATGACCTAAAATGTTCATCCAATGACACAAAACACCTATTGGATGCACAAGATTGGTTAAAAACCCAAATTGGACAAGAATTAGCCTAGGGAGGACGAAAATGACCTAATTGTTCATCCAATGATACAAAAAAACCTATTGGATGCACATAATTGGTTAGAAACCCTAATTGGGCAAGATTAACTTTAGGGAGGACGAAAATGACCTAAATGTTCATCCAGTGACACAAAACACCTATTGGATCCACAAGATTGGTTAAAAACCCTAATTGAACAAGATTAAGTGTAAGGAGGACGAAAATGACATAAATATTCATCCAATGACACAAAAACACCTATTGGATGCACAAGATTGGTTAAAAACCCTAATTGGACAAGATTAAGTGTACGGAGTACGAAAATGACATAAATATTCATCCAATGATACAAAAACACCTATTGGATGCACAAGATTGGTTAAAAACCCTAATTGGACAAGAATTAGCCTAGGGAGGACAAAAATGACCTAATTGTTCATCCAATGTCACAAAAAAACCTATTGGATGCACATAATTGGTTAGAAACCCTAATTGGACAAGATTAACTTTAGGGACGACGAAAATGACCTAAATGTTCATCCAATGACACAAAACACCTATTGGATCCACAAGATTGGTTAAAAACCCTAATTGGACAAGATTAAGTGTAAGGAGGTCGAAAATGACATAAATATTCATCCAATGACACAAAAACACCTATTGGATGCACAAGAATGGTTAAAAACCCTAATTGGACAAGATTAAGTTTAGGGAGGACGAAAATGACCTAAATGTTCATCCAATGACACAAAACACCTATTGGATCCACATGATTGGTTAAAAACCCTAATTGAACAAGATTAAGTGTAAGGAGGACGAAAATGACATAAATATTCATCCAATGACACAAAAACACCTATTGGATGCACAAGATTGGTTAAAAACCCAAATTGGACAAGAATTAGCCTAGGGAGGACGAAAATGACCTAATTGTTCATCCAATGATACAAAAAAACCTATTGGATGCACATAATTGGTTAGAAACCCTAATTGGACAAGATTAACTTTAGGGAGGACGAAAATGACCTAAATGTTCATCCAGTGACACAAAACACCTATTGGATCCACAAGATTGGTTAAAAACCCTAATTGGACAAGATTAAGTGTTAGGAGGTCGAAAATGACATAAATATTCATCCAATGACACAAAAACACCTATTGGATGCACAAGATTGGTTAAAAACCCTAATTGGACAAGATTAAGTTTAGGGAGGACAAAAATGACCTAAATGTTCATCCAATGACACAAAACACCTATTGGATCCACAAGATTGGTTAAAAACCCTAATTGGACAAGATTAAGTGTAAGGAGGACGAAAATGACATAAATGTTCATCCAATGACACAAAAACACCTATTGGATGCACAAGATTGGTTAAAAACCCTAATTGGACAAGAATAAGCCTAGGGAGAACGAAAATGACCTAAATTTTCATCCATTGACACAAAACACCTATTGGATGCACAAGATTGGTTAAAAACCCTAATTGGACAAGAGTTTGGCTAGGGAGGACGAGAATGACCTAATTGTTCATCCAATGATACAAAAACACCTATTGGATGCACAAAATTGGTTAGAAACCCTAATTGGACAAGATTAAGTGTAGGGAGGACGAAAGTGACATAAATATTTATCCAATGACACAAAAACACCTATTGGATGCACAAGATTGGTTAAAAACCCTAATTGGACAAGATTAAGTGTAAGGAGTACGAAAATGACATAAATATTCATCCAATGACACAAAAAAACCTATTGGATGCACAAGATTGGTTAAAAACCCTAATTGGACAAGAATTAGCCTAGGTTGGACGAAAATGACGTAAATGTTCATCCAATGACACAAAACACCTATTGGATGCACAAGATTTCTTAAGAACCCTAATTGGACAAGAATTAGCCTAGGGAGGACGAAAATGACCTAAATGTTCATCCAATGACACAAAAACACCTATTGGATGCACAAGATTGGGGAAAAACCCTAATTGGACAACAATAAGCCTAGGGAGAACGAAAATGACCTAAATATTCATCCAATGACACAAAACACCTATTGGATGCACAAGATTGGTTAGAAACCCTAATTGGACAAGATTAAGTTTAGGGAGGACGAAAATGACCTAAAATGTTCATCCAATGACACAAAACACCTATTGGATGCACAAGATTGGTTAAAAACCCTAATTGGAAAAGAATTAGCCTAGGGAGGACGAAAATGACCTAATTGTTCATCCAATGTCACAAAAAAACCTATTGGATGCACATAATTGGTTAGAAACCCTAATTGGACAAGATTAACTTTAGGGAGGACGAAAATGACCTAAATGGTCATCCAATGACACAAAACACCTATTGGATCCACAAGATTGGTTAAAAACCCTAATTGGACAAGAATAAGCCTAGGGAGAACGAAAATGACCTAAATTTTCATCCATTGACACAAAACACCTATTGGATGCACAAGATTGGTTAAAAACCCTAATTGGACAAGAATTTGGCTAGGGAGGACGAAAATGACCTAATTGTTCATCCAATGATACAAAAACACCTATTGGATGCACAAAATTGGTTAGAAACCCTAATTGGACAAGATTAAGTGTAGGGAGGACGAAAGTGACATAAATATTCATCCAATGACACAAAAAAACCTATTGGATGCACAAGATTGGTTAAAAACCCTAATTGGACAAGAATTAGCCTAGGTTGGACGAAAATGACGTAAATGTTCATCCAATGACACAAAACACCTATTGGATGCACAAGATTGCTTAAGAACCCTAATTGGACAAGATTAAGTTTAGGGAGAACGAAAATTACCTAAATGTTCATCCAATGACACAAAACACCTATTGGATGCACAAGATTGGTTAGAAACCCTAATTGGACAAGATTAAGTTTAGGGAGGATGAAAATGACCTAAATTTTCATCCATTGACACAAAACACCTATTGGATGCACAAGATTGGTTAAAAACCCTAATTGGACAAGAATTAGCCTAGGGAGGACAAAAATGACCTAAATGTTGATCCAATGATACAAAAACACCTATTGGATGCACAATATTGGTTAGAAACCCTAATTGGACAAGATTAAGTTTAGGGAGGACGAAAATGACCTAAATGTTCATCCAATGACACAAAACACCTATTGGATGCACAAGATTGGTTAGAAACCCTGATTGGACAAGATTAAGTTTAGGGAGGACGAAAATGACCTAAAACGTTCATCCAATGACACAAACGTTCATCCAATGACACAAAACACCTATTGGATGCACAAGATTGGTTAAAAACCCTAATTAGACAAGAAATAGCCTATGGAGGACGAAAACGACCTAATTGTTCATCCAATGATACAAAAACACCTATTGGATGCACAAAATTGGTTAGAAACCCTAATTGGACAAGATTAAGTGTAGGGAGGACGAAAATGACATAAAAATTCATCCAATGACACAAAAACACCTATTGGATGCACAAGATTGGTTAAAAACCCTAATTGGACAAGATTAAGTGTAAGGAGTACGAAAATGACATAAATATTCATCCAATGACACAAAAAAACCTATTGGATGCACAAGATTGGTTAAAAACCCTAATTGGACAAGAATTAGCCTAGGGAGGACAAAAATGACCTAATTGTTCATCCAATGACACAAAAAAACCTATTGGATGCACATGATTTGTTAGAAACCCTAATTGGACAAGATTAAGTTTAGGGACGATGAAAATGACCTAAATGTTCATCCAATGATACAAAAACACCTATTGGATGCACAAAATTGGTTAGAAACCCTAATTGGACAAGATTAAGTGTAGGGAGGACGAAAATGACATAAAAATTCATCCAATGACACAAAAACACCTATTGGATGCACAAGATTGGTTAAAAACCCTAATTGGACAAGATTAAGTGTAAGGAGTACGAAAATGACATAAATATTCATCCAATGACACAAAAAAACCTATTGGATGCACAAGATTGGTTAAAAACCCTAATTGGACAAGAATTAGCCTAGGTTGGACGAAAATGACGTAAATGTTCATCCAACGACACAAAAACACCTATTGGAAGTACAAGATTGGTTAGAAACCCTAATTGGACAAGAATTAGCCTAGGGATGACGAAAATGACCTAAATGTTCATCCAATGACACAAAACACCTATTGGATGCACAAGATTGGTTAAAAACTCTAATTGGACAAGAATTAGCCTAGGGATACGAAAATGACCTAATAGTTCATCCAATGACACAAAAACACCTATTGGATGCACAAGATTGGTTAAAAACCCTAATTGGACAAGATTAAGTGTAAGGAGTACGAAAATGACATAAATATTCATCCAATGACACAAAAAAACCTATTGGATGCACAAGATTGGTTAAAAACCCTAATTGGACAAGAATTAGCCTAGGTTGGACGAAAATGACGTAAATGTTCATCCAATGACACAAAACACCTATTGGATGCACAAGATTGGTTAAAAACCCTAATTGGACAAGAATTAGCCTAGGTTGGACGAAAATGACGTAAATGTTCATCCAATGACACAAAACACCTATTGGATGCACAAGATTGGTTACAAACCCTAATTGGACAAGATTAAGTGTAGGGAGGACGAAAATGACATAAATATTCATCCAATGACACAAAAACACCTATTGGATGCAAAAGATTGGTTAAAAACCCTAATTGGACAAGAATTAGCCTAGGGAGGACGAAAATGACCTAATTGTTCATCAAATGATACAAAAACACCTATTGGAAGTACAAGATTGGTTAGAAACCCTAATTGGACAAGAATTAGCCTAGGGAAGACGAAAATGACCTAAATGTTCATCCAATGACACAAAAACACCTATTGGATGCACAAGATTGGTTAAAAACCCTAATTGGACAAGAATAAGCCTAGGGAGAACGAAAATGACCTAAATTTTCATCCATTGACACAAAACACCTATTGGATGCACAAGATTGGTTAAAAACCCTAATTGGACAAGAATTAGCCTAGGGAGGACGAAAATGACGTAAATGTTCATCCAATGACACAAAAACACCTATTGGAAGTACAAGATTGGTTAGAAACCCTAATTGGACAAGAATTAGCCTAGGGAAGACGAAAATGACCTAAATGTTCATCCAATGACACAAAACACCTATTGGATACACAAGATTGCTTAAAAACCCTAATTGGACAAGAATTAGCCTAGGGAGGACGAAAATGACCTAATTGTTCATCCAATGACACAAAAAAACCTATTGGATGCACATGATTGGTTTGAAACCCTAATTGGACAAGATTAAGTTTAGGGAGGACAAAAATGACCTAAATGTTCATCCAATGACACAAAACACCTATTGGATGCACAAGATTGGTTAAAAACCCTAATTGGACAAGATTAAGTGTAAGTAGGACGAAAATGACATAAATATTCATCCAATGACACAAAAACACCTATTGGATGCACAAGATTGGTTAAAAACCCTAATTGGACAAGATTAAGTGTAGGGAGTACGAAAATGACATAAATATTCATCCAATGACACAAAAACACCTATTGGATGCACAAGATTGGTTAAAAACCCTAATTGGACAAGAATTAGCCTAGGTTGGAAGAAAATGACGTAAATGTTCATCCAATGACACAAAAACACCTATTGGATGCACAAGATTGGTTAAAAACCCTAATTGGACAAGAATTAGCCTAGGGAGGACGAAAATGACCTAAATGTTCATCCAATGACACAAAAAAACCTATTGGATGCACATGATTGGTTAGAAACCCTAATTGGACAAGATTAAGTTTAGGGAGGACGAAAATGACCTAATTGTTCATCAAATGATACAAAAACACCTATTGGATGCACAATATTGGTTAGAAACCCTAATTGGACAAGATTAAGTTTAGGGAGGACGAAAATGACCTAAATATTCATCCAATGACACAAAACATCTATTGGATCCACAAGATTTGTTAGAAACCCTAATTGGACAAG
The DNA here is from genome assembly GCA_037974835.1 of Cicer judaicum. Classification (NCBI taxonomy): domain Eukaryota; kingdom Viridiplantae; phylum Streptophyta; class Magnoliopsida; order Fabales; family Fabaceae; genus Cicer; species Cicer judaicum. The sequence continues at coordinate 88,749 of JBBPBS010001057.1, read as the reverse complement.
ATTAAGTTTAGGGAGGACGAAAATGACCTAATTGTTCATCCAATGATACAAAAACACCAATTGGATGCACAAAATTGGTTAGAAACCCTAATTGGACAAGATTAAGTTTAGGGAGGACGAAAATGACCTAAATGTTCATCCAATGACACAAAACACCTATTGGATGCACAAGATTGGTAAAAAACCCTAATTGGACAAGATTAAGTGTAAGGAGGACGAAAATGACATAAATATTCATCCAATGACACAAAAGCACCTATTGGATGCACAAGATTGGTTAAAAACCCTAATTGGACAAGATTAAGTTTAGGGAGGACGAAAATGACCTAAATGTTCATCCAATGACACAAAACACCTGTTGGATGCACAAGATTGGTTAATAACCCTAATTGGACAAGAATTAGCCTAGGGAGGACGTAAATGACCTAATTGTTCATCCAATGATATAAAAACACCTATTGGATGCACAAAATTGGTTAGAAACCCTAATTGGAAAAGATTAAGTGTAGGGAGGACGAAAATGACATAAATATTCATCCAGTGACACAAAACCACCTATTGGATCCACAAGATTGGTTAAAAACCCTAATTGGACAAGATTAAGTGTAGGGAGTACGAAAATGACATAAATATTCATCCAATGACACAAAAACACCTATTGGATGCACAAGATTGGTTAAAAACCCTAATTGGACAAGAATTAGCCTAGGTTGGAAGAAAATGACGTAAATGTTCATCCAATGACACAAAAACACCTATTGGAAGTACAAGATTGGTTAGAAACCGTAATTGGACAAGAATTAGCCTAGGGAGGACGAAAATGACCTAAATGTTCATCCAATGACACAAAACACCTATTGGATGCACAAGATTGCTTAAAAACCCTAATTGGACAAGAATTAGCCTAGGGAGGACGAAAATGACCTAATTGTTCATCCAATGACACAAAAAAACCTATTGGATGCACATGATTGGTTAGAAACCCTAATTGGACAAGATTAAGTTTAGGGAGGACGAAAATGACCTAAATGTTCATCCAATGACACAAAACACCTATTGGATGCAAAAGATCTGTTAAAAACCCTAATTGGACAAGATTAAGTGTAAGGAGGACGAAAATGACATAAATATTCATCCAATGACACAAAAACACCTATTGGATGCACAAGATTGGTTAAAAACCCTAATTGGACAAGATTAAGTGTAGGGAGTACGAAAATGACATAAATATTCCTCCAATGACACAAAAACACCTATTGGATGCACAAGATTGGTTAAAAACCCTAATTGGACAAGAATTAGCCTAGGTTGGACGAAAATGACGTAAATGTTCATCCAATGACACAAAAACACCTATTGGATGCACAAGATTGATTAAAAACCCTAATTGGACAAGAATAAGCCTAGGGAGAACGAAAATGACCTAAATTTTCATCCATTGACACAAAACACCTATTGGATGCACAAGATTGGTTAAAAACCCTAATTGGACAAGAATTTGGCTAGGGAGGACGAAAATGACCTAATTGTTCATCCAATGATACAAAAA
>JBBPBS010001057.1:55261-86946 GCA_037974835.1 Cicer judaicum | reverse complement strand
GAAAATGACCTAAATTTTCATCCATTGACACAAAACACCTATTGGATGCACAAGATTGGTTAAAAACCCTAATTGGACAAGAATTAGCCTAGGGAGGACAAAAATGACCTAAATGTTGATCCAATGATACAAAAACACCTATTGGATGCACAATATTGGTTAGAAACCCTAATTGGACAAGATTAAGTTTAGGGAGGACGAAAATGACCTAAATGTTCATCCAATGACACAAAACACCTATTGGATGCACAAGATTGGTTAGAAACCCTGACTGGACAAGATTAAGTTTAGGGAGGACGAAAATGACCTACAACGTTCATCCAATGACACAAAACACCTATTGGATGCACAAGATTGGTTAAAAACCCTAATTAGACAAGAAATAGCCTAGGGAGGACGAAAATGACCTAATTGTTCATCAATGATACAAAAACACCTATTGGATGCACAATATTGGTTAGAAACCCTAATTGGACAAGATTAAGTTTAGCGAGGACGAAAATGACCTAAAAGTTCATCCAATGACACAAACACCTATTGGATGCACAAGATTGGTTAGAAACCCTGATTGGACAAGATTAAGTTTAGGGACGACGAAAATGACCTACAACGTTCATCCAATGACACAAAACACCTATTGGATGCACAAGATTGGTTAAAAACCCTAATTAGACAAGAAATAGCCTAGGGAGGACGAAAATGACCTAATTGTTCATCCAATGATACAAAAACACCTATTGGATGCACAATATTGGTTAGAAACCCTAATTGGACAAGATTAAGTTTAGGGAGGACGAAAATGACCTAAATGTTCATCCAATGACACAAAACACCTATTGGATCCACAAGATTGGTTAAAAACCCTAATTGGACAAGATTAAGTGTAAGGAGGACTAAAATGACATAAATATTCATCCAATGACACAAAAACACCTATTGGATGCACAAGATTGGTTAAAAACCCTAATTGGACAACATTAACTTTAGGGAGGACGAAAATGACCTAAATGTTCATGCAATGACACAAAACACCTATTGGATGCACAAGATTGGTTAAAAACCCTAATTGGACAACATTAAGTGTAAGGAGGACGAAAATGACATAAATATTCATCCAATGACACAAAAACACCTATTGGATGCACAAGATTGGTTAAAAACCCTTATTGGACAAGAATTAGCCTAGGGAGGACGAAAATGACCTAAATGTTTATCAAACGATACAAAAACACCTATTGGAAGTACAAGATTGGTTAGAAACCCTAATTGGACAAGAATTACCTTAGGGAAGCCGAAAATGACCTAAATGTTCATCCAATGACACAAAAACACCTATTGGATGCACAAGATTGGTTAAAAACCCTAATTGGACTAGAATAAGCCTAGGGAGAACGAGAATGACCTAAATTTTCATCCATTGACACAAAACACCTACTGGATGCACAAGATTGGTTAAAAACCCTAATTGGACAAGAATTTGGCTAGGGAGGACGAAAATGACCTAATTGTTCATCCAATGATACAAAAACACCTATTGGATGCACAAAATTGGTTAGAAACCCTAATTGGACAAGATTAAGTGTAGGGAGGACGAACATGACATAAATATTCATCCAATGACACAAAAACACCTATTGGATGCACAAGATTGGTTAAAAACCCTAATTGGACAAGATTAAGTGTAGGGAGTACGAAAATGACATAAATATTCCTCCAATGACACAAAAACACCTATTGGATGCACAAGATTGGTTAAAAACCCTAATTGGACAAGAATTAGCCTAGGTAGGACGAAAATGACGTAAATGTTCATCCAATGACACAAAAACACCTATTGGATGCACAAGATTGGTTAAAAACCCTAATTGGACAAGAATTAGCCTAGGGAGGACGAAAATGACCTAAATGTTCATCCAATGACACAAAACACCTATTGGATCCACAAGATTGGTTAAAAATCCTAATTGGACAAGATTAAGTGTAGGGAGTACGAAAATGACATAAATATTCATCCAATGACACAAAAACACCTATTGGATGCACAAGATTGGTTAAAAACCCTTATTGGACAAGAATTAGCCTAGGGAGGACGAAAATGACCTAAATGTTTATCAAATGATACAAAAACACCTATTGGAAGTACAAGATTGGTTAGAAACCCTAATTGGACAAGAATTAGCCTAGGAAAGACGAAAATGACCTAAATGTTCATCCAATGACACAAAAACACCTATTGGATGCACAAGATTGGTTAAAAACCCTAATTGGACAAGAATAAGCCTAGGGAGAACGAAAATGACCTAAATTTTCATCCATTGACACAAAACACCTATTGGATGCACAAGATTGGTTAAAAACCCTAATTGGACAAGAATTTGGCTAGGGAGGACGAAAATGACCTAATTGTTCATCCAATGATACAAAAACACCTATTGGATGCACAAAATTGGTTAGAAACCCTAATTTGACAAGATTAAGTGTAGGGAGGACGAAAATGACATAAATATTCATCCAATGACACAAAAACACCTATTGGATGCACAAGATTGGTTAAAAACCCTAATTGGACAAGATTAAGTGTAGGGAGGACGAAAATGACATAAATATTCATCCAATGACACAAAAACACCTATTGGATGCACAAGATTGGTTAAAAACCCTAATTGGAAAAGAATTAGCCTAGGGAGGACGAAAATGACCTAAATGTTCATCCAATGACACAAAAACACCTATTGGATGCACAAGATTGGTTAAAAACCCTAATTGGAGAAGAATTAGCCTAGGGAGGACGAAAATGACCTAATTGTTCATCCAATGATACAAAAACACCTATTGGATGCACAATATTGGTTAGAAACCCTAATTGGACAAGATTAAGTTTAGGGAGGACGAAAATGACCTAAATGTTCATCCAATGACACAAAACACCTATTGGATACACAAGATTGGTTAGAAACCCTAATTGGACAAGATTAAGTTTAGGGAGGACGAAAATGACCTAAAATGTTCATCCAATGACACAAAACACCTATTGGATGCACAAGATTGGTTAAAAACCCTAATTAGACAAGAAATAGCCTAGGGAGGACGAAAATGACCTAATTGTTCATCCAATGATACAAAAACACCTATTGGATGCACAATATTGGTTAGAAACCCTTATTGGACAAGATTAAGTTTAGGGAGGACGAAAATGACCTAAATATTCATCCAATGACACAAAAACACCTATTGGATGCACAAGATTGGTTAAAAACCCTAATTGGACAAGATTAAGTGTAAGGAGGACGAAAATGACATAAATATTCATCCAATGACACAAAAACACCTATTGGATGCACAAGATTGGTTAAAAACCCTAATTGGACAAGAATAAGCCTAGGGAGAACGAAAATGACCTAAATTTTCATCCATTGACACAAAACACCTATTGGATACACAATATTGGTTAAAAACCCTAATTGGACAAGAATTAGCCTAGGGAGGACGAAAATGACCTAATTGTGCATCCAATGACACAAAAAAACCTATTGGATGCACATGATTGGTTAGAAACCCTAATTGGACAAGGTTAAGTTTAGGGAGGACGAAAATGACCTAAATGTTCATCCAATGACACAAAACACCTATTGGATGCACAAGATTGGTTAAAAACCCTAATTGGACAAGATTAAGTGTAAGGAGGACGAAAATGACATAAAATGTTCATCCAATGACACAAAACACCTATTGGATGCACAAGATTGGTTAAAAACCCTAATAGGACAAGATTAAGTGTAAGGAGGACGAAAATGACATAAATATTCATCCAATGACACAAAAACACCTATTGGATGCACAAGATTGGTTAAAAACCCTAATTGGACAAGATTAAGTTTAGGGAGGACGAAAATGACCTAAATGTTCATCCAATGACACAAAACACCTATTGGATCCACAAGATTGGTTAAAAACCCTAATTGGACAAGATTAAGTGTAAGGAGGACGAAAATGACATAAATATTCATCCAATGACACAAAAACACCTATTGGATGCACAAGATTGGTTAAAAACCCTAATTGGATAAGATTAAGTGTACGGAGTACGAAAATGACATAAATATTCATCCAATGATACAAAAACACCTATTGGATGCACATGATTGGTTAAAAACCCTTATTGGACAAGAATTAGCCTAGGGAGGACGAAAATGACCTAAATGTTTATCAAATGATACAAAAACACCTATTGGAAGTACAAGATTGGTTAGAAACCCTAATTGGACAAGAATTACCTTAGGGAAGACGAAAATGACCTAAATGTTCATCCAATGACACAAAAACACCTATTGGATGCACAATATTGGTTAAAAACCCTAATTGGACTAGAATAAGCCTAGGGAGAACGAAAATGACCTAAATTTTCATCCATTGACACAAAACACGTACTGGATGCACAAGATTGGTTAAAAACCCTAATTGGACAAGAATTTGGCTAGGGAGGACGAAAATGACCTAATTGTTCATCCAATGATACAAAAACACCTATTGGATGCACAAAACTGGTTAGAAACCCTAATTGGACAAGATTAAGTGTAGGGAGGACGAACATGACATAAATATTCATCCAATGACACAAAAACACCTATTGGATGCACAAGATTGGTTAAAAACCCTAATTGGACAAGATTAAGTGTAGGGAGTACGAAAATGACATAAATATTCATCCAATGACACAAAAACACCTATTGGATGCACAAGATTGGTTAAAAACCCTAATTGGACAAGAATTAGCCTAGGTTGGAAGAAAATGACGTAAATGTTCATCCAATGATACAAAAACACCTATTGGAAGTACAAGATTGGTTAGAAACCCTAATTGGACAAGAATTAGCCTACGGAGGACGAAAATGACCTAAATGTTCATCCAATGACACAAAACACCTATTGGATGCACAAGATTGGTTAAAAACCCTAATTGGACAAGAATTAGCCTAGGGAGGACGAAAATGACCTAAATGTTCATCCAATGACACAAAACACCTATTGGATGCACAAGATTGGTTAAAAACCGTAATTGGAGAAGAATTAGCCTAGGGAGGACGAATGACCTAATTGTTCATCCAATGACACAAACACAACTATTGGATGCACAAGATTGGTTAGAAACCCTAATTGGACAAGCATAAGCCTAGGGAGGATGAAAATGACCTAAATATTCATCCAATGACACAAAACACCTATTGGATGCACAAGATTCGTTAAAAACCCTAATTGGACAAGAATAAGTGTAGGGAGGACGAAAATGACCTAAATGTTCATCCAATGACACAAAACACCTATTGGATGCACAAGATTGGTTAAAAACCCTAATTGGACAAGAATTAGCCTAGGGAGGACGAAAATGACCTAAATGTTCATCCAATGATACAAAAACACCTATTGGATGCACAATATTGGTTAGAAACCCTAATTGGACAAGATTAAGTTTAGGGAGGACGAAAATGACCTAAATGTTCATCCAATGACACAAAACACCTATTGGATGCACAAGATTGGTTAGAAACCCTGATTGGACAAGATTAAGTTTAGGGAGGACGAAAATGACCTACAACGTTCATCCAATGACACAAAACACCTATTGGATGCACAAGCTTGGTTAAAAACCCTAATTAGACAAGAAATAGCCTAGGGAGGACGAAAATGACCTAATTGTTCATCCAATGATACAAAAACACCTATTGGATGCACAATATTGGTTAGAACCCTAATTGGACAAGATTAAGTTTAGCGAGGACGAAAATGACCTAAATGTTCATCCAATGACACAAAACACCTATTGGATCCACAAGATTGGTTAAAAACCCTAATTGGACAAGATTAAGTGTAAGGAGGACTAAAATGACATAAATATTCATCCAATGACACAAAAACACCTATTGGATGCACAAGATTGGTTAAAAACCCTAATTGGACAAGATTAAGTTTAGGGAGGACGAAAATGACCTAAATGTTCATCCAATGACACAAAACACCTATTGGATCCACAAGATTGGTTAAAAACCCTAATTGGACAACATTAAGTGTAAGGAGGACGAAAATGACATAAATATTCATCCAATGACACAAAAACACCTATTGGATGCACAAGATTGGTTAAAAACCCTTATTGGACAAGAATTAGCCTAGGGAAGACGAAAATGACCTAAATGTTTATCAAACGATACAAAAACACCTATTGGAAGTACAAGATTGGTTAGAAACCCTAATTGGACAAGAATTACCTTAGGGAAGCCGAAAATGACCTAAATGTTCATCCAATGACACAAAAACACCTATTGGATGCACAAGATTGGTTAAAAACCCTAATTGGACTAGAATAAGCCTAGGGAGAACGAAAATGACCTAAATTTTCATCCATTGACACAAAACACCTACTGGATGCACAAGATTGGTTAAAAACCCTAATTGGACAAGAATTTGGCTAGGGAGGACGAAAATGACCTAATTGTTCATCCAATGATACAAAAACACCTATTGGATGCACAAAATTGGTTAGAAACCCTAATTGGACAAGATTAAGTGTAGGGAGGACGAACATGACATAAATATTCATCCAATGACACAAAAACACCTATTGGATGCACAAGATTGGTTAAAAACCCTAATTGGACAAGATTAAGTGTAGGGAGTACGAAAATGACATAAATATTCATCCAATGACACAAAAACACCTATTGGATGCACAAGATTGGTTAAAAACCTTAATTGGACAAGATTAAGTTTAGGGAGGACGAAAATGACCTAAATGTTCATCCAATGACATAAAACACCTATTGGATGCACAAGATTGGTTAAAAACCCTAATTGGACAAAATTAAGTGTAAGGAGGACGAAAATGACATAAATATCCATCCAACGACACAAAAACACCTATTGGATGCACAAGATTGGTTAAAAACCCTAATTGGACAAGATTAAGTTTAGGGAGGACGAAAATGACCTAAATGTTCATCCAATGACACAAAACACCTATTGGATGCACAAGATTGGTTAGAAACCCTAATTGGACAAGATTAAGTTTAGGAAAGACGAAAATGACCTAAATGTTCATCCAATGACACAAAACACCTATTGGATGCACAATGTTGGTTAAAAACCCTAATTGGACAAGATTAAGTTTAGGGAGGACGAAAATGACATAAATATTCATCCCATGACACAAAAACACCTATTGGATGCACAAGATTGGTTAAAAACCCTAATTGGACAAGAATTAGCCTAGGGAGGACGAAAATGACCTAAATGTTCATCCAATGATACAAAAACACCTATTGGAAGTACAAGATTGGTTAGAAACCCTAATTGGACAAGAATTAGCCTAGGGAGGACGAAAATGACCTAAATGTTCATCAAATGATACAAAAACACCTATTGGATGCACAAAATTGGTTAGAAACCCTAATTGGACAAGATTAAGTGTAGGGAGGACGAAAATGACATAAATATTCATCCAATGATACAAAAACACCTATTGGATGCACAAGATTGGTTAAAAACCCTAATTGGACAAGATTAAGTGTAGGGAGTACGAAAATGACATAAATATTGATCCAATGACACAAAAACACCTATTGGATGCACAAGATTGGTTAAAAACCCTAATTGGACAAGAATTAGCCTAGGGAGGACGAAAATGACCTAAATGTTCATCAAATGATACAAAAACACCTATTGAAAGTACAAGATTTGTTAGAAACCCTAATTGGACAACAATTAGCCTAGGGAGGACGAAAATGACCTAAATCTTCATCAAATGATACAAAAACACCTATTGAAAGTACAAGATTGGTTAGAAACCCTAATTGGACAAGAATTAGCCTAGGGAAGACGAAAATGACCTAAATGTTCATCCAATGACACAAAAACACCTATTGGATGCACAAGATTGGTTAAAAACCCTAATTGGACAAGAATAAGCCTAGGGAGAACGAAAATGACCTAAATTTTCATCCATTGACATAAAACACCTATTGGATGCACAAGATTTGTTAAAAACCCTAATTGGACAAGAATTAGCCTAGGGAGGACGAAAATGACCTAAATGTTCATCCATTGACACAAAACACCTATTGGATGCACAAGATTGGTTAAAAACCCTAATTGGACAAGAATTAGCCTAGGGAGGACGAAAATGACCTAATTGTGCATCCAATGACACAAAAAAACCTATTGGATGCACATGATTGGTTAGAAACCCTAGTTGGACAAGATTAAGTTTAGGGAGGACGAAAATGACCTAAATGTTCATCCAATGACACAAAACACCTATTGGATGCACAAGATTTGTTAAAAACCCTAATTGGACAAGAATTAGCCTAGGGAGGACGAAAATGACCTAATTGTTCATCCAATGATACAAAAACAACTATTGGATGCACAATATTGCTTAGAAACCCTAATTGGACAAGATTAAGTTTATGGAGGACGAAAATGACCTAAATGTTCATCCATTGACACAAAACACCTATTGGATGCACAAGATTGGTTAAAAACCCTAATTGGACAAGAATTAGCCTAGGGAGGACGAAAATGACCTAATTGTGCATCCAATGACACAAAAAAACCTATTGGATGCACATGATTGGTTAGAAACCCTAGTTGGACAAGATTAAGTTTAGGGAGGACGAAAATGACCTAAATGTTCATCCAATGACACAAAACACCTATTGGATGCACAAGATTGGTTAAAAATCCTAATAGGACAAGATTAAGTGTAAGGAGGACGAAAATGACATAAATATTCATCCAATGACACAAAAACACCTATTGGATGCACAAGATTGGTTAAAAACCCTAATTGGACAAGATTAAGTTTAGGGAGGACGAAAATGACCTAAATGTTCATCCAATGACACAAAACACCTGTTGGAAGTACAAGATTGGTTAGAAAACCAAATTGGACAAGAATTAGCCTAGGGAGAACGAAAATGACCTAAATGTTCATCCAATGACACAAAACACCTATTGGATGCACAAGATTGGTTAAAAACCCTAATTGGACAAGATTAAGTGTAAGGAGGACGAAAATGACATAAAATGTTCATCCAATGACACAAAACACCTATTGGATGCACAAGATTGTTGAAAAACCCTAATTGGACAAGAATTAGCCTAGGGAGGACGTAAATGACCTAATTGTTCATCCAATGATACAAAAACACCTATTGGATGCACAAAATTGGTTAGAAACCCTAATTGGACAAGATTAAGTGTAGGGAGGACGAAAATGACATAAATATTCATGCAATGACACAAAAACACCTATTGGATGCACAAGATTGGTTAAAAACCCTAATTGGACAAGAATTAGCCTTGGGAGGACGAAAATGACCTAATTGTTCATCCAATGACACAATAAAACCTATTGGATGCACATGATTGGTTAGAAACCCTAATTGGACAAGATTAAGTTTAGGGAGGACGAAAATGACCTAAATGTTCATCCAATGACACAAAACACCTATTGGATGCACAAGATTGGTTACAAACCCTAATTGGACAAGATTAAGTGTAAGGAGGACGAAAATGACATAAAATGTTCATCCAATGACACAAAACACCAATTGGATGCACAAGATTGGTTAAAAACCCTAATTGGACAAGAATTAGCCTAGGGAGGACGTAAATGACCTAATTGTTCATCCAATGATACAAAAACACCTATTGGATGCACAAAATTGGTTAGAAACCCTAATTGGACAAGATTAAGTTTAGGGAGGACGAAAATGACATAAATATTCATCCAATAACACAAAAACACCTATTGGATGCACAAGATTGGTTAAAAACCCTAATTGGACAAGAATTAGTCTAGGGAGGACGAAAATGACCTAACTGTTCATCAAATGATACAAAAACACCTATTGGAAGTACAAGATTGGTTAGAAACGCTAATTGGACAAGATTAAGTGTAGGGAGTACGAAAATGACATAAATATTCATCCAATGACACAAAAACACCTATTGGATGCACAAGATTGGTTAAAAACCCTAATTGGACAAGAATTAGCCTAGGTTGGACGAAAATGACATAAATGTTCATCCAATGACACAAAAACACCTATTGGATGCACAAGATTGGTTAAAAACCCTAATTGGACAAGAATTAGCCTAGAAAGGACGAAAATGACCTAAATGTTCATCCAATGACACAAAACACCTATTGGATCCACAAGATTGGTTAAAAACCCTAATTGGACAAGATTAAGTGTAAGGAGGACGAAAATGACATAAATATTCATCCAATGACACAAAAACACCTATTGGATGCACAAGATTGGTTAAAAACCCTAATTGGACAAGATTAAGTGTAGGGAGTACGAAAATGACATAAATATTCATCCAATGACACAAAAACACCTATTGGATGCACAAGATTGGTTAAAAACCCTAATTGGACAAGAATTAGCCTAGGGAGGACGAAAATGACCTAAATGTTCATCCAATGATACAAAAACACCTATTGGAAGTACAAGATTGGTTAGAAACCCTAATTGGACAAGAATTAGCCTAGGGAGGACGAAAATGACCTAAATGTTCATCAAATGATACAAAAACACCTATTGGATGCACAAAATTGGTTAGAAACCCTAATTGGACAAGATTAAGTGTAGGGAGGACGAAAATGACATAAATATTCATCCAATGACACAAAACACCTATTGGATGCACAAGATTGGTTAAAAACCCTAATTGGACAAGATTAAGTGTAGGGAGTACGAAAATGACATATATATTCATCCAATGACACAAAAACACCTATTGGATGCACAAGATTGCTTAAAAACCCTTATTGGACAAGAATTAGCCTAGGGAGGACGAAAATGACCTAAATGTTTATCCAATGATACAAAAACACCTATTGGAAGTACAAGATTGGTTAGAAACCCTAATTGGACAAGAATTAGCCTAGGAAAGACGAAAATGACCTAAATGTTCATCCAATGACACAAAAACACCTATTGGATGCACAAGATTGGTTAAAAACCCTAATTGGACAAGAATAAGCCTAGGGAGAACGAAAATGACCTAAATTTTCATCCATTGAAACAAAACACCTATTGGATGCACAAGATTGGTTAAAAACCCTAATTGGACAAGAATTTGGCTAGGGAGGACGAAAATGACCTAATTGTTCATCCAATGATACAAAAACACCTATTGGATGCACAAAATTGGTTAGAAACCCTAATTGGACAAGATTAAGTGTAGGGAAGACGAAAATGACCTAAATGTTTATCAAACGATACAAAAACACCTATTGGAAGTACAAGATTGGTTAGAAACCCTAATTGGACAAGAATTACCTTAGGGAAGCCGAAAATGACCTAAATGTTCATCCAATGACACAAAAACACCTATTGGATGCACAAGATTGGTTAAAAACCCTAATTGGACAAGAATAAGCCTAGGGAGAACGAAAATGACCTAAATTTTCATCCATTGAAACAAAACACCTATTGGATGCACAAGATTGATTAAAAACCCTAATTGGACAAGAATTTGGCTAGGGAGGACGAAAATGACCTAATTGTTCATCCAATGATACAAAAACACCTATTGGATGCACAAAATTGGTTAGAAACCCTAACTGGACAAGATTAAGTGTAGGGAGGACGAAAATGACATAAATATTCATCCAATGACACAAAAACACCTATTGGATGCACAAGATTGGTTAAAAACCCTAATTGGACAAGATTAAGTGTAGGGAGTACGAAAATGACATAAATATTCATCCAATGACACAAAAACACCTATTGGATGCACAAGATTGGTTAAAAACCCTAATTGGACAAGAATTAGCCTAGGGAGGACGAAAATGACCTAAATGTTCATCAAATGATACAAAAACACCTATTGAAAGTACAAGATTTGTTAGAAACCCTAATTGGACAACAATTAGCCTAGGGAGGACGAAAATGACCTAAATCTTCATCAAATGATACAAAAACACCTATTGAAAGTACAAGATTGGTTAGAAACCCTAATTGGACAAGAATTAGCCTAGGGAAGACGAAAATGACCTAAATGTTCATCCAATGACACAAAAACACCTATTGGATGCACAAGATTGGTTAAAAACCCTAATTGGACAAGAATAAGCCTAGGGAGAACGAAAATGACCTAAATTTTCATCCATTGACACAAAACACCTATCGGATGCACAAGATTGGTTAAAAACCCTAATTGGACAAGAACTAGCCTAGGGAGGACGAAAATGACCTAATTGTTCATCCAATGATACAAAAACACCTATTGGATGCACAAAATTGGTTAGAAACCCTAATTGGACAAGATTAAGTGTAGGGAGGACGAAAATGACATAAATATTCATCCAATGACACAAAAACACCTATTGGATGCACAAGATTGGTTAAAAACCCTAATTGGACAAGATTAAGTGTAGGGAGTACGAAAATGACATAAATATTCATCCAATGACACAAAAACACCTATTGGATGCACAAGATTAGTTAAAAACCCTAATTGGACAAGAATAAGCCTAGGGAGAACGAAAATGACCTAAATTTTCATCCATTGACACAAAACACCTATTGGATGCACAAGATTGGTTAAAAACCCTAATTGGACAAGAATTTGGCTAGGGAGGACGAAAATGACCTAATTGTTCATCCAATGATACAAAAACACCTATTGGATGCACAAAATTGGTTAGAAACCCTAATTGGACAAGATTAAGTGTAGGGAGGACGAAAATGACATAAATATTCATCCAATGACACAGAAACACCTATTTGATGCACAAAATTGGTTAGAAACCCTAATTGGACAAGATTAAGTGTAGGGAGGACGAAAATGACCTAAATGTTCATCCAATGACACAAAACACCTATTGGATGCACAAGATTGGTTAAAAACCCTAATTGGACAAGAATTAGCCTAGGGAGGACGAAAATGACCTTATTGTTCATCCAGTGACACAAAAAAACCTATTGGATGCACATAATTGGTTAGAAACCCTAATTGGACAAGATAAAGTTTAGGGAGGACGAAAATGACCTAAATGTTCATCCAATGACACAAAACACCTATTGGAACCACAAGATTGGTTAAAAACCCTAATTGGACAAGATTAAGTGTAAGGAGGACGAAAATGACATAAATATTCATCCAATGACACAAAAACACCTATTGGATGCACAAGATTGGTTAAAAACCCTAATTGGACAACATTAAGTTTAGGGAGGACGAAAATGACCTAAATGTTCATCCAATGACACAAAACACCTATTGGATGCACAAGATTGGTTAGAAACCCTAATTGGATTAGATTAAGTTTAGGGAGGACGAAAATGACATAAAATGTTCATCCAATGACACAAAACACCTATTGGATACACAAGATTGGTTAAAAACCCTAATTGGACAAGAATTAGCCTAGGGAGGACGTAAATGACCTAATTGTTCATCCAATGATACAAAAACACCTATTGGATGCACAAAATTGGTTAGAAACCCTAATTGGACAAGATTAAGTTTAGGGAGGACGAAAATGACATAAATATTCATCCAATAACACAAAAACACCTATTGGATGCACAAGATTGGTTAAAAACCCTAATTGGACAAGAATTAGTCTAGGGAGGACGAAAATGACCTAACTGTTCATCAAATTTTACAAAAACACCTATTGGAAGTACAAGATTGGTTAGAAACCCTAATTGGACAAGATTAAGTGTAGGGAGTACGAAAATGACATAAATATTCATCCAATGACACAAAAACACCTATTGGATGCACAACATTGGTTAAAAACCCTAATTGGACAAGAATTAGCCTAGGTTGGACGAAAATGACGTAAATGTTCATCCAATGACACAAAACACCTATTGGATGCACAAGATTGCTTAAAAACCCTAATTGGACAAGAATTAGCCTAGGGAGGACGAAAATGACCTAAATGTTCATCCAATGACACAAAAACACCTATTGGATGCACAAGATTGGTGAAAAACCCTAATTGGATAAGAATTTGGCTAGGGAGGACGTAAATGACCTAATTGTTCATCCAATGATACAAAAACACCTATTGGATGCACAAAATTGGTTAGAAACCCTAATTGGACAAGATTAATTGTAGGGAGGACGAAAATGACATAAATATTCATCCAATGACACAGAAACACCTATTGGATGCACAAGATTGGTTAAAAACCCTAATTGGACAAGATTAATTGTAGGGAGGACGAAAATGACATAAATATTCATCCAATGACACAAAAACACCTATTGGATGCACAAGATTGGTTAAAAACCCTAATTGGACAAGATTAAGTCTAGGGAGTACGAAAATGACATAAATATTCATCCAATGACACAAAAACACCTATTGGATGCACAAGATTGGTTAAAAACCCTAATTGGACAAGATTAAGTTTAGGGAGGACGAAAATGACCTAAATGTTCATCCAATGACACAAAACACCTATTGGATGCACAAGATTGGTTAAAAACCCTAATTGGACAAAATTAAGTGTAAGGGGGACGAAAATGACATAAATATTCATCCAACGACACAAAAACACCTATTGGATGCACAAGATTGGTTAAAAACCCTAATTGGACAAGAATTAGCCTAGGTTGGACGAAAATGACGTAAATGTTCATCCAATGACACAAAAACACCTATTGGATGCACAAGATTGGTTAAAAACCCTAATTGGACAAGAATTAGCCTAGGGAGGACGAAAATGACCTAAATGTTCATCCAATGACACAAAACACCTATTGGATCCACAAGATTGGTTAAAAACCCTAATTGGACAATATTAAGTGTAAGGAGGACGAAAATGACATAAATATTCATCCAATGACACAAAAACACCTATTGGATGCACAAGATTGGTTAAAAACCCTAATTGGACAACATTAAGTTTAGGGAGGACGAAAATGACCTAAATGTTCATCCAATGACACAAAACACCTATTGGATGCACAAGATTGGTTAGAAACCCTAATTGGACTAGATTAAGTTTAGGGAGGACGAAAATGACCTAAAATGTTCATCCAACGACACAAAACACCTATTGAATGCACAAGATTGGTTAAAAACCCTAATTGGACAAGAATTAGCCTAGGGAGGACGAAAATGACCTAACTGTTCATCAAATGATACAAAAACACCTATTGGAAGTACAAGATTGGTTAGAAACCCTAATTGGACAAGATTAAGTGTAGGGAGTAGGAAAATGACATAAATATTCATCCAATGACACAAAAACACCTATTGGATGCACAAGATTGATTAAAAACCCTAATTGGACAAGAATTAGCCTAGGTTGGACGAAAATGACGTAAATGTTCATCCAATGACACAAAAACACCTATTGGATGCACATAATTGGTTAGAAACCCTAATTGGACAAGATTAAGTTTAGGGAGGACGAAAATGACCTAAATGTTCATCCAATGACACAAAACACCTATTGGATGCACAAGATTGGTTAAAAACCCTAATTGGACAAGAATTAGCCTAGGTTGGACGAAAATGACGTAAATGTTCATCCAATGACACAAAACACCTATTGGATGCACAAGATTGGTTAAAAACCCTAATTGGACAAGAATTAGCCTAGGGAGGACGTAAATGACCTAATTGTTCATCCAATGATACAAAAACACCTATTGGATGCACAAAATTGGTTAGAAACCCTAATTGGACAAGATTAAGTGTAGGGAGGACGAAAATGACATAAATATTCATCCAATGACACAAAAACACCTATTGGATGCACAAGATTGGTTAAAAACCCTAATTGGACAAGAATTAGCCTAGGTTGGACGAAAATGACGTAAATGTTCATCCAATGACACAAAAACACCTATTGGATGCACAAGATTGGTTAAAAACCCTAATTGGACAAGAATTAGCCTAGGGAGGACGAAAATGACCTAATTGTTCATCCAATGACACAAAAAAACCTATTGGATGCACATGATTGGTTAGAAACCCTAATTGGACAAGATTAAGTTTAGGGAGGACTAAAATGACCTAAATGTTCATCCAATGACACAAAACACCTATTGGATGCACGAGATTGTTTAAAAACCCTAATTGGACAAGATTAAGTGTAAGGAGGACGAAAATGACATAAATATTCATCCAATGACACAAAAACACCTATTGGATGCACAAGATTGGTTAAAAACCCTAATTGGACAAGAATTAGCCTAGGGAGGACGAAAATGACCTAATTGTTCATCCATTGACACAAAACACCTATTGGATGCACAAGATTGGTTAAAAACCCTAATTGGACAAGATTAAGTGTAAGGAGGACGAAAATGACATAAATATTCATCCAATGACACAAAAACACCTATTGGATGCACAAGATTGGTTAAAAACC
Organism: Cicer judaicum; assembly: GCA_037974835.1. Taxonomy (NCBI): domain Eukaryota; kingdom Viridiplantae; phylum Streptophyta; class Magnoliopsida; order Fabales; family Fabaceae; genus Cicer; species Cicer judaicum. The sequence continues at coordinate 70,531 of JBBPBS010001057.1, read as the reverse complement.
CTAATTGGACAAGAATAAGCCTAGGGAGAACGAAAATGACCTAAATTTTCATCCATTGACACAAAACACCTATTGGATGCACAAGATTGGTTAAAAACCCTAATTGGACAAGAATTAGCCTAGGGAGGACGAAAATGACCTAATTGTTCATCCAATGATACAAAAACACCTATTGGATGCACAATATTGGTTAGAAACCCTTATTGGACAAGATTAAGTTTAGGGAGGACGAATATGACCTAAATATTCATCCAATGACACAAAACACCTATTGGATGAACAAGATTGGTTAAAAACCCTAATTGGACAAGATTAAGTGTAAGGAGGACGAAAATGACATAAATATTCATCCAATGACACAAAAACACCTATTGGATGCACAAGATTGGTTAAAAACCCTAATTGGACAAGAATAAGCCTAGGGAGAACGAAAATGACCTAAATTTTCATCCATTGACACAAAACACCTATTGGATGCACAAGATTGGTTAAAAACCCTAATTGGACAAGAATTAGCCTAGGGAGGACGAAAATGACCTAATTGTTCATCCAATGATACAAAAACACCTATTGGATGCACAATATTGGTTAGAAACCCTAATTGGACAAGATTAAGTTTAGGGAGGACGCAAATGACCTAAAATGTTCATCCAATGACACAAAACACCTATTGGATGCACAAGATTGGTTAAAAACCCTAATTGGAGAAGAATTAGCCTAGGGACGACGAAAATGACCTAATTGTTCATCCAATGACACAAAAAAACCTATTGGATGCACATGATTGGTTAGAAACCCTAATTGGACAAGATTAAGTGTAGGGAGGACGAAAATGACATAAATATTCATCCAATGACACAAAAACACCTATTGGATGCACAAGATTGGTTAAAAACCCTAATTGGACAAGAATTAGCCTAGGGAGGACGAAAATGACCTAAATGTTCATCAAATGATACAAAAACACCTATTGAAAGTACAAGATTTGTTAGAAACCCTAATTGGACAACAATTAGCCTAGGGAGGACGAAAATGACCTAAATCTTCATCAAATGATACAAAAACACCTATTGAAAGTACAAGATTGGTTAGAAACCCTAATTGGACAAGAATTAGCCTAGGGAAGACGAAAATGACCTAAATGTTCATCCAATGACACAAAAACACCTATTGGATGCACAAGATTGGTTAAAAACCCTAATTGGACAAGAATAAGCCTAGGGAGAACGAAAATGACCTAAATTTTCATCCATTGACACAAAACACCTATCGGATGCACAAGATTGGTTAAAAACCCTAATTGGACAAGAACTAGCCTAGGGAGGACGAAAATGACCTAATTGTTCATCCAATGATACAAAAACACCTATTGGATGCACAAAATTGGTTAGAAACCCTAATTGGACAAGATTAAGTGTAGGGAGGACGAAAATGACATAAATATTCATCCAATGACACAAAAACACCTATTGGATGCACAAGATTGGTTAAAAACCCTAATTGGACAAGATTAAGTTTAGGGAGGACGAAAATGACCTAAATGTTCATCCAATGACACAAAACACCTATTGGATCCACAAGATTGGTTAAAAACCCTAATTGGACAAGATTAAGTGTAAGGAGGACGAAAATGACATAAATATTCATCCAATGACACAAAAACACCTATTGGATGCACAAGATTGGTTAAAAACCCTAATTGGATAAGATTAAGTGTACGGAGTACGAAAATGACATAAATATTCATCCAATGATACAAAAACACCTATTGGATGCACATGATTGGTTAAAAACCCTTATTGGACAAGAATTAGCCTAGGGAGGACGAAAATGACCTAAATGTTTATCAAATGATACAAAAACACCTATTGGAAGTACAAGATTGGTTAGAAACCCTAATTGGACAAGAATTACCTTAGGGAAGACGAAAATGACCTAAATGTTCATCCAATGACACAAAAACACCTATTGGATGCACAATATTGGTTAAAAACCCTAATTGGACTAGAATAAGCCTAGGGAGAACGAAAATGACCTAAATTTTCATCCATTGACACAAAACACGTACTGGATGCACAAGATTGGTTAAAAACCCTAATTGGACAAGAATTTGGCTAGGGAGGACGAAAATGACCTAATTGTTCATCCAATGATACAAAAACACCTATTGGATGCACAAAACTGGTTAGAAACCCTAATTGGACAAGATTAAGTGTAGGGAGGACGAACATGACATAAATATTCATCCAATGACACAAAAACACCTATTGGATGCACAAGATTGGTTAAAAACCCTAATTGGACAAGATTAAGTGTAGGGAGTACGAAAATGACATAAATATTCATCCAATGACACAAAAACACCTATTGGATGCACAAGATTGGTTAAAAACCCTAATTGGACAAGAATTAGCCTAGGGAGGACGAAAATGACCTAAATGTTCATCAAATGATACAAAAACACCTATTGAAAGTACAAGATTTGTTAGAAACCCTAATTGGACAACAATTAGCCTAGGGAGGACGAAAATGACCTAAATCTTCATCAAATGATATAAAAACACCTATTGAAAGTACAAGATTGGTTAGAAACCCTAATTGGACAAGAATTAGCCTAGGGAAGACGAAAATGACCTAAATGTTCATCCAATGACACAAAAACACCTATTGGATGCACAAGATTGGTTAAAAACCCTAATTGGACAAGAATAAGCCTAGGGAGAACGAAAATGACCTAAATTTTCATCCATTGACACAAAACACCTATTGGATGCACAAGATTGGTTAAAAACCCTAATTGGACAAGAATTTGGCTAGGGAGGACGAAAATGACCTAATTGTTCATCCAATGATACAAAAACACCTATTGGATGCACAAAATTGGTTAGAAACCCTAATTGGACAAGATTAAGTGTAGGGAAGACGAAAATGACCTAAATGTTTATCAAACGATACAAAAACACCTATTGGAAGTACAAGATTGGTTAGAAACCCTAATTGGACAAGAATTACCTTAGGGAAGCCGAAAATGACCTAAATGTTCATCCAATGACACAAAAACACCTATTGGATGCACAAGATTGGTTAAAAACCCTAATTGGACAAGAATAAGCCTAGGGAGAACGAAAATGACCTAAATTTTCATCCATTGAAACAAAACACCTATTGGATGCACAAGATTGGTTAAAAACCCTAATTGGACAAGAATTTGGCTAGGGAGGACGAAAATGACCTAATTGTTCATCCAATGATACAAAAACACCTATTGGATGCACAAAATTTGTTAGAAACCCTAATTGGACAAGATTAAGTGTAGGGAGGACGAAAATGACATAAATATTCATCCAATGACACAAAAACACCTATTGGATGCACAAGATTGGTTAAAAACCCTAATTGGACAAGATTAAGTGTAGGGAGTACGAAAATGACATAAATATTCATCCAATGACACAAAAACACCTATTGGATGCACAAGATTGCTTAAAAACCCTTATTGGACAAGAATTAGCCTAGGGAGGACGAAAATGACCTAAATGTTTATCAAATGATACAAAAACACCTATTGGAAGTACAAGATTGGTTAGAAACCCTAATTGGACAAGAATTAGCCTAGGAAAGACGAAAATGACCTAAATGTTCATCCAATGACACAAAAACACCTATTGGATGCACAAGATTGGTTAAAAACCCTAATTGGACAAGAATAAGCCTAGGGAGAACGAAAATGACCTAAATTTTCATCCATTGAAACAAAACACCTATTGGATGCACAAGATTGGTTAAAAACCCTAATTGGACAAGAATTTGGCTAGGGAGGACGAAAATGACCTAATTGTTCATCCAATGATACAAAAACACCTATTGGATGCACAAAATTGGTTAGAAACCCTAATTGGACAAGATTAAGTGTAGGGAGGACGAAAATGACATAAATATTCATCCAATGACAAAAAAACACCTATTGGATGCACAAGATTGGTTAAAAACCCTAATTGGACAAGAATTTGGCTAGGCAGGACGAAAATGACCTAATTGTTCATCCAATGATACAAAAACACCTATTGGATGCACAAAATTTGTTAGAAACCCTAATTGGACAATATTAATTGTAGGGAGGACGAAAATGACATAAATATTCATCCAATGACACAAAAACACCTATTGGATGCACAAGATTGGTTAAAAACCCTAATTGGACAAGATTAAGTGTAGGGAGTACGAAAATGACATAAATATTCATCCAATGACACAAAAACACCTATTGGATGCACAAGATTGGTTAAAAACCCTAATTGGACAAGAATTAGCCTAGGGAGGACGAAAATGACCAAAATGTTCATCAAATGATACAAAAACACCTATTGGAAATACAAGATTGGTTAGAAACCCTAATTGGACAAGAATTAGCCTAGGGAGGACGAAAATGACCTAAATGTTCATCAAATGATACAAAAACACCTATTAGAAGTACAAGATTGGTTAGAAACCCTAATTAGACAAGAATTAGCATAGGGAAGACGAAAATGACCTAAATGTTCATCCAATGACACAAAAACACCTATTGGATGCACAAGATTGGTTAAAAACCCTAATTGGACAAGAATAAGCCTAGGGAGAACGAAAATGACCTAAATTTTCATCCATTGACACAAAACACCTATTGGATGCACAAGATTGTTTAAAAACCCTAATTGGACAAGAACTAGCCTAGGGAGGACGAAAATGACCTAATTGTTCATCCAATGATACAAAAACACCTATTGGATGCACAAAATTGGTTAGAAACCCTAATTGGACAAGATTAAGTGTAGGGAGGACGAAAATGACATAAATATTCATCCAATGACACAAAAACACCTATTGGATCCACAAGATTGGTTAAAAACCCTAAGTAGACAAGAAATAGCCTAGGGAGGACGAAAATGACCTAATTGTTCATCCAATGATACAAAAACACCTATTGGATGCACAATATTGGTTAGAACCCTAATTGGACAAGATTAAGTTTAGCGAGGACGAAAATGACCTAAATGTTCATCCAATGACACAAAACACCTATTGGATCCACAAGATTGGTTAAAAACCCTAATTGGACAAGATTAAGTGTAAGGAGGACTAAAATGACATAAATATTCATCCAATGACACAAAAACACCTATTGGATGCACAAGATTGGTTAAAAACCCTAATTGGACAAGATTAAGTTTAGGGAGGACGAAAATGACCTAAATGTTCATCCAATGACACAAAACACCTATTGGATCCACAAGATTGGTTAAAAACCCTAATTGGACAACATTAAGTGTAAGGAGGACGAAAATGACATAAATATTCATCCAATGACACAAAAACACCTATTGGATGCACAAGATTGGTTAAAAACCCTTATTGGACAAGAATTAGCCTAGGTTGGACGAAAATGACGTAAATTTTCATCCAATGACACAAAACACCTATTGGATGCACAAGATTGGTTAAAAACCCTAATTGGACAAGAATTAGCCTAGGGTGGACGAAAATGACCTAAATGTTCATCCAATGATACAAAAACACCTATTGGATGCACAATATTGGTTAGAAACCCTAATTGGACAAGATTAAGTTTAGGGAGGACGAAAATGACCTAAATGTTCATCCAATGACACAAAACACCTATTGGATGCACAAGATTGGTTAGAAACCCTGATTGGACAAGATTAAGTTTAGGGAGGACGAAAATGACCTACAACGTTCATCCAATGACACAAAACACCTATTGGATGCACAAGCTTGGTTAAAAACCCTAATTAGACAAGAAATAGCCTAGGGAGGACGAAAATGACCTAATTGTTCATCCAATGATACAAAAACACCTATTGGATGCACAATATTGGTTAGAACCCTAATTGGACAAGATTAAGTTTAGCGAGGACGAAAATGACCTAAATGTTCATCCAATGACACAAAACACCTATTGGATCCACAAGATTGGTTAAAAACCCTAATTGGACAAGATTAAGTGTAAGGAGGACTAAAATGACATAAATATTCATCCAATGACACAAAAACACCTATTGGATGCACAAGATTGGTTAAAAACCCTAATTGGACAAGATTAAGTTTAGGGAGGACGAAAATGACCTAAATGTTCATCCAATGACACAAAACACCTATTGGATCCACAAGATTGGTTAAAAACCCTAATTGGACAACATTAAGTGTAAGGAGGACGAAAATGACATAAATATTCATCCAATGACACAAAAACACCTATTGGATGCACAAGATTGGTTAAAAACCCTTATTGGACAAGAATTAGCCTAGGGAAGACGAAAATGACCTAAATGTTTATCAAACGATACAAAAACACCTATTGGAAGTACAAGATTGGTTAGAAACCCTAATTGGACAAGAATTACCTTAGGGAAGCCGAAAATGACCTAAATGTTCATCCAATGACACAAAAACACCTATTGGATGCACAAGATTGGTTAAAAACCCTAATTGGACTAGAATAAGCCTAGGGAGAACGAAAATGACCTAAATTTTCATCCATTGACACAAAACACCTACTGGATGCACAAGATTGGTTAAAAACCCTAATTGGACAAGAATTTGGCTAGGGAGGACGAAAATGACCTAATTGTTCATCCAATGATACAAAAACACCTATTGGATGCACAAAATTGGTTAGAAACCCTAATTGGACAAGATTAAGTGTAGGGAGGACGAACATGACATAAATATTCATCCAATGACACAAAAACACCTATTGGATGCACAAGATTGGTTAAAAACCCTAATTGGACAAGATTAAGTGTAGGGAGTACGAAAATGACATAAATATTCATCCAATGACACAAAAACACCTATTGGATGCACAAGATTGGTTAAAAACCTTAATTGGACAAGATTAAGTTTAGGGAGGACGAAAATGACCTAAATGTTCATCCAATGACATAAAACACCTATTGGATGCACAAGATTGGTTAAAAACCCTAATTGGACAAAATTAAGTGTAAGGAGGACGAAAATGACATAAATATCCATCCAACGACACAAAAACACCTATTGGATGCACAAGATTGGTTAAAAACCCTAATTGGACAAGATTAAGTTTAGGGAGGACGAAAATGACCTAAATGTTCATCCAATGACACAAAACACCTATTGGATGCACAAGATTGGTTAGAAACCCTAATTGGACAAGATTAAGTTTAGGAAAGACGAAAATGACCTAAATGTTCATCCAATGACACAAAACACCTATTGGATGCACAAGATTGGTTAAAAACCCTAATTGGACAAGATTAAGTGTACGGAGTACGAAAATGACATAAATATTCATCCAATGATACAAAAACACCTATTGGATGCACAAGATTGGTTAAAAACCCTAATTGGACAAGAATTAGCCTAGGGAGGACGAAAATGACCTAAATGTTCATCCAATGATACAAAAACACCTATTTGAAGTACAAGATTGGTTAGAAACCCTAATTGGACAAGAATTAGCCTAGGGAGGACGAAAATGACCTAAATGTTCATCAAATGATACAAAAACACCTATTGGATGCACAAAATTGGTTAGAAACCCTAATTGGACAAGATTAAGTGTAGGGAGGACGAAAATGACATAAATATTCATCCAATGACACAAAAACACCTATTGGATGCACAAAATTGGTTAGAAACCCTAATTGGACAAGATTAAGTGTAGGGAGGACGAAAATGACCTAAATGTTCATCCAATGACACAAAAACACCTATTGGATCCACAAGATTGGTTAAAAACCCTAATTGGACAAGAATAAGCCTAGGGAGAACGAAAATGACCTAAATTTTCATCCATTGACACAAAACACCTATTGGATGCACAAGATTGGTTAAAAACCCTAATTGGACAAGAACTAGCCTAGGGAGGACGAAAATGACCTAATTGTTCATCCAATGATACAAAAACACCTATTGGATGCACAAAATTGGTTAGAAACCCTAATTGGACAAGATTAAGTGTAGGGAGGACGAAAATGACATAAATATTCATCCAATGACACAAAAACACCTATTGGATGCACAAGATTGGTTAAAAACCCTAATTGGACAAGATTAAGTGTAGGGAGTACGAAAATGACATAAATATTCATCCAATGACACAAAAACACCTATTGGATGCACAAGATTAGTTAAAAACCCTAATTGGACAAGAATAAGCCTAGGGAGAACGAAAATGACCTAAATTTTCATCCATTGACACAAAACACCTATTGGATGCACAAGATTGGTTAAAAACCCTAATTGGACAAGAATTTGGCTAGGGAGGACGAAAATGACCTAATTGTTCATCCAATGATACAAAAACACCTATTGGATGCACAAAATTGGTTAGAAACCCTAATTGGACAAGATTAAGTGTAGGGAGGACGAAAATGACATAAATATTCATCCAATGACACAGAAACACCTATTTGATGCACAAAATTGGTTAGAAACCCTAATTGGACAAGATTAAGTGTAGGGAGGACGAAAATGACCTAAATGTTCATCCAATGACACAAAACACCTATTGGATGCACAAGATTGGTTAAAAACCCTAATTGGACAAGAATTAGCCTAGGGAGGACGAAAATGACCTAAATGTTCATCAAATGATACAAAAACACCTATTGGATGCACAAAATTGGTTAGAAACCCTAATTGGACAAGATTAAGTGTAGGGAGGACGAAAATGACATAAATATTCATCCAATGACACAAAAACACCTATTGGATGCACAAAATTGGTTAGAAACCCTAATTGGACAAGATTAAGTTTAGGGAGGACGAAAATGACCTAAATGTTCATCCAATGACACAAAACACCTATTGGATGCACAAGATTGGTTATAAACCCTAATTGGACAAGATAAAGTTTAGGGAGGACAAAATTGACCTAATTGTTCATCCAATGACACAAAACACCTATTGGATGCACAAGATTGGTTAAAAACCCTAATTGGACAAGATTAAGTGTAAGGAGGACGAAAATGACATAAATATTCATCCAATGACACAAAAACACCTATTGGATGCACAAGATTGGTTAAAAACCCTAATTGGACAAGAATAAGCCTAGGGAGAACGAAAATGACCTAAATTTTCATCCATTGACACAAAACACCTATTGGATACACAATATTGGTTAAAAACCCTAATTGGACAAGAATTAGCCTAGGGAGGACGAAAATGACCTAATTGTGCATCCAATGACACAAAAAAACCTATTGGATGCACATGATTGGTTAGAAACCCTAATTGGACAAGGTTAAGTTTAGGGAGGACGAAAATGACCTAAATGTTCATCCAATGACACAAAACACCTATTGGATGCACAAGATTGGTTAAAAACCCTAATTGGACAAGATTAAGTGTAAGGAGGACGAAAATGACATAAAATGTTCATCCAATGACACAAAACACCTATTGGATGCACAAGATTGTTTAAAAACCCTAATTGGACAAGAATTAGCCTAGGGAGGACGTAAATGACCTAATTGTTCATGCAATGATACAAAAACACCTATTGGATGCACAAAATTGGTTAGAAACCCTAATTGGACAAGATTAAGTGTAGGGAGGACGAAAATGACATAAATATTCATCCAATGACACAAAAACACCTATTGGATGCACAAGATTGGTTAAAAACCCTAATTGGACAAGAATTAGCCTAGGTTGGACGAAAATGACGTAAATGTTCATCCAATGACACAAAAACACCTATTGGATGCACAAGATTGGTTAAAAACCCTAATTGGACAAGAATTAGCCTAGGGAGGACGAAAATGACCTAATTGTTCATCCAATGACACAAAAACACCTATTGGATGCACAAGATTGGTCAGAAACCCTAATTGGACAAGATTAAGTTTAGGGAGGACGAAAATGACCTAAATGTTCATCCAATGACACAAAACACCTATTGGATGCACAAGATTGGTTAAAAACCCTAATTGGACAAGAATTAGCCTAGGTTGGACGAAAATGACGTAAATGTTCATCCAATGACACAAAACACCTATTGGATGCACAAGATTGGTTAAAAACCCTAATTGGACAAGAATTAGCCTAGGGAGGACGTAAATGACCTAATTGTTCATCCAATGATACAAAAACACCTATTGGATGCACAAAATTGGTTAGAAACCCTAATTGGACAAGATTAAGTGTAGGGAGGACGAAAATGACATAAATATTCATCCAATGACACAAAAACACCTATTGGATGCACAAGATTGGTTAAAAACCCTAATTGGACAAGAATTAGCCTAGGTTGGACGAAAATGACGTAAATGTTCATCCAATGACACAAAACACCTATTGGATGCACAAGATTGGTTAAAAACCCTAATTGGACAAGATTAAGTGTAAGGAGGACGAAAATGACATAAAATGTTCATCCAATGACACAAAACACCTATTGGATGCACAAGATTGTTTAAAAACCCTAATTGGACAAGAATTAGCCTAGGGAGGACGTAAATGACCTAATTGTTCATCCAATGATACAAAAACACCTATTGGATGCACAAAATTGGTTAGAAACCCTAATTGGACAAGATTAAGTGTAGGGAGGACGAAAATGACATAAATATTCATCCAATGACACAAAAACACCTATTGGATGCACAAGATTGGTGAAAAACCCTAATTGGACAAGATTAAGTTTAGGGAGGACGAAAATGACCTAAATGTTCATCCAATGACACAAAACACCTGTTGGATGCACAAGATTGGTTTAAAACCCTAATTGGACAAGATTAAGTGTAAGGAGGACGAAAATGACATAAAATGTTCATCCAATGACACAAAACACCTATTGGATGCACAAGATTGTTTAAAAACCCTAATTGGACAAGAATTAGCCTAGGGAGGACGTAAATGACCTAATTGTTCATCCAATGATACAAAAACACCTATTGGATGCACAAAATTGGTTAGAAACCCTAATTGGACAAGATTAAGTGTAGGGAGGACGAAAATGACATAAATATTCATCCAATGACACAAAAACACCTATTGGATGCAAAAGATTGGTTAAAAACCCTAATTGGACAAGAATTAGCCTAGGGAGGACGAAAATGACCTAATTGTTCATCAAATGATACAAAAACACCTATTGGAAGTACAAGATTGGTTAGAAACCCTAATTGGACAAGAATTAGCCTAGGGAAGACGAAAATGACCTAAATGTTCATCCAATGACACAAAAACACCTATTGGATGCACAAGATTGGTTAAAAACCCTAATTGGACAAGAATAAGCCTAGGGAGAACGAAAATGACCTAAATTTTCATCCATTGACACAAAACACCTAATGGATGCACAAGATTGGTTAAAAACCCTAATTGGACAAGAATTTGGCTAGGGAGGACGAAAATGACCTAATTGTTCATCCAATGATACAAAAACACCTATTGGATGCACAAAATTGGTTAGAAACCCTAATTGGACAAGATTAAGTGTAGGGAGGACGAACATGACATAAATATTCATCCAATGACACAAAAACACCTATTGGATGCACAAGATTGGTTAAAAACCCTAATTGGACAAGATTAAGTGTACGGAGTACGAAAATGACATAAATATTCATCCAATGATACAAAAACACCTATTGGATGCACAAGATTGGTTAAAAACCCTTATTGGACAAGAATTAGCCTAGGGAGGACGAAAATGACCTAAATGTTTATCAAATGATACAAAAACACCTATTGGAAGTACAAGATTGGTTAAAAACCCTAATTGGACAAGATTAAGTTTAGGGAGGACAAAAATGACCTAAATGTTCATCCAATGACACAAAACACCTATTGGATCCACAAGATTGGTTAAAAACCCTAATTGGACAAGATTAAGTGTAAGGAGGACGAAAATGACATAAATATTCATCCAATGACACAAAAACACCTATTGGATGCACAAGATTGGTTAAAAACCCTAATTGGACAAGATTAAGTGTACGGAGTACGAAAATGACATAAATATTCATCCAATGATGCAAAAACACCTATTGGATGCACAAGATTGGTTAAAAACCCTTATTGGACAAGAATTAGCCTAGGGAGGACGAAAATGACCTAAATGTTTATCAAATGATACAAAAACACCTATTGGAAGTACAAGATTGGTTAGAAACCCTAATTGGACAAGATTAAGTGTAGGGAGGACGAACATGACATAAATATTCATCCAATGACACAAAAACACCTATTGGATGCACAAGATTGGTTAAAAACCCTAATTGGACAAGATTAAGTGTAGGGAGTACGAAAATGACATAAATATTCCTCCAATGACACAAAAACACCTATTGGATGCACAAGATTGGTTAAAAACCCTAATTGGACAAGAATTAGCCTAGGTTGGACGAAAATGACGTAAATGTTCATCCAATGTCACAAAAAAACCTATTGGATGCACATAATTGGTTAGAAACCCTAATTGGACAAGATTAACTTTAGGGAGGACGAAAATGACCTAAATGTTCATCCAATGACACAAAACACCTATTGGATCCACAAGATTGGTTAAAAACCCTAATTGGACAAGATTAAGTGTAAGGAGGTCGAAAATGACATAAATATTCATCCAATGACACAAAAACACCTATTGGATGCACAAGATTGGTTAAAAACCCTAATTGGACAAGATTAAGTTTAGGGAGGACAAAAATGACCTAAATGTTCATCCAATGACACAAAACACCTATTGGATCCACAAGATTGGTTAAAAACCCTAATTGGACAAGATTAAGTGTAAGGAGGACGAAAATGACATAAATATTCATCCAATGACACAAAAACACCTATTGGATGCACAAGATTGGTTAAAAACCCTAATTGGACAAGATTAACTTTAGGGAGGACGAAAATGACCTAAATGTTCATCCAGTGACACAAAACACCTATTGGATCCACAAGATTGGTTAAAAACCCTAATTGGACAAGATTAAGTGTAAGGAGGTCGAAAATGACATAAATATTCATCCAATGACACAAAAACACCTATTGGATGCACAAGATTGGTTAAAAACCCTAATTGGACAAGATTAAGTTTAGGGAGGACAAAAATGACCTAAATGTTCATCCAATGACACAAAACACCTATTGGATCCACAAGATTGGTTAAAAACCCTAATTGGACAAGATTAAGTGTAAGCAGGACGAAAATGACATAAATATTCATCCAATGACACAAAAACACCTATTGGATGCACAAGATTGGTTAAAAACCCTAATTGCACAAGATTAAGTGTACGGAGTACGTAAATGACATAAATATTCATCCAATGATACAAAAACACCTATTGGATGCACAAGATTGGTTAAAAACCCTTATTGGACAAGAATTAGCCTAGGGAGGACGAAAATGACCTAAATGTTTATCAAATGATACAAAAACACCTATTGGAAGTACAAGATTGGTTAGAAACCCTAATTGGACAAGATTAAGTGTAGGGAGGACGAACATGACATAAATATTCATCCAATGACACAAAAACACCTATTGGATGCACAAGATTGGTTAAAAACCCTAATTGGACAAGATTAAGTGTAGGGAGGACGAAAATGACATAAATATTCCTCCAATGACACAAAAACACCTATTGGATGCACAAGATTGGTTAAAAACCCTAATTGGACAAGAATTAGCCTAGGTTGGACGAAAATGACGTAAATGTTCATCCAATGACACAAAAACACCTATTGGATGCACAAGATTGGTTAAAAACCCTAATTGGACAAGAATTAGCCTAGGGAGGACGAAAATGACCTAAATGTTCATCCAATGACACAAAACACCTATTGGATCCACAAGATTGGTTAAAAACCCTAATTGGACAAGATTAAGTGTAGTGAGAACGAAAATGATTGGTTAAAAACCCTAATTGGACAAGATTAAGTGTAGGGAGGACGAACATGACATAAATATTCATCCAATGACACAAAAACACCTATTGGATGCACAAGATTGGTTAAAACCCCTAATTGGACAAGATTAAGTGTAGGGAGTACGAAAATGACATAAATATTCATCCAATGACACAAAAACACCTATTGGATGCACAAGATTGGTTAAAAACCCTAATTGGACAAGAATTAGCCTAGGGAGGACAAAAATGACCTAATTGTTCATCCAATGACACAAAAAAACCTATTGGATGCACATGATTTGTTAGAAACCCTAATTGGACAAGATTAAGTTTAGGGACGATGAAAATGACCTAAATGTTCATCCAATGATACAAAAACACCTATTGGATGCACAAAATTGGTTAGAAACCCTAATTGGACAAGATTAAGTGTAGGGAGGACGAAAATGACATAAAAATTCATCCAATGACACAAAAACACCTATTGGATGCACAAGATTGGTTAAAAACCCTAATTGGACAAGATTAAGTGTTAGAAGTACGAAAATGACATAAATATTCATCCAATGACACAAAAAAACCTATTGGATGCACAAGATTGGTTAAAAACCCTAATTGGACAAGAATTAGCCTAGGTAGGACGAAAATGACGTAAATGTTCATCCAACGACACAAAAACACCTATTGGAAGTACAAGATTGGTTAGAAACCCTAATTGGACAAGAATTAGCCTAGGGATGACGAAAATGACCTAAATGTTCATCCAATGACACAAAACACCTATTGGATGCACAAGATTGGTTAAAAACTCTAATTGGACAAGAATTAGCCTAGGGATACGAAAATGACCTAAATGTTCATCGAATGACACAAAAACATCTATTGGATGCACAAGATTGCTTAAAAACCCTAATTGGACAAGATTAAGTGTAGGGAGGACGTAAATGACATAAATATTCATCCAATGACACAAAAACAACTATTGGATGCACAAGATTGGTTAAAAACCCTAATTGGACAAGAATTAGCCTAGGGAGGACGAAAATGACGTAAATGTTCATCCAACGACACAAAAACACCTATTGGAAGTACAAGATTGGTTAGAAACCCTAATTGCACAAGAATTAGCCTAGGGAGGACGAAAATGAGCTAAATGTTCATCCAATGACACAAAACACCTATTGGATGCACAAGATTGCTTAAAAACCCTAATTGGACAAGAATTAGCCTAGGGAGGACGAAAATGACCTAATTGTTCATCCAATGACCCAAAAAAACCTATTGGATGCACATGATTGGTTAGAAACCCTAATTGGACAAGATTAAGTTTAGGGAGGACGAAAATGACCTAAATGTTCATCCAATGACA
>JBBPBS010001057.1:0-54128 GCA_037974835.1 Cicer judaicum | reverse complement strand
ATGACACAAACAAACCTATTGGATACACAAGATTGGTTAGAAACCCTAATTGGACAAGAATAAGCCTAGGGCGGTCGAAAATGACCTAATTGTTCATCCAATGACACAAATACAACTATTTGATGCACAAGATTGGTTAGAAAACCTAATTGGACAAGCATAAGCCTTGGGAGGATGAAAATGACCTATATGTTAATCCAATGACACAAAAACACCTATTGGATGCACTGATTGATGAAAAACCCTAATTGGACAACATTAAGTGAAGGGAGGACGTAAAAGACCTAAATGTTCATCGAATGACACAAAAACACGTATTGGATGCACAAGATTTGTTAAAAATCCAAATGGGAGAAGAATTAGCCTAGGGAAGACGAAAATGACCTAATTGTTCATCCAATGACACAAAAACACCTATTGGATGCACAAGATTTGTTAAAAACCCGAATTGGACAAGAATAAGTCTAGGAAGGAAGAAAAGGACCTAATTATTCATCCAATGACATAAAGACGCCTATTGGATGCACAAGATTGGTTAGAAACCCTAATTGGACAAGAATAAGCCTAGGGAGGTTGAAAATGACCTAAATGTTCATCCAATGACACAAAAAAACCTATTGGATGAACAAGATTTATTAGAAACCAAAATTGGACAAGATTAAGCATAAGCAGGACGAAAATGACCTTAATGGTCATCCAATTACACAAAAACACCTATTGGATGCACAAGATTGGTTAAAAACCCTAATTGGACAAGAATAAGTCTAGGAAGGACGAAAAGGACCTAATTATTCATCCAATGACACAAAGACGCCTATTGGATGCACAAGATTGGTTAGAAACCCTAATTGGACAAGAATAAGCATAGGGAGGTTGAAAATGACCTAAATGTTCATCCAATGACACAAAAATACCTATTGGATGCACAAGATTTATTAGAATCCAAAATTGGACAAGATTAAGCATAAGCAGGACCAAAATGACCTTAATGTTCATCCAATTACACAAAAACACCTATTGGATGCAGAAGATTGGTTAAAAACACTAATTGGACAAGATTAAGTGTAGGGAGGACGAAAATGACCTAAATGTTCATCCAATGACACATAAACACCTAGTGGATGCTCAAGATTGGTTAGAAACCCTAATTGGACAAGAATAAGCCTAGGGAGGTCGAAAATGACCTAATTGTTCATCCAATGACACAAATACAACTATTTGATGCACAAGATTGGTTAGAAACCCTAATTGGACAAGCATAAGCCTTGGGAGGATGAAAATGACCTAAATGTTAATCCAATGACACAAAAACACCTATTGGATACACAAGATTGATTAAAAACCCTAATTGGACAATATTAAGTGAAGGGAGGACGAAAATGACCTAAATGTTCATCGAATGACACAAAAACACGTATTGGATGCACAAGATTTGTTAAAAATCCAAATGGGAGAAGAATTAGCCTAGGGAGGACGAAAATGACCTATGACCTAATTGTTCATCCAATGATACAAAAACACCTATTGGATGCACAAAATTGGTTAGAAACCCTAATTGGACAAGATTAAGTGTAGGGAGGACGAAAATGACATAAATATTCATCCAATGACACAAAAACACCTATTGGATGCACAAGATTGGTTAAAAACCCTAATTGGACAAGATTAAGTGTAGGGAGTACGAAAATGACATAAATATTCATCCAATGACACAAAAACACCTATTGGATGCACAAGATTGGTTAAAAACCCTAATTGGACAAGAATTAGCCTAGGGAGGACGAAAATGACCTAAATGTTCATCAAATGATACAAAAACACCTATTGAAAGTACAAGATTTGTTAGAAACCCTAATTGGACAACAATTAACCTAGGGAGGACGAAAATGACCCAAATCTTCATCAAATGATATAAAAACACCTATTGAAAGTACAAGATTGGTTAGAAACCCTAATTGGACAAGAATTAGCCTAGGGAAGACGAAAATGACCTAAATGTTTATCCAATGACACAAAAACACCTATTGGATGCACAAGATTGGTTAAAAACCCTAATTGGACAAGAATAAGCCTAGGGAGAACGAAAATGACCTAAATTTTCATCCATTGACACAAAACACCTATTGGATGCACAAGATTGGTTAAAAACCCTAATTGGACAAGAATTTGGCTAGGGAGGACGAAAATGACCTAATTGTTCATCCAATGATACAAAAACACCTATTGGATGCACAAAATTGGTTAGAAACCCTAATTGGACAAGATTAAGTGTAGGGAGGACGAAAATGACATAAATATTCATCCAATGACACAAAAACACCTATTGGATGCACAAGATTGGTTAAAAACCCTAATTGGACAAGATTAAGTGTAGGGAGTACGAAAATGACATAAATATTCATCCAATGACACAAAAACACCTATTGGATGCACAAGATTGGTTAAAAACCCTTATTGGACAAGAATTAGCCTAGGGAGGACGAAAATGACCCAAATGTTTATTAAATGATACAAAAACACCTATTGGAAGTACAAGATTGGTTAGAAACCCTAATTGGACAAGAATTAGCCTAGGAAAGACGAAAATGACCTAAATGTTCATCCAATGACACAAAAACACCTATTGGATGCACAAGATTGGTTAAAAACCCTAATTGGACAAGAATAAGCCTAGGGAGAACGAAAATGACCTAAATTTTCATCCATTGACACAAAACACCTATTGGATGCACAAGATTGGTTAAAAACCCTAATTGGACAAGAACTAGCCTAGGGAGGACGAAAATGACCTAATTGTTCATCCAATGATACAAAAACACCTATTGGATGCACAAAATTGGTTAGAAACCCTAATTGGACAAGATTAAGTGTAGGGAGGACGAAAATGACATAAATATTCATCCAATGACACAAAAACACCTATTGGATGCACAAGATTGGTTAAAAACCCTAATTGGACAAGATTAAGTGTAGGGAGGACGAAAATGACATAAATATTCATCCAATGACACCAAAACACCTATTGGAAGTACAAGATTGGTTAGAAACCCTAATTGGACAAGAATTAGCCTAGGGAGGACGAAAATGACCTAAATGTTCATCAAATAACACATAAACACCTATTGGATGCACAAAATTGGTTAGAAACCCTAATTGGACAAGATTAAGTGTAGGGAGGACGAAAATGACATAAATATTCATCCAATGACACAAAAACACCTATTGGATGCACAAAATTGGTTAGAAACCCTAATTGGACAAGATTAAGTGTAGGGAGGACGAAAATGACCTAAATGTTCATCCAATGACACCAAACACCTATTGGATGCACAAGATTGGTTAAAAACCCTAATTGGACAAGAATTAGCCTAGGGAGGACGAAAATGACCTAATTGTTCATCCAATGACACAAAAAAACCTATTGGATGCACATAATTGGTTAGAAACCCTAATTGGACAAGATAAAGTTTAGGGAGGACGAAAATGACGTAAATGTTCATCCAATGACACAAAACACCTATTGGATGCACAAGATTGCTTAAAAACCCTAATTGGACAAGAATTAGCCTAGGGAGGACGAAAATGACCTAAATGTTCATCCAATGACACAAAAACACCTATTGGATGCACAAGATTGGTGAAAAACCCTAATTGGACAAGAATAAGCCTAGGGAGAACGAAAATGACCTAAATTTTCATCCATTGACACAAAACAACTATTGGATGCACAAGATTGGTTAAAAACCCTAATAGGACAAGAATTAGCCTAGGGAGGACGAAAATGACCTAATTGTTCATCCAATGATACAAAAACAACTTTTGGATGCACAATATTGCTTAGAAACCCTAATTGGACAAGATTAAGTTGATGGAGGACGAAAATGACCTAAATGTTCATCCAATGACACAAAACACCTATTGGATGCACAAGATTGGTTAAAAACCCTAATTGGACAAGAATTAGCCTAGGGAGGACGAAAATGACCTAAACGTTCATCCAATGACACAAACACCTATTGGATGCACAAGATTGGTTACAAACCCTAATTGGACAAGAATTAGCCTAGGGAGGACGAAAATGACCTAAATGTTCATCCAATGACACAAAAACACCTATTGGATGCACAAGATTGGTGAAAAACCCTAATTGGACAAGAATAAGCCTAGGGAGAACGAAAATGACCTAAATTTTCATCCATTGACACAAAACACCTATTGGATGCACAAGATTGGTTAAAAACCCTAATTGGACAAGAATTAGCCTAGGGAGGACGAAAATAACCTAATTATTCATCCAATGATACAAAAACACCTATTGGATGCACAATATTGGTTAGAAACCCTAATTGGACAAGATTAAGTTTAGGGAGGACGAAAATGACCTAAAATGTTCATCCAATGACACAAAACACCTATTGGATGCACAAGATTGGTTAAAAACCCAAATTGGACAAGAATTAGCCTAGGGAGGACGAAAATGACCTAAATGTTCATCCAATGACACAAAACACCTATTGGATGCACAAGATTGGTTAAAAACCCTAATTGGACAAGAATTAGCCTAGGGAGGACGAAAATGACATAATTGTTCATCCAATGACACAAAAAAACCTATTGGATGCACATGATTGGTTAGAAACCCTAATTGGACAAGATTAAGTTTAGGGAGGACGAAATTGACCTAAATGTTCATCCAATGACACAAAACACCTATTGGATGCAAAAGATTGGTTAAAAACCCTAATTGGACAAGATTAAGTGTAAGGAGGACGAAAATGACGTAAATGTTCATCCAATGACACAAAAACACCTATTGGATGCACAAGATTGGTTAAAAACCCTAATTGGACAAGAATTAGCCTAGGGAGGACGAAAATGACCTAAATGTTCATCCAATGACACAAAACACCTATTGGATGCACAAGATTGGTTAAAAACCCTAATAGGACAAGATTAAGTGTAAGGAGGACGAAAATGACATAAATATTCATCCAATGACACAAAAACACCTATTGGATGCACAAGATTGGTTAAAAACCCTAATTGGACAAGAATTAGCCTAGGGAGGACGAAAATGACCTAAACGTTCATCCAATGACACAAAACACCTATTGGATGCACAAGATTGGTTAAAAACCCTAATTGGACAAGAATTAGCCTAGGTTGGACGAAAATGACGTAAATGTTCACCCAATGACACAAAACACCTATTGGATGCACAAGATTGCTTAAAAACCCTAATTGGACAAGGATTAGCCTAAGGAGGACGAAAATGACCTAATTGTTCATCCAATGACACAATAAAACCTATTGGATGCACATGATTGGTTAGAAACCCTAATTGGACAAGATTAAGTTTAGGGAGGACGAAAATGACCTAAATGTTCATCCAATGACACAAAACTCCTATTGGATGCACAAGATTGGTTACAAACCCTAATTGGACAAGATTAAGTGTAAGGAGGACGAAAATGACATAAATATTCATCCAATGACACAAAAACACCTATTGGATGCACAAGATTGGTTAAAAACCCTAATTGGACAAGAATTAGCCTAGGGAGGACGAAAATGACCTAAACGTTCATCCTATGACACAAAACACCTATTGGATGCACAAGATTGCTTAAAAACCCTAATTG
The DNA here is from genome assembly GCA_037974835.1 of Cicer judaicum. Taxonomy (NCBI): domain Eukaryota; kingdom Viridiplantae; phylum Streptophyta; class Magnoliopsida; order Fabales; family Fabaceae; genus Cicer; species Cicer judaicum. The sequence goes on along the minus strand of JBBPBS010001057.1, from coordinate 48,486 downwards.
GACAAGAATTAGCCTAGGGAGGACGAAAATGACCTAAATGTTCATCCAATGACACAAAAACACCTATTGGATGCACAAGATTGGTGAAAAACCCTAATTGGACAAGAATAAGCCTAGGGAGAACGAAAATGACCTAAATTTTCATCCATTGACACAAAACACCTATTGGATGCACAAGATTGGTTAAAAACCCTAATTGGACAAGAATTAGCCTAGGTAGGACGAAAATGACCTAATTGTTCATCCAATGATACAAAAACACCTATTGGATGCACAATATTGGTTAGAAACCCTTATTGGACAAGATTAAGTTTAGGGAGGACGAAAATGACCTAAATATTCATCCAATGACACAAAACATCTATTGGATGCACAATATTGGTTAGAAACCCTTATTAGACAAGAAATAGCCTAGGGAGGACGAAAATGACCTAATTGTTCATCCAATGATACAAAAACACCTATTGGATGCACAAAATTCGTTAGAAATCCTAATTGGACAAGAATTAGCCTAGGGAGGACGAAAATGACCTAAATGTTCATCCAATGACACAAAACACCTATTGGATGCACAAGATTGGTTAAAAACCCTAATTGGACAAGATTAAGTGTAAGGAGGACGAAAATGACATAAATATTCATCCAATCACACAAAAACACCTATTGGATGCACAAGATTGGTTAGAAACCCTAATTGGACAAGATTAAGTTTAGGGAGGACGAAAATGACCTAAATGTTCATCCAATGACACAAAACACCTCTTGGATGCACAAGATTGGTTAAAAACCCTAATTAGACAAGAAATAGCCTAGGGAGGACGAAAATGGCCTAATTGTTCATCCAATGATACAAAAACACCTATTGGATGCACAAAATTCGTTAGAAACCCTAATTGGACAAGAATTAGCCTAGGGAGGACGAAAATGACCTAAAATGTTCATCCAATGACACAAAACACCTATTGGATTCACAAGATTGGTTAAAAACCCTAATTAGACAAGAAATAGCCTAGGGAGGTCGAAAATGACCTAATTGTTCATCCAATGATACAAAAACACCTATTGGATGCACAAAATTCGTTAGAAACCCTAATTGGACAAGAATTAGCCTAGGGAGGACGAAAATGACCTAAAATGTTCATCCAATGACACAAAACACCTATTGGATGCACAAGATTGGTTAAAAACCCTAATTGGACAAGATTAAGTGTAAGGAGGACGAAAATGACATAAATATTCATCCAATGACACAAAAACACCTATTGGATGCACAAGATTGCTTAAAAACCCTAATTGGACAAGATTAACTTTAGGGAGGACGAAAATGACCTAAATGTTCATCCAATGACACAAAACACCTATTGGATCCACAAGATTGGTTAAAAACCCTAATTGGACAAGATTAAGTGTAGGGAGGACGAACATGACATAAATATTCATCCAATGACACAAAAACACCTATTGGATGCACAAGATTGGTTAAAACCCCTAATTGGACAAGATTAAGTGTAGGGAGTACGAAAATGACATAAATATTCATCCAATGACACAAAAACACCTATTGGATGCACAAGATTGGTTAAAAACCCTAATTGGACAAGAATTAGCCTAGGGAGAACGAAAATGACCTAATTGTTCATCCAATGTCACAAAAAAACCTATTGGATGCACATAATTGGTTAGAAACCCTAATTGGACAAGATTAACTTTAGGGAGGACGAAAATGACCTAAATGTTCATCCAATGACACAAAACACCTATTGGATCCACAAGATTGGTTAAAAACCCTAATTGGACAAGATTAAGTGTAAGGAGGTCGAAAATGACATAAATATTCATCCAATGACACAAAAACACCTATTGGATGCACAAGATTGGTTAAAAACCCTAATTGGACAAGATTAAGTGTAGGGAGTACGAAAATGACATAAATATTCATCCAATGACACAAAAACACCTATTGGATGCACAAGATTGGTTAAAAACCCTAATTAGACAAGAAATAGCCTAGGGAGGACGAAAATGACCTAATTGTTCATCCAATGATACAAAAACACCTATTGGATGCACAAAATTCGTTAGAAACCCTAATTGGACAAGAATTAGCCTAGCGAGGACGAAAATGACCTAAAATGTTCATCCAATGACACAAAACACCTATTGGATGCACAAGATTGGTTAAAAACCCTAATTGGACAAGAATTAGCCTAGGGAGGACGAAAATGACCTAAATGTTCATCCAATGACACAAAAACACCTATTGGATGCACAAGATTGGTGAAAAACCCTAATTGGACAAGAATAAGCCTAGGGAGAACGAAAATGACCTAAGTTTTCATCCATTGACACAAAACACCTATTGGATGCACAACATTGGTTAAAAACCCTAATTGGACAAGAATTAGCCTAAGGAGGACGAAAATGACCTAATTATTCATCCAATGATACAAAAACACCTATTGGATGCACAATATTGGTTAGAAACCCTAATTGGACAAGATTAAGTTTAGGGAGGACGAAAATGACCTAAAATGTTCATCCAATGACACAAAACACCTATTGGATGCACAAGATTGGTTAAAAACCCTAATTGGACAAGAATTAGCCTAGGGAGGACGAAAATGACCTAATTGTGCATCCAATGACACAAAAAAACCTATTGGATGCACAAGATTGTTTAAAAACCCTAATTGGATAAGAATTAGCCTAGGGAGGACGTAAATGACCTAATTGTTCATCCAATGATACAAAAACACCTATTGGATGCACAAAATTGGTTAGAAACCCTAATTGGACAAGATTAAGTGTAGGGAGGACGAAAATGACATAAATATTCATCCAATGACACAAAAACACCTATTGGATGCACAAGATTGGTTAAAAACCCTAATTGGACAAGAATTAGCCTAGGTTGGACGAAAATGACGTAAATGTTCATCCAATGACACAAAACACCTATTGGATGCACAAGATTGCTTAAAAACCCTAATTGGACAAGAATTAGCCTAGGGAGAACGAAAATGACCTAAATGTTCATCCAATGACACAAAAACACCTATTGGATGCACAAGATTGGTGAAAAACCCTAATTGGACAAGAATAAGCCTAGGGAGAACGAAAATGACCTAAATTTTCATCCATTGACACAAAACACCTATTGGATGCACAAGATTGGTTAGAAACCCTAATTCGACAAGATTAAGTTTAGGGAGGACGAAAATGACCTAAATGTTCATCCAATGATACAAAACACCTATTGGATGCACAAGATTGGTTAAAAACCCTAATTGGACAAAATTAAGTGTAAGGAGGACGAAAATGACATAAATATTCATCCAACGACACAAAAACACCTATTGGATGCACAAGATTGGTTAAAAACCCTAATTGGACAAGATTAAGTTTAGGGAGGACGAAAATGACCTAAATGTTCATCCAATGACACAAAACACCTATTGGATGCACAAGATTGGTTAGAAACCCTAATTGGACAAGATTAAGTTTAGGAAAGACGAAAATGACCTAAATGTTCATCCAATGACACAAAACACCTATTGGATGCACAAGATTGGTTAAAAACCCTAATTGGACAAGATTAAGTTTAGGGAGGACGAAAATGACATAAATATTCATCCCATGACACAAAAACACCTATTGGATGCACAAGATTGGTTAAAAACCCTAATTGGACAAGAATTAGCCTAGGGAGGACGAAAATGACCTAAATGTTCATCCAATGATACAAAAACACCTATTGGAAGTACAAGATTGGTTAGAAACCCTAATTGGACAAGAATTAGCCTAGGGAGAACGAAAATGACCTAAATGTTCATCAAATGATACAAAAACACCTATTGGATGCACATAATTGGTTAGAAACCCTAATTGGACAAGATTAAGTTTAGGGAGGACGAAAATGACATAAATATTCATCCAATGACACAAAACACCTATTGGATGCACAAGATTGGTTAAAAACCCTAATTGGACAAGATTAAGTGTAGGGAGTACGAAAATGACATAAATATTCATCCAATGACACAAAAACACCTATTGGATGCACAAGATTGCTTAAAAACCCTTATTGGACAAGAATTAGCCTAGGGAGGACGAAAATGACCTAAATGTTTATCCAATGATACAAAAACACCTATTGGAAGTACAAGATTGGTTAGAAACCCTAATTGGACAAGAATTAGCCTACGAAAGACGAAAATGACCTAAATGTTCATCCAATGACACAAAAACACCTATTGGATGCACAAGATTGGTTAAAAACCCTAATTGGACAAGAATAAGCCTAGGGAGAACGAAAATGACCTAAATTTTCATCCATTGACACAAAACACCTATTGGATGCACAAGATTGGTTAAAAACCCTAATTGGACAAGAACTAGCCTAGGGAGGACGAAAATGACCTAATTGTTCATCCAATGATACAAAAACACCTATTGGATGCACAAAATTGGTTAGAAACCCTAATTGGACAAGATTAAGTGTAGGGAGGACGAAAATGACATAAATATTCATCCAATGACACAAAAACACTTATTGGATGCACAAGATTGGTTAAAAACCCTAATTGGACAAGATTAAGTGTAGGGAGTACGAAAATGACATAAATATTCATCCAATGACACAAAAACACCTATTGGATGCACAAGATTGGTTAAAAACCCTAATTGGACAAGAATTAGCCTAGGTTGGACGAAAATGACGTAAATGTTCATCCAATGACACAAAACACCTATTGGATGCACAAGATTGCTTAAAAACCCTAATTGGACAAGAATTAGCCTAGGGAGAACGAAAATGACCTAAATGTTCATCCAATGACACAAAAACACCTATTGGATGCACAAGATTGGTGAAAAACCCTAATTGGACAAGAATAAGCCTAGGGAGAACGAAAATGACCTAAATTTTCATCCATTGACACAAAACACCTATTGGATGCACAAGATTGGTTAGAAACCCTAATTCGACAAGATTAAGTTTAGGGAGGACGAAAATGACCTAAATGTTCATCCAATGACACAAAACACCTATTGGATGCACAAGATTGGTTAAAAACCCTAATTGGACAAAATTAAGTGTAAGGAGGACGAAAATGACATAAATATTCATCCAACGACACAAAAACACCTATTGGATGCACAAGATTGGTTAAAAACTCTAATTGGACAAGATTAAGTTTAGGGAGGACGAAAATGACCTAAATGTTCATCCAATGACACAAAACACCTATTGGATGCACAAGATTGGTTAGAAACCCTAATTGGACAAGATTAAGTTTAGGAAAGACGAAAATGACCTAAATGTTCATCCAATGACACAAAACACCTATTGGATGCACAAGATTGGTTAAAAACCCTAATTGGACAAGGATTAGCCTAGGGAGGATGAAAATGACCTAAATGTTCATCCAATGATACAAAAACACCTATTGGAAGTACAAGATTGGTTAGAAACCCTAATTGGACAAGAATTAGCCTAGGGAGGACGAAAATGACCTAAATGTTCATCAAATAATACAAAAACACCTATTGGATTCACAAAATTGGTTAGAAACCCTAATTGGACAAGATTAAGTGTAGGGAGGACGAAAATGACATAAATATTCATCCAATGACACAAAAACACCTATTGGATGCACAAAATTGGTTAGAAACCCTAATTGGACAAGATTAAGTGTAGGGAGGACGAAAATGACCTAAATGTTCATCCAATGACACAAAAACACCTATTGGATCCACAAGATTGGTTAAAAACCCTAATTGGACAAGAATAAGCCTAGGGAGAACGAAAATGACCTAAATTTTCATCCATTGACACAAAACACCTATTGGATGCACAAGATTGGTTAAAAACCCTAATTGGACAAGAACTAGCCTAGGGAGGACGAAAATGACCTAATTGTTCATCCAATGATACAAAAACACCTATTGGATGCACAAAATTGGTTAGAAACCCTAATTGGACAAGATTAAGTGTAGGGAGGACGAAAATGACATAAATATTCATCCAATGACACAAAAACACCTATTGGATGCACAAGATTGGTTAAAAACCCTAATTGGACAAGATTAAGTGTAGGGAGTACGAAAATGACATAAATATTCATCCAATGACACAAAAACACCTATTGGATGCACAAGATTAGTTAAAAACCCTAATTGGACAAGAATAAGCCTAGGGAGAACGAAAATGACCTAAATTTTCATCCATTGACACAAAACACCTATTGGATGCACAAGATTGGTTAAAAACCCTAATTGGACAAGAATTTGGCTAGGGAGGACGAAAATGACCTAATTGTTCATCCAATGATACAAAAACACCTATTGGATGCACAAAATTGGTTAGAAACCCTAATTGGACAAGATTAAGTGTAGGGAGGACGAAAATGACATAAATATTCATCCAATGACACAGAAACACCTATTTGATGCACAAAATTGGTTAGAAACCCTAATTGGACAAGATTAAGTGTAGGGAGGACGAAAATGACCTAAATGTTCATCCAATGACACAAAACACCTATTGGATGCACAAGATTGGTTAAAAACCCTAATTGGACAAGAATTAGCCTAGGGAGAACGAAAATGACCTAATTGTTCATCCAATGACACAAAAACACCTATCGGATGCACAAGATTGGTTAGAAACCCTAATTGAACAAGATTAAGTTAAGGGAGGACGAAAATGACCTAATTGTTCATCCAATGACACAAAACACCTATTGGATGCACAAGATTGGTTAAAAACCCTAATTGGATAAGAATTAGCCTAAGGAGGACGAAAATGACCTAAATGTTCATCCAATGACACAAAACACCTATTGGATGCACAAGATTGGTTAAAAACCCTAATTGGATAAGAATTAGCCTAAGGAGGACGAAAATGACCTAAATGTTCATCCAATGACACAAAACACCTATTGGATGCACAAGATTGGTTTTAAACCCTAATTGGACAAGAATTATCAAAGGGAGAACGAAAATGACCTAATTGTTCATCCAATGACACAAAAACACCAATTGGATGCACAAGATTGGTTAGAAACCCTAATTGGACAAGATTAAGTGTAGGGAGGACGAAAATGACGTAAATGTTCATCCAATGACACAAAACACCTATTGGATGCACAAGATTGGTTAAAAACCCTAATTGGACAAGAATTAGCCTAGGGAGGACGAAAATGACCTAATTGTTCATCCAATGACACAAAAACACTTATCGGATGCACAAGATTGGTTAGAAACCCTAATTGAACAAGATTAAGTGTAGGGAGGACGAAAATGACCTAAACTTTCATCCAATGACACAAAACACCTATTGGGTGCACAAGATTGGTTAAAAACCGTAATTGGATAAGAATTAGCCTAAGGAGGACGAAAATGACCTAAATGTTCATCCAATGACACAAAACACCTATTGGATGCACAAGATTGGTTAAAAACCCTAATTGGATAAGAATTAGCCTAAGGAGGACGAAAATGACCTAAATGTTCATCCAATGACACAAAACACCTATTGGATGCACAAGATTGGTTAAAAACCCTAATTGGACAAGAATTATCATAGGGAGGACGAAAATGACTTAATTGTTCATCCAATGACACAAACACACCAATTGGATGCACAAGATTGGTTAGAAACCCTAATTGGACAATATAAAGTGTAGGGAGGACGAAAATGACCTAAGTGTTCATCCAATGACACAAAACACCTATTGGATGCACAAGATTGGTTAAACACCCTAATTGGACAAGAATTAGCCTAGGGAGGACGAAAATGACCTAATTGTTCATCCAATGACACAAAAACACCTATCGGATGCACAAGATTGGTTAGAAATCCTAATTGAACAAGATTAAGTGTAGGGAGGACGAAAATAACCTAAATGTTCATCCAATAACACAAAACACCTATTGGATGCACAAGATTGGTTAAAAACCCTAATTGGACAAGATTAAGTTTAGGGAGGACGAAAATGACCTAAATGTTCATCCAATGACACAAAACACCTATTGGATGCACAAGATTGGTTAAAAACCCTAATTGGACAAAATTAAGTGTAAGGAGGACGAAAATGACATAAATATTCATCCAACGACACAAAAACACCTATTGGATGCACAAGATTGGTTAAAAACCCTAATTGGACAAGATTAAGTGTAGGGAGGACGAAAATGACCTAAATGTTCATCCAATGACACAAAACACCTATTGGATGCACAAGATTGATTAAAAACCCTAATTGGACAAGATTAAGTGTAGGGAGGACGAAAATGACCTAAATGTTCATCCAATGACACAAAACACCTATTGGATGCACAAGATTGGTTAAAAACCCTAATTGGACAAGATTAAGTTTAGGGAGGACGAAAATGACCTAAATGTTTATCCAATGACACAAAACACCTATTGGATGCACAAGATTGGTTAAAAACCCTAATTGGATAAGAATTAGCCTAAGGAGGACGAAAATGACCTAAATGTTCATCCAATGACACAAAACACCTATTGGATGCACAAGATTGGTTTGAAACCCTAATTGAACAAGATTAAGTGTAGGGAGGACGAAAATGACCTAAATGTTCATCCAATGACACAAAACACCTATTGGATGCACAAGATTGGTTAAAAACCCTAATTGGATAAGAATTAGCCTAAGGAGGACGAAAATAACCTAAATGTTCATCCAATGACACAAAACACCTATTGGATGCACAAGATTGGTTAAAAACCCTAATTGGATAAGAATTAGCCTAAGGAGGACGAAAATGACCTAAATGTTCATCCAATGACACAAAACACCTATTGGATGCACAAGATTGGTTAAAAACCCTAATTGGACAAGAATTAGCCTAGACAGAACGAAAATGACCTAATTGTTCATCCAATGACACAAAAACACCTATCGGATGCACAAGATTGGTTAGAAACCCTAATTGAACAAGATTAAGTTTAGGGAGGACGAAAATGACCTAAATGTTCATCCAATGACACAAAACACCTATTGGATGCACAAGATTGGTTAAAAACCCTAATTGGATAAGAATTAGCCTAAGGAGGACGAAAATGACCTAAATGTTCATCCAATGACACAAAACACCTATTGGATGCACAAGATTGGTTAAAAACCCTAATTGGATAAGAATTAGCCTAAGGAGGACGAAAATGACCTAAATGTTCATCCAATGACACAAAACACCTATTGGATGCACAAGATTGGTTAAAAACCCTAATTGGATAAGAATTAGCCTAAAGAGGACGAAAATGACCTAAATGTTCATCCAATGACACAAAACACCTATTGGATGCACAAGATTGGTTAAAAACCCTAATTGGACAACATTAAGTTTAGGGAAGACGAAAATGACCTAAATATTCATCCAATGACACAACACACCTATTGAATGAACAAGATTGGTTAAAAACCCTAATTGGACAAGATTAAGTGTAGGGAGGACGAAAATGACCTAAATGTTCATCCAATAACACAAAAACACCTATCGGATGCACAAGATTGGTTAGAAACCCTAATTGAACAAGATTAAGTGTAGGGAGGACGAAAATGACCTAAATGTTCATCCAATGACACAAAACACCTATTGGATGCACAAGATTGGTTAAAAACCCTAATTGGATAAGAATTAGCATAAGGAGGACGAAAATGACCTAAATGTTCATCCAATGACACAAAACACCTATTGGATGCACAAGATTGGTTAAAAACCCTAATTGGACAAGATTAAGTTTAGGGACGACGAAAATGACCTAAATGTTCATCCAATGACACAAAACACCTATTGGATGCACAAGATTGGTTAAAAACCCTAATTGGATAAGAATTAGCCTAAGGAGGACGAAAATGACCTAAATGTTCATCCAATGACACAAAACACCTATTGGATGCACAAGATTGGTTAAAAACCCTAATTGGACAAGAATTATCATAGGGAGGACGAAAATGACCTAATTGTTCATCCAATGACACAAAAACACCAATTGGATGCACTAGATTGGTTAGAAACCCTAATTGGACAAGATAAAGTGTAGGGAGGACGGAAATGACCTAAGTGTTCATCCAATGACACAAAACACCTATTGGATGCACAAGATTGGTTAAAAACCCTAATTGGACAAGAATTAGCCTAGGGAGGACGAAAATGACCTAATTGTTCATCCAATGACACAAAAACACCTGTCGGATGCACAAGATTGGTCAGAAACCCTAATTGAACAAGATAAAGTGTAGGGAGGACGAAAATGACCTAAATGTTCATCCAATGACACAAAACACCTATTGGATGCACAAGATTGCTTAAAAACCCTAATTGGACAAGATTAAGTGTAGGGACGACGAAAATGACATAAATGTTCATCCAATAACACAAAACACCTATTGGATGCACAAGATTGCTTAAAAACCCTAATTGGACAAGATTAAGTTTAGGGAGGACGAAAATGACCTAAATGTTCATCCAATGACACAAAACACCTATTGGATGAACAAGATTGGTTAAAAACCCTAATTGGACAAGATTAAGTTTAGGGAGGACGAAAATGACCTAAATATTTATCCAATGACACAACACACCTATTGAATGAACAAGATTGGTTAAAAACCCTAATTGGACAAGATTAAGTGTAGGGAGGACGAAAATGACCTAAATGTTCATCCAATGACACAAAAACACCTATCGGATGCACAAGATTGGTTAGAAACCCTAATTGAACAAGATTAAGTGTAGGGAGGACGAAAATGACCTAAATATTCATCCAATGATACAAAACACCTATTGGATGCACAAGATTGGTTAAAAACCCTAATTGGATAAGAATTAGCCTAAGGAGGACGAAAATGACCTAAATGTTCATCCAATGACACAAAACACCTATTGGATGCACAAGATTGGTTAAAAACCCTAATTGGACAAGAATTAGCCTAGGGAGGACGAAAATGACCTAAATGTTCATCCAATGATACAAAAACACCTATTGGATGCACAATATTGGTTAGAAACCCTAATTGGACAAGATTAAGTTTAGGGAGGACGAATATGACCTAAATGTTCATCCAATGACACAAAAACACCTATTGGATGCACAAGATTGGTTAAAAACCCTAATTGGACAAGAATAAGACTAGGGAGGACGAAAATGACCTAATTATTCATCCAATGACACAAAACACCTATTGGATCCACAAGATTGGTTAAAAACCCTAATTGGACAAGATTAAGTGTAAGGAGGACGAAAATGACATAAATATTCATCCAATGACACAAAAACACCTATTGGATGCACAAGATTGGTTAAAAACCCTAATTGGACAAGATTAAGTGTACGGAGTACGAAAATGACATAAATATTCATCCAATGATACAAAAACACCTATTGGATGCACAAGATTGGTTAAAAACCCTTATTGGACAAGAATTAGCCTAGGGAGGACGAAAATGACCTAAATGTTTATCAAATGATACAAAAACACCTATTGGAAGTACAAGATTGGTTAGAAACCCTAATTGGACAAGATTAAGTGTAGGGAGGACGAAAATGACATAAATATTCATCCAATGACACAAAAACACCTATTGGATGCACAAGATTGGTTAAAAACCCTAATTGGACAAGATTAAGTGTAGGGAGTACGAAAATGACATAAATATTCCTCCAATGACACAAAAACACCTATTGGATGCACAAGATTGGTTAAAAACCCTAATTGGACAAGAATTAGCCTAGGTTGGACGAAAATGACGTAAATGTTCATCCAATGACACAAAAACACCTATTGGATGCACAAGATTGATTAAAAACCCTAATTGGACAAGAATAAGCCTAGGGAGAACGAAAATGACCTAAATTTTCATCCATTGACACAAAACACCTATTGGATGCACAAGATTGGTTAAAAACCCTAATTGGACAAGAATTTGGCTAGGGAGGACGAAAATGACCTAATTGTTCATCCAATGATACAAAAACACCTATTGGATGCCCAAAATTGGTTAGAAACCCTAATTGGACAAGATTAAGTGTAGGGAGGACGAAAGTGACATAAATATTCATCCAATGACACAAAAACACCTATTGGATGCACAAGATTGGTTAAAAACCCTAATTGGACAAGATTAAGTGTAAGGAGTACGAAAATGACATAAATATTCATCCAATGACACAAAAAAACCTATTGGATGCACAAGATTGGTTAAAAACCCTAATTGGACAAGAATTAGCCTAGGTTGGAAGAAAATGACGTAAATGTTCATCCAATGACACAAAACACCTATTGGATGCACAAGATTTCTTAAGAACCCTAATTGGACAAGAATTAGCCTAGGGAGGACGAAAATGACCTAAATGTTCATCCAATGACACAAAAACACCTATTGGATGCACAAGATTGGGGAAAAACCCTAATTGGACAACAATAAGCCTAGGGAGAACGAAAATGACCTAAATGTTCATCCAATGACACAAAACACCTATTGGATGCACAAGATTGGTTAGAAACCCTAATTGGACAAGATTAAGTTTAGGGAGGACGAAAATGACCTAAAATGTTCATCCAATGACACAAAACACCTATTGGATGCACAAGATTGGTTAAAAACCCTAATTGGACAAGATTAAGTCTAGGGAGGACGAAAATGACCTAATTGTTCATCCAATGTCACAAAAAAACCTATTGGATGCACATAATTGGTTAGAAACCCTAATTGGACAAGATTAACTTTAGGGAGGACGAAAATGACCTAAATGGTCATCCAATGACACAAAACACCTATTGGATCCACAAGATTGGTTAAAAACCCTAATTGGACAAGAATAAGCCTAGGGAGAACGAAAATGACCTAAATTTTCATCCATTGGCACAAAACACCTATTGGATGCACAAGATTGGTTAAAAACCCTAATTGGACAAGATTAAGTGTAGGGAGTACGAAAATGACATAAATATTCATCCAATGACACAAAAACACCTATTGGATGCACAAGATTGGTTAAAAACCCTAATTGGACAAGAATTAGCCTAGGGAGGACGAAAATGACCTAAATGTTCATCCAATGACACAAAAACACCTATTGGATGCACAAGATTGGTTAAAAACCCTAATTGGAAAAGAATTAGCCTAGGGAGGACGAAAATAACCTAAATGTTCATCCAATGACACAAAACACCTATTGGATGCACAAGATTGGTTAAAAACCCTAATTGGACAAGAATTAGCCTAGGTAGGACGAAAATGACCTAATTGTTCATCCAATGACACAAAAACACCTATTGGATGCAGAAGATTGGTTAGAAACCCTAGTTGGACAAGATTAAGTTTAGGGAGGACAAAAATGACGTACATGTTCATCGAATGACACAAAACACGTATTGGATGCACAAGATTGGTGAAAAACCCTAATTGGACAAGAAGTAGCCTAGGAAGGACGAAAATGACCTAATTGTTCATCCAATGACACAAAAACACCTATTGGATGCAAAAGATTGGTTAGAAACCCTAATTGGACAAGATTAAGTTTAGGGAGGACGAAAATGACCTAATTGTTCATCCAATGACACAAAACACCTATTGGATGCACAAGATTGGTTAAAAACCCTAATTGGAAAAGAATTAGCCTAGGGAGGACGAAAATGACCTAATTGTTCATCCAATGACACAAAAACACCTATCGGATGCACAAGATTGGTTAGAAACCCTAATTGAACAAGATTAAGTGTAGGGAGGACGAAAATGAACTAAATGTTCATCCAATGACACAAAACACCTATTGGATGCACAAGATTGGTTAAAAACCCTAATTGGATAAGAATTAGCCTAAGGAGGACGAAAATGACCTAAATGTTCATCCAATGACACAAAACACCTATTGGATGCACAAGATTGGTTAAAAACCCTAATTGGACAAGAATTAGCCTAGACAGAACGAAAATGACCTAATTGTTCATCCAATGACACAAAAACACCTATCGGATGCACAAGATTGGTTAGAAACCCTAATTGAACAAGATTAAGTTTAGGGAGGACGAAAATGACCTAAATGTTCATCCAATGACACAAAACACCTATTGGATGCACAAGATTGGTTAAAAACCCTAATTGGATAAGAATTAGCCTAAGGAGGACGAAAATGACCTAAATGTTCATCCAATGACACAAAACACCTATTGGATGCACAAGATTGGTTAAAAACCCTAATTGGATAAGAATTAGCCTAAGGAGGACGAAAATGACCTAAATGTTCATCCAATGACACAAAACACCTATTGGATGCACAAGATTGGTTAAAAACCCTAATTGGACAAGAATTATCATAGGGAGGACGAAAATGACCTAATTGTTCATCCAATGACACAAAAACACCTATCGGATGCACAGGATTGGTTAGAAACCCTAATTGAACAAGATTAAGTGTAGGGAGGACGAAAATGACCTAAATGTTCATCCAATGACACAAAACACCTATTGGATGCACAAGATTGGTTAAAAACCCTAATTGGATAAGAATTAGCCTAAGGAGGACGAAAATGACCTAAATGTTCATCCAATGACACAAAACACCTATTGGATGCACAAGATTGGTTAAAAACCCTAATTGGATAAGAATTAGCATAAGGAGGACGAAAATGACCTAAATGTTCATCCAATGACACAAAACACCTATTGGATGCACAAGATTGGTTAAAAACCCTAATTGGACAAGAATAAGTGTAGGGAGGACGAAAATGACCTAAATGTTTATCCAATGACACAAAAACACCTATCGGATGCACAAGATTGGTTAGAAACCCTAATTGAACAAGATTAAGTGTAGGGAGGACGAAAATGACCTAAATGTTCATCCAATGACACAAAACACCTATTGGATGCACAAGATTGGTTAAAAACCGTAATTGAATAAGATTAAGTTTAGGGAGGACGAAAATGACATAAATATTCATCCAATGACACAACACACCTATTGAATGAACAAGATTGGTTAAAAACCCTAATTGGACAAGATTAAGTGTAGGGAGGACCAAAATGACCTAAATGTTCATCCTATGACACAAAAACACCTATCGGATGCACAAGATTGGTTAGAAACCCTAATTGAACAAGATTAAGTGTAGGGAGGACGAAAATGACCTAAATGTTCATCCAATGACACAAAACACCTATTGGATGCACAAGATTGCTTAAAAACCCTAATTGGACAAGAATTAGCCTAGGGAGGACGAAAATGACCTAAATGTTCATCCAATGACACAAAAACACCTATTGGATGCACAAAATTGGTTAGAAACCCTAATTGGACAAGATTAAGTGTAGGGAGGACGAAAATGACATAAATATTCATGCAATGACACAAAAACACCTATTGGATGCACAAGATTGGTTACAAACCCTAATTGGACAAGATTAAGTGTAGGGAGGACGAAAATGACATAAATATTCATCCAATGACACAAAAACACCTATTGGATGCACAAGATTGGTTAAAAACCCTAATTGGACAAGAATTAGCCTAGGGAGGACGAAAATGACCTAAACGTTCATCCAATGACACAAAACACCTATTGGATGCACAAGATTGGTTAAAAACCCTAATTGGACAAGAATTAGCCTAGGTTGGACGAAAATGACGTAAATGTTCACCCAATGACACAAAACACCTATTGGATGCACAAGATTGCTTAAAAACCCTAATTGGACAAGGATTAGCCTAAGGAGGACGAAAATGACCTAATTGTTCATCCAATGACACAATAAAACCTATTGGATGCACATGATTGGTTAGAAACCCTAATTGGACAAGATTAAGTTTAGGGAGGACGAAAATGACCTAAATGTTCATCCAATGACACAAAACTCCTATTGGATGCACAAGATTGGTTACAAACCCTAATTGGACAAGATTAAGTGTAAGGAGGACGAAAATGACATAAATATTCATCCAATGACACAAAAACACCTATTGGATGCACAAGATTGGTTAAAAACCCTAATTGGACAAGAATTAGCCTAGGGAGGACGAAAATGACCTAAACGTTCATCCTATGACACAAAACACCTATTGGATGCACAAGATTGCTTAAAAACCCTAATTGGACAAGAATTAGCCTAGGGAGGACGAAAATGACCTAAATGTTCATCCAATGACACAAAAACACCTATTGGATGCACAAGATTGGTGAAAAACCCTAATTGGACAAGAATAAGCCTAGGGAGAACGAAAATGACCTAAATTTTCATCCATTGACACAAAACATCTATTGGATTTACAAGATTGGTTAAAAACCCTATTTGGACAAGAATTAGCCTAGGGAGGACGAAAATGACCTAATTATTCATCCAATGATACAAAAACACCTATTGGATGCACAAAATTCGTTAGAAACCCTAATTGGACAAGAATTAGCCTAGGGAGGACGAAAATGACCTAAAATGTTCATCCAATGACACAAAACACCTATTGGATGCACAAGATTGGTTAAAAACCCTAATTGGACAAGATTAAGTGTAAGGAGGACGAAAATGACATAAATATTCATCCAATCACACAAAAACACCTATTGGATGCACAAGATTGGTTAGAAACCCTAATTGGACAAGATTAAGTTTAGGGAGGACGAAAATGACCTACAACGTTCATCCAATGACACAAAACACCTATTGGATGCACAAGATTGGTTAAAAACCCTAATTAGACAAGAAATAGCCTAGGGAGGACGAAAATGACCTAATTGTTCATCCAATGATACAAAAACACCTATTGGATGCACAAGATTGGTTAAAAACCCTAATTGGACAAGATTAAGTGTAGGGAGGACGAAAATGACATAAATATTCATCCAATGACACAAAAACACCTATTGGATGCACAAGATTGGTTAAAAACCCTAATTGGACAAGATTAAGTGTAGGGAGTACGAAAATGACATAAATATTCATCCAATGACACAAAAACACCTATTGGATGCACAAGATTGGTTAAAAACCCTAATTGGACAAGAATAAGCCTAGGGAGAACGAAAATGACCTAAATTTTCATCCATTGACACAAAACACCTATTGGATGCACAAGATTGGTTAAAAACCCTAATTGGACAAGAAATTGGCTAGGGAGGACGAAAATGACCTAATTGTTCATCCAATGATACAAAAACACCTATTGGATGCACAAAATTGGTTAAAAACCATAATTGGACAAGATTAAGTGTAGGGAGGACGAAAATGACATAAATATTCATCCAATGACACAAAAACACCTATTGGATGCACAAGATTGGTTAAAAACCCTAATTGGACAAGATTAAGTATAGGGAGTACGAAAATGACATAAATATTCATCCAATGACACAAAAACACCTATTGGATGCACAAGATTGGTTAAAAACCCTAATTGGACAAGAATAAGCCTAGGGAGAACGAAAATGACCTAAATTTTCATCCATTGACACAAAACACCTATTGGATGCACAAGATTGGTTAAAAACCCTAATTGGACAAGAATTTGGCTAGGGAGGACGAAAATGACCTAATTGTTCATCCAATGATACAAAAACACCTATTGGATGCACAAAATTTGTTAGAAACCCTAATTGGACAAGATTAAGTGTAGGGAGTACGAAAATGACATAAATATTCATCCAATGACACAAAAACACCTATTGGATGCACAAGATTGGTTAAAAACCCTAATTGGACAAGAATTAGCCTAGGGAGGACGAAAATGACCTAAATGTTCATCCAATGACACAAAAACACCTATTGGATGCACAAGATTGGTTAAAAACCCTAATTGGACAAGAATAAGCCTAGGGAGAACGAAAATGACCTAAATTTTCATCCATTGACACAAAACAACTATTGGATGCACAAGATTGGTTAAAAACCCTAATTGGACAAGAATTAGCCTAGGGAGGACGAAAATGACCTAATTATTCATCCAATGATACAAAAACACGTATTGGATGCACAATATTGGTTAGAAACCCTAATTGGACAAGATTAAGTTTAGGGAGGACGAAAATGACCTAAAATGTTCATCCAATGACACAAAACACCTATTGGATGCACAAGATTGGTTAAAAACCCTAATTGGACAAGAATTAGCCTAGGGAGGACGAAAATGACCTAATTGTGCATCCAATGACACAAAAAAACCTATTGGATGCACAAGATTGTTTAAAAACCCTAATTGGATAAGAATTAGCCTAGGGAGGACGTAAATGACCTAATTGTTCATCCAATGATACAAAAACACCTATTGGATGCACAAAATTGGTTAGAAACCCTAATTGGACAAGATTAAGTGTAGGGAGGACGAAAATGACATAAATATTCATCCAATGACACAAAAACACCTATTGGATGCACAAGATTGGTTAAAAACCCTAATTGGACAAGAATTAGCCTAGGTTGGACGAAAATGACGTAAATGTTCATCCAATGACACAAAACACCTATTGGATGCACAAGATTGCTTAAAAACCCTAATTGGACAAGAATTAGCCTAGGGTGGACGAAAATGACCTAAATGTTCATCCAATGACACAAAAACACCTATTGGATGCACAAGATTGGTGAAAAACCCTAATTGGACAAGAATAAGCCTAGGGAGAACGAAAATGACCTAAATTTTCATCCATTGACACAAAACACCTATTGGATGCACAAGATTGGTTAGAAACCCTAATTCGACAAGATTAAGTTTAGGGAGGACGAAAATGACCTAAATGTTCATCCAATGACACAAAACACCTATTGGATGCACAAGATTGGTTAAAAACCCTAATTGGACAAAATTAAGTGTAAGGAGGACGAAAATGACATAAATATTCATCCAACGACACAAAAACACCTATTGGATGCACAAGATTGGTTAAAAACCCTAATTGGACAAGATTAAGTTTAGGGAGGACGAAAATGACCTAAATGTTCATCCAATGACACAAAACACCTATTGGATGCACAAGATTGGTTAGAAACCCTAATTGGACAAGATTAAGTTTAGGAAAGACGAAAATGACCTAAATGTTCATCCAATGACACAAAACACCTATTGGATGCACAAGATTGGTTAAAAACCCTAATTGGACAAGATTAAGTTTAGGGAGGACGAAAATGACATAAATATTCATCCCATGACACAAAAACACCTATTGGATGCACAAGATTGGTTAAAAACCCTAATTGGACAAGAATTAGCCTAGGGAGGACGAAAATGACATAAATATTCATCCAATGACACAAAAACACCTATTGGAATTACAAGATTGGTTAGAAACCCTAATTGGACAAGAATTAGCCTAGGGAGGACGAAAATGACCTAAATGTTCATCAAATGATACAAAAACACCTATTGGATGCACAAAATTGGTTAGAAACCCTAATTGGACAAGATTAAGTGTAGGGAGGATGAAAATGACATAAATATTCATCCAATGACACAAAAACACCTATTGGATGCACAAAATTGGTTAGAAACCCTAATTGGACAAGATTAAGTGTAGGGAGGACGAAAATGACCTAAATGTTCATCCAATGACACAAAACACCTATTGGATGCACAATATTGGTTAAAAACCCTAATTGGACAAGAATTAGCCTAGGGAGGACGAAAATGACCTAATTGTTCATCCAATGACACAAAAAAACCTATTGGATGCACATAATTGGTTAGAAACCCTAATTGGACAAGATAAAGTTTAGGGAGGACGAAAATGACGTAAATGTTCATCCAATGACACAAAACACCTATTGGATGCACAAGATTGCTTAAAAACCCTAATTGGACAAGAATTAGCCTAGGGAGGACGAAAATGACCTAAATGTTCATCCAATGACACAAAAACACCTATTGGATGCACAAGATTGGTGAAAAACCCTAATTGGACAAGAATAAGCCTAGGGAGAACGAAAATGACCTAAATTTTCATCCATTGACACAAAACAACTATTGGATGCACAAGATTGGTTAAAAACCCTAATAGGACAAGAATTAGCCTAGGGAGGACGAAAATGACCTAATTGTTCATCCAATGATACAAAAACAACTTTTGGATGCACAATATTGCTTAGAAACCCTAATTGGACAAGATTAAGTTGATGGAGGACGAAAATGACCTAAATGTTCATCCAATGACACAAAACACCTATTGGATGCACAAGATTGGTTAAAAACCCTAATTGGACAAGAATTAGCCTAGGGAGGACGAAAATGACCTAAACGTTCATCCAATGACACAAACACCTATTGGATGCACAAGATTGGTTACAAACCCTAATTGGACAAGAATTAGCCTAGGGAGGACGAAAATGACCTAAATGTTCATCCAATGACACAAAAACACCTATTGGATGCACAAGATTGGTGAAAAACCCTAATTGGACAAGAATAAGCCTAGGGAGAACGAAAATGACCTAAATTTTCATCCATTGACACAAAACACCTATTGGATGCACATGATTGGTTAGAAATCCTAATTGGACAAGAATTAGCCTATGGAGGACGAAAATGACCTAATTGTTCATCCAATGACACAAAAAAACCTATTGGATGCACATGATTGGTTAGAAACCCTAATTGGACAAGATTAAGTTTAGGGAGGACGAAAATGACCTAAATGTTAATCCAATGACACAAAACACCTATTGGATGCACAAGATTGGTTAAAAACCCTAATTGGACAAGATTAAGTTTAGGGAGGACGAAAATGACCTAAATGTTCATCCAATGACACAAAACACCAATTGGATGCACAAGATTGGTTAAAAACCCTAATTGGACATGATTAAGTTTAGGGAGGACGAAAATGACCTAAATGTTCATCCAATGACACAAAACACCTGTTGGAAGTACAAGATTGGTTAGAAACCCTAATTGGACAAGAATTAGCCTAGGGAGGACGAAAATGACCTAATTGTGCATCCAATGACACAAAACACCTATTGGATGCACAAAATTGGTTAGAAACCCTAATTGGACAAGATTAAGTTTAGGGAGGACGAAAATGACCTAAAATGTTCATCCAATGACACAAAACACCTATTGGATGCACAAGATTGGTTAAAAACCCTAATTGGACAAGAATTAGCCTAGGGAGGACGAAAATGACCTAATTGTGCATCCAATGACACAAAAAAACCTATTGGATGCACATGATTGGTTAGAAACCCTAATTGGACAAGATTAAGTTTAGGGAGGACGAAAATGACCTAAATGTTCATCCAATGACACAAAACACCTATTGGATGCACAAGATTGGTTAAAAACCCTAACTATACAAGATTAAGTGTAAGGAGGACGAAAATGACATAAATATTCATCCAATGACACAAAAACACCTATTGGATGCACAAGATTGGTTAAAAACCCTAATTGGACAAGATTAAGTTTAGGGAGGACGAAAATGACCTAAATGTTCATCCAATGACACAAAACACCTATTGGATCCACAAGATTGGTTAAAAACCCTAATTGGACAAGATTAAGTGTAAGGAGGTCGAAAATGACATAAATATTCATCCAATGACACAAAAACACCTATTGGATGCACAAGATTGGTTAAAAACCCTAATTGGACAAGATTAAGTGTAGGGAGTACGAAAATGACATAAATATTCATCCAATGACACAAAAACACCTATTGGATGCACAAGATTGGTTAAAAACCCTAATTGGACAAGAATTAGCGTAGGGTGGACGAAAATGACGTAAATGTTCATCCAATGACACAAAAACACCTATTGGAAGTAGAAGATTGGTTAGAAACCCTAATTGGACAAGAATTAGCCTAGGGAGGACGAAAATGACCTAAATGATCATCCAATGACACAAAACACCTATTGGATGCACAAGATTTCTTAAAAACCCTAATTGGACAAGAATTAGCCTAGGGAGGACGAAAATGACCTAATTGTTCATCCAATGACACAAAAAAACCTATTGGATGCACATGATTGGTTAGAAACCCTAATTGGACAAGATTAAGTTTAGGGAGGACTAAAATGACCTAAATGTTCATCCAATGACACAAAACACCTATTGGATGCACAAGATTGGTTAAAAACCCTAATTGGACAAGATTAAGTGTAGGGAGTACGAAAATGACATAAATATTCATCCAATGACACAAAAACACCTATTGGATGCACAAGATTGGTTAAAAACCCTAATTGGACAAGAATTAGCGTAGGTTGGACGAAAATGACGTAAATTTTCATCCAATGACACAAAAACACCTATTGGAAGTAGAAGATTGGTTAGAAACCCTAATTGGACAAGAATTAGCCTAGGGAGGACGAAAATGACCTAAATGTTCATCCAATGACACAAAACACCTATTGGATGCACAAGATTGGTTAAAAACCCTAATTGGACAAGAATTAGCCTAGGGAGGACGTAAATGACCTAATTGTTCATCCAATGATACAAAAACACCTATTGGATGCACAAAATTGGTTAGAAACCCTAATTGGACAAGATTAAGTTTAGGGAGGACGAAAATGACATAAATATTCATCCAATAACACAAAAACACCTATTGGATGCACAAGATTGGTTAAAAACCCTAATTGGACAAGAATTAGTCTAGGGAGGACGAAAATGACCTAACTGTTCATCAAATGATACAAAAACACCTATTGGAAGTACAAGATTGGTTAGAAACGCTAATTGGACAAGATTAAGTGTAGGGAGTACGAAAATGACATAAATATTCATCCAATGACACAAAAACACCTATTGGATGCACAAGATTGGTTAAAAACCCTAATTGGACAAGAATTAGCCTAGGGAGGACGAAAATGACCTAAATGTTCATCCAATGACACAAAACACCTGTTGGATGCACAAGATTGGTTAGAAACCCTAATTGGACAAGATTAGGTTTAGGGAGGACGAAAATGACATAAATATTCATCCAATGACACAAAAACACCTATTGGATGCACAAGATTGGTTAAAAACCCTAATTGGACAAGAATAAGTGTAGGGAGTACGAAAATGACATAAATATTCATCCAATGACACAAAAACACCTATTGGATGCACAAGATTGGTTAAAAACCCTAATTGGACAAGAATTAGCCTAGGTTGGACGAAAATGACGTAAATGTTCATCCAATGACACAAAACACCTATTGGATGCACAAGATTGCTTAAAAACCCTAATTGGACAAGAATTAGCCTAGGGTGGACGAAAATGACCTAAATGTTCATCCAATGACACAAAAACACCTATTGGATGCACAAGATTGGTGAAAAACCCTAATTGGACAAGAATAAGCCTAGGGAGAACGAAAATGACCTAAATTTTCATCCATTGACACAAAACACCTATTGGATGCACAAGATTGGTTAGAAACCCTAATTCGACAAGATTAAGTTTAGGGAGGACGAAAATGACCTAAATGTTCATCCAATGACACAAAACACCTATTGGATGCACAAGATTGGTTAAAAACCCTAATTGGACAAAATTAAGTGTAAGGAGGACGAAAATGACATAAATATTCATCCAACGACACAAAAACACCTATTGGATGCACAAGATTGGTTAAAAACCCTAATTGGACAAGATTAAGTTTAGGGAGGACGAAAATGACCTAAATGTTCATCCAATGACACAAAACACCTATTGGATGCACAAGATTGGTTAGAAACCCTAATTGGACAAGATTAAGTTTAGGAAAGACGAAAATGACCTAAATGTTCATCCAATGACACAAAACACCTATTGGATGCACAAGATTGGTTAAAAACCCTAATTGGACAAGATTAAGTTTAGGGAGGACGAAAATGACATAAATATTCATCCCATGACACAAAAACACCTATTGGATGCACAAGATTGGTTAAAAACCCTAATTGGACAAGAATTAGCCTAGGGAGGACGAAAATGACATAAATATTCATCCAATGACACAAAAACACCTATTGGAAGTACAAGATTGGTTAGAAACCCTAATTGGACAAGAATTAGCCTAGGGAGGACGAAAATGACCTAAATGTTCATCAAATGATACAAAAACACCTATTGGATGCACAAAATTGGTTAGAAACCCTAATTGGACAAGATTAAGTGTAGGGAGGACGAAAATGACATAAATATACATCCAATGACACAAAAACACCTATTGGATGCACAAAATTGGTTAGAAACCCTAATTGGACAAGATTAAGTGTAGGGAGTACGAAAATGACCTAAATGTTCATCCAATGACACAAAACACCTATTGGATGCACAATATTGGTTAAAAACCCTAATTGGACAAGAATTAGCCTAGGGAGGACGAAAATGACCTAATTGTTCATCCAATGACACAAAAAAACCTATTGGATGCACATAATTGGTTAGAAACCCTAATTGGACAAGATAAAGTTTAGGGAGGACGAAAATGACGTAAATGTTCATCCAATGACACAAAACACCTATTGGATGCACAAGATTGCTTAAAAACCCTAATTGGACAAGAAGTAGCCTAGGGAGGACGAAAATGACCTAAATGTTCATCCAATGACACAAAAACACCTATTGGATGCCCAAGATTGGTGAAAAACCCTAATTGGACAAGAATAAGCCTAGGGAGAACGAAAATGACCTAAATTTTCATCCATTGACACAAAACACCTATTGGATGCACAAGATTGGTTAGAAACCCTAATTCGACAAGATTAAGTTTAGGGAGGACGAAAATGACCTAAATGTTCATCCAATGACACAAAACACCTATTGGATGCACAAGATTGGTTAAAAACCCTAATTGGACAAAATTAAGTGTAAGGAGGACGAAAATGACATAAATATTCATCCAACGACACAAAAACACCTATTGGATGCACAAGATTGGTTAAAAACCCTAATTGGACAAGATTAAGTGTAGGGAGGACGAAAATGACCTAAATGTTCATCCAATGACACAAAACACCTATTGGATGCACAAGATTGGTTAAAAACCCTAATTGGACAAGATTAAGTTTAGGGAGGACAAAAATGACATAAATATTCATCCCATGACACAAAAACACCTATTGGATGCACAAGATTGGTTAAAAACCCTAATTGGACAAGAATTAGCCTAGGGAGGACGAAAGTGACATAAATATTCATCCAATGACACAAAAACACCTATTGGAAGTACAAGATTGGTTAGAAACCCTAATTGGACAAGAATTAGCCTAGGGAGGACGAAAATGACCTAAATGTTCATCAAATGATACAAAAACACCTATTGGATGCACAAAATTGGTTAGAAACCCTAATTGGACAAGATTAAGTGTAGGGAGGACGAAAATGACATAAATATACATCCAATGACACAAAAACACCTATTGGATGCACAAAATTGGTTAGAAACCCTAATTGGACAAGATTAAGTGTAGGGAGGACGAAAATGACATAAATATTCATCCAATGACACAAAAACACCTATTGGATGCACAAAATTGGTTAGAAACCCTAATTGGACAAGATTAAGTGTAGGGAGGACGAAAATGACCTAAATGTTCATCCAATGACACAAAAACACCTATTGGATCCACAAGATTGGTTAAAAACCCTAATTGGACAAGAATAAGCCTAGGGAGAACGAAAATGACCTAAATTTTCATCCATTGACACAAAACACCTATTGGATGCACAAGATTGGTTAAAAACCCTAATTGGACAAGATTAAGTGTAAGGAGGTCGAAAATGACATAAATATTCATCCAATGACACAAAAACACCTATTGGATGCACAAGATTGGTTAAAAACCCTAATTGGACAACATTAAGTTTAGGGAGGACGAAAATGACCTAAATGTTCATGCAATGACACAAAACACCTATTGGATGCACATGATTGGTTAGAAACCCTAATTGGACAAGATTAAGTTTAGGGAGGGCGAAAATGACCTAAAATGTTCATCCAATGACACAAAACACCTATTGGATGCACAAGATTGGTTAGAAACCCTGATTGGACAAGATTAAGTTTAGGGAGGACGAAAATGACCTACAACGTTCATCCAATGACACAAAACACCTATTGGATGCACAAGATTGGTTAAAAACCCTAATTGGACAAGAACTAGCCTAGGGAGGACGAAAATGACCTAATTGTTCATCCAATGATACAAAAACACCTATTGGATGCACAAAATTGGTTAGAAACCCTAATTGGACAAGATTAAGTGTAGGGAGGACGAAAATGACATAAATATTCATCCAATGACACAAAAACACCTATTGGATGCACAAGATTGGTTAAAAACCCTAATTGGACAAGATTAAGTGTAGGGAGTACGAAAATGACATAAATATTCATCCAATGACACAAAAACACCTATTGGATGCACAAGATTAGTTAAAAACCCTAATTGGACAAGAATAAGCCTAGGGAGAACGAAAATGACCTAAATTTTCATCCATTGACACAAAACACCTATTGGATGCACAAGATTGGTTAAAAACCCTAATTGGACAAGAATTTGGCTAGGGAGGACGAAAATGACCTAATTGTTCATCCAATGATACAAAAACACCTATTGGATGCACAAAATTGGTTAGAAACCCTAATTGGACAAGATTAAGTGTAGGGAGGACGAAAATGACATAAATATTCATCCAATGACACAGAAACACCTATTTGATGCACAAAATTGGTTAGAAACCCTAATTGGACAAGATTAAGTGTAGGGAGGACGAAAATGACCTAAATGTTCATCCAATGACACAAAACACCTATTGGATGCACAAGATTGGTTAAAAACCCTAATTGGACAAGAATTAGCCTAGGGAGAACGAAAATGACCTAAATGTTCATCCAATGACACAAAAACACCTATTGGATGCACAAGATTGGTGAAAAACCCTAATTGGACAAGAATAAGCCTAGGGAGAACGAAAATGACCTAAATTTTCATCCATTGACACAAAACACCTATTGGATGCACAATATTGGTTAAAAACCCTAATTGGACAAGAATTAGCCTAGGGAGGACGAAAATGACCTAATTGTTCATCCAATGACACAAAAAAACCTATTGGATGCACATAATTGGTTAGAAACCCTAATTGGACAAGATAAAGTTTAGGGAGGACGAAAATGACGTAAATGTTCATCCAATGACACAAAACACCTATTGGATGCACAAGATTGCTTAAAAACCCTAATTGGACAAGAATTAGCCTAGGGAGGACGAAAATGACCTAAATGTTCATCCAATGACACAAAAACACCTATTGGATGCACAAGATTGGTGAAAACCCCTAATTGGACAAGAATAAGCCTAGGGAGAACGAAAATGACCTAAATTTTCATCCATTGACACAAAACACCTATTGGATGCACAACATTGGTTAAAAACCCTAATTGGACAAGAATTAGCCTAGGGAGGACGAAAATGACCTAATTATTCATCCAATGATACAAAAACACCTATTGGATGCACAATATTGGTTAGAAACCCTAATTGGACAAGATTAAGTTTAGGGAGGACGAAAATGACCTAAAATGTTCATCCAATGACACAAAACACCTATTGGATGCACAAGATTGGTTAAAAACCCAAATTGGACAAGAATTAGCCTAGGGAGGACGAAAATGACCTAAATGTTCATCCAATGACACAAAACACCTATTGGATGCACAAGATTGCTTAAAAATCCTAATTGGACAAGAATTAGCCTAGGGAGGACGAAAATGACCTAATTGTTCATCCAATGACACAAAAAAACCTATTGGATGCACATGATTGGTTAGAAACCCTAATTGGACAAGATTAAGTTTAGGGAGGACGAAAATGACCTAAATATTCATCCAATGACACAAAACACCTATTGAATGCACAAGATTGGTTAAAAACCCTAATTGGACAAGAATAAGCCTAGGGAGAACGAAAATGACCTAAATTTTCATCCATTGACACAAAACACCTATTGGATGCACAAGATTGGTTAAAAACCCTAATTGGACAAGAATTTGGCTAGGGAGGACGAAAATGACCTAATTGTTCATCCAATGATACAAAAACACCTATTGGATGCACAAAATTGGTTAGAAACCCTAATTGGACAAGATTAAGTGTAGGGAGGACGAAAATGACATAAATATTCTTCCAATGACACAAAAACACCTATTGGATGCACAAGATTGGTTAAAAACCCTAATTGGACAAGATTAAGTGTAGGGAGTACGAAAATGACATAAATATTCATCCAATGACACAAAAACACCTATTGGATGCACAAGATTGGTTAAAAACCCTAATTGGACAAGATTAAGTGTAAGGAGGTCGAAAATGACATAAATATTCATCCAATGACACAAAAACACCTATTGGATGCACAAGATTGGTTAAAAACCCTAATTGGACAAGATTAAGTTTAGGGAGGACGAAAATGACCTAAATGTTCATCCAATGACACAAAACACCTATTGGATCCACAAGATTGGTTAAAAACCCTAATTGGACAAGATTAAGTGTAAGGAGGACGAAAATGACATAAATATTCATCCAATGACACAAAAACACCTATTGGATGCACAAGATTGGTTAAAAACCCTAATTGGATAAGATTAAGTGTACGGAGTACGAAAATGACATAAATATTCATCCAATGATACAAAAACACCTATTGGATGCACATGATTGGTTAAAAACCCTTATTGGACAAGAATTAGCCTAGGGAGGACGAAAATGACCTAAATGTTTATCAAATGATACAAAAACACCTATTGGAAGTACAAGATTGGTTAGAAACCCTAATTGGACAAGAATTACCTTAGGGAAGACGAAAATGACCTAAATGTTCATCCAATGACACAAAAACACCTATTGGATGCACAATATTGGTTAAAAACCCTAATTGGACTAGAATAAGCCTAGGGAGAACGAAAATGACCTAAATTTTCATCCATTGACACAAAACACGTACTGGATGCACAAGATTGGTTAAAAACCCTAATTGGACAAGAATTTGGCTAGGGAGGACGAAAATGACCTAATTGTTCATCCAATGATACAAAAACACCTATTGGATGCACAAAACTGGTTAGAAACCCTAATTGGACAAGATTAAGTGTAGGGAGGACGAACATGACATAAATATTCATCCAATGACACAAAAACACCTATTGGATGCACAAGATTGGTTAAAAACCCTAATTGGACAAGATTAAGTGTAGGGAGTACGAAAATGACATAAATATTCATCCAATGACACAAAAACACCTATTGGATGCACAAGATTGGTTAAAAACCCTAATTGGACAAGAATTAGCCTAGGGAGGACGAAAATGACCTAAATGTTCATCAAATGATACAAAAACACCTATTGAAAGTACAAGATTTGTTAGAAACCCTAATTGGACAACAATTAGCCTAGGGAGGACGAAAATGACCTAAATCTTCATCAAATGATATAAAAACACCTATTGAAAGTACAAGATTGGTTAGAAACCCTAATTGGACAAGAATTAGCCTAGGGAAGACGAAAATGACCTAAATGTTCATCCAATGACACAAAAACACCTATTGGATGCACAAGATTGGTTAAAAACCCTAATTGGACAAGAATAAGCCTAGGGAGAACGAAAATGACCTAAATTTTCATCCATTGACACAAAACACCTATTGGATGCACAAGATTGGTTAAAAACCCTAATTGGACAAGAATTTGGCTAGGGAGGACGAAAATGACCTAATTGTTCATCCAATGATACAAAAACACCTATTGGATGCACAAAATTGGTTAGAAACCCTAATTGGACAAGATTAAGTGTAGGGAAGACGAAAATGACCTAAATGTTTATCAAACGATACAAAAACACCTATTGGAAGTACAAGATTGGTTAGAAACCCTAATTGGACAAGAATTACCTTAGGGAAGCCGAAAATGACCTAAATGTTCATCCAATGACACAAAAACACCTATTGGATGCACAAGATTGGTTAAAAACCCTAATTGGACAAGAATAAGCCTAGGGAGAACGAAAATGACCTAAATTTTCATCCATTGAAACAAAACACCTATTGGATGCACAAGATTGATTAAAAACCCTAATTGGACAAGAATTTGGCTAGGGAGGACGAAAATGACCTAATTGTTCATCCAATGATACAAAAACACCTATTGGATGCACAAAATTGGTTAGAAACCCTAACTGGACAAGATTAAGTGTAGGGAGGACGAAAATGACATAAATATTCATCCAATGACACAAAAACACCTATTGGATGCACAAGATTGGTTAAAAACCCTAATTGGACAAGATTAAGTGTAGGGAGTACGAAAATGACATAAATATTCATCCAATGACACAAAAACACCTATTGGATGCACAAGATTGGTTAAAAACCCTAATTGGACAAGAATTAGCCTAGGGAGGACGAAAATGACCTAAATGTTCATCAAATGATACAAAAACACCTATTGAAAGTACAAGATTTGTTAGAAACCCTAATTGGACAACAATTAGCCTAGGGAGGACGAAAATGACCCAAATCTTCATCAAATGATATAAAAACACCTATTGAAAGTACAAGATTGGTTAGAAACCCTAATTGGACAAGAATTAGCCTAGGGAGGACGAAAATGACCTAATTGTTCATCCAATGATACAAAAACACCTATTGGATGCACAAAATTGGTTAGAAACCCTAATTGGACAAGATTAAGTGTAGGGAGGACGAAAATGACATAAATATTCATCCAATGACACAAAAACACCTATTGGATGCACAAGATTGGTTAAAAACCCTAATTGGACAAGATTAAGTGTAGGGAGTACGAAAATGACATAAATATTCATTCAATGACACAAAAACACCTATTGGATGCACAAGATTGGTTAAAAACCCTAATTGGACAAGAATTAGCCTAGGTTGGACGAAAATGACGTAAATGTTCATCCAATGACACAAAACACCTATTGGATGCACAAGATTGCTTAAAAACCCTAATTGGACAAGAGTTAGCCTAGGGAGAACGAAAATGACCTAAATGTTCATCCAATGACACAAAAACACCTATTGGATGCACAAGATTGGTGAAAAACCCTAATTGGACAAGAATAAGCCTAGGGAGAACGAAAATGACCTAAATTTTCATCCATTGACACAAAACACCTATTGGATGCACAAGATTGGTTAGAAACCCTAATTCGACAAGATTAAGTTTAGGGAGGACGAAAATGACCTAAATGTTCATCCAATGACACAAAACACCTATTGGATGCACAAGATTGGTTAAAAACCCTAATTGGACAAAATTAAGTGTAAGGAGGACGAAAATGACATAAATATTCATCCAACGACACAAAAACACCTATTGGATGCACAAGATTGGTTAAAAACCCTAATTGGACAAGATTAAGTGTAGGGAGGACGAAAATGACCTAAACGTTCATCCAATGACACAAAACACCTATTGGATGCACAAGATTGGTTAGAAACCCTAATTGGACAAGATTAAGTTTAGGAAAGACGAAAATGACCTAAATGTTCATCCAATGACACAAAACACCTATTGGATGCACAAGATTGGTTAAAAACCCTAATTGGACAAGATTAAGTTTAGGGAGGACGAAAATGACATAAATATTCATCCCATGACACAAAAACACCTATTGGATGCACAAGATTGGTTAAAAACCCTAATTGGACAAGAATTAGCCTAGGGAGGACGAAAATGACATAAATATTCATCCAATGACACAAAAACACCTATTGGAAGTACAAGATTGGTTAGAAACCCTAATTGGACAAGAATTAGCCTAGGGAGGACGAAAATGACCTAAATGTTCATCAAATGATACAAAAACACCTATTGGATGCACAAAATTGGTTAGAAACCCTAATTGGACAAGATTAAGTGTAGGGAGGACGAAAATGACATAAATATACATCCAATGACACAAAAACACCTATTGGATGCACAAAATTGGTTAGAAACCCTAATTGGACAAGATTAAGTGTAGGGAGGACGAAAATGACATAAATATTCATCCAATGACACAAAAACACCTATTGGATGCACAAAATTGGTTAGAAACCCTAATTGGACAAGATTAAGTGTAGGGAGGACGAAAATGACCTAAATGTTCATCCAATGACACAAAACACCTATTGGATGCACAAGATTGGTTAAAAACCCTAATTGGACAAGAATTAGCCTAGGGAGGACGAAAATGACCTAAATGTTCATCCAATGATACAAAAACACCTATTTGAAGTACAAGATTGGTTAGAAACCCTAATTGGACAAGAATTAGCCTAGGGAGGACGAAAATGACCTAAATGTTCATCAAATGATACAAAAACACCTATTGGATGCACAAAATTGGTTAGAAACCCTAATTGGACAAGATTAAGTGTAGGGAGGACGAAAATGACATAAATATTCATCCAATGACACAAAAACACCTATTGGATGCACAAAATTGGTTAGAAACCCTAATTGGACAAGATTAAGTGTAGGGAGGACGAAAATGACCTAAATGTTCATCCAATGACACAAAATACCTATTGGATGCACAAGATTGGTTAAAAACCCTAATTGGACAAGAATTAGCCTAGGGAGGACGAAAATGACCTAATTGTTCATCCAATGACACAAAAACACCTATTGGATGCACAAGATTGGTTAGAAACCCTAATTGCACAAAATTAAGTTTAGGCAGGACGAAAATGACCTAAATGTTCATCCAATGACACAAAACACCTATTGGATGCACAAGATTGGTTAAAAACCCTAATTGGACAAGAAATAGCCTAGGGAGGACGGAAATGACCTAATTGTTCATCCAATGACACAAAAACAACTATTTGATGCACAAGATTGGTTAGAAACCCTAATTGGACAAGATTAAGTGTAGGGAGGACGAAAATGACCTAAATGTTCATCCAATGACACAAAACACCTATTGGATGCACAAGATTGGTTAAAAACCCTAATTGGACAAGAATTAGCCTAGGGAGGACGAAAATGACCTAATTGTTCATCGAATGACACAAAAACCACTATTTGATGCACAAGATTGGTTAGAAACCCTAATTGGACAAGATTAAGTTTAGGGAGGACGAAAATGACCTAAATGTTCATCCAATGACACAAAACACCTATTGGATGCACAAGATTGGTTAAAAACCCTAATTGGATAAGAATTAGCCTAAGGAGGACGAAAATGACCTAAATGTTCATCCAATGACACAAAACACCAATTGGATGCACAAGATTGGTTAGAAACCCTAATTGGACAAGATTAAGTGTAGGGAGGACGAAAATGACCTAAATGTTCATCCAATGACACAAAACACCTATTGGATGCACAAGATTGGTTAAAAACCCTAATTGGAAAAGATTAAGTGTAGGGAGGACGAAAATGACCTAAATGTTCATCCAATGACACAAAACACCTATTGGATGCACAAGATTGGTTAAAAACCCTAATTGGACAAGAATTAGCCTAGGGAGGACGAAAATGACCTAATTGTTCATCCAATGACACAAAAAAACCTACTGGATGCACATAATTGGTTAGAAACCCTAATTGGACAAGATAAAGTTTAGGGAGGACGAAAATGACCTAAATGTTCATCCAATGACACAAAACACCTATTGGAACCACAAGATTGGTTAAAAACCCTAATTGGACAAGATTAAGTGTAAGGAGGACGAAAATGACATAAATATTCATCCAATGACACAAAAACACCTATTGGATGCACAAGATTGGTTAAAAACCCTAATTGGACAAGATTAAGTGTACGGAGTACGAAAATGACATAAATATTCATCCAATGATACAAAAACACCTATTGGATGCACAAGATTGGTTAAAAACCCTTATTGGACAAGAATTAGCCTAGGGAGGACGAAAATGACCTAAATGTTTATCAAATGATACAAAAACACCTATTGGAAGTACAAGATTGGTTAGAAACCCTAATTGGACAAGATTAAGTGTAGGGAGGACGAAAATGACATAAATATTCATCCAATGACACAAAAACACCTATTGGATGCACAAGATTGGTTAAAAACCCTAATTGGACAAGAATTAGCCTAGGGAGGACGAAAATGACCTAAACGTTCATCCAATGACACAAAACACCTATTGGATGCACAAGATTGGTTAAAAACCCTAATTGGACAAGAATTAGCCTAGGTTGGACGAAAATGACGTAAATGTTCACCCAATGACACAAAACACCTATTGGATGCACAAGATTGCTTAAAAACCCTAATTGGACAAGGATTAGCCTAAGGAGGACGAAAATGACCTAATTGTTCATCCAATGACACAATAAAACCTATTGGATGCACATGATTGGTTAGAAACCCTAATTGGACAAGATTAAGTTTAGGGAGGACGAAAATGACCTAAATGTTCATCCAATGACACAAAACTCCTATTGGATGCACAAGATTGGTTACAAACCCTAATTGGACAAGATTAAGTGTAAGGAGGACGAAAATGACATAAATATTCATCCAATGACACAAAAACACCTATTGGATGCACAAGATTGGTTAAAAACCCTAATTGGACAAGAATTAGCCTAGGGAGGACGAAAATGACCTAAACGTTCATCCTATGACACAAAACACCTATTGGATGCACAAGATTGCTTAAAAACCCTAATTGGACAAGAATTAGCCTAGGGAGGACGAAAATGACCTAAATGTTCATCCAATGACACAAAAACACCTATTGGATGCACAAGATTGGTGAAAAACCCTAATTGGACAAGAATAAGCCTAGGGAGAACGAAAATGACCTAAATTTTCATCCATTGACACAAAACACCTATTGGATGCACAATATTGGTTAAAAACCCTAATTGGACAAGAATTAGCCTAGGGAGGACGAAAATGACCTAATTGTTCATCCAATGACACAAAAAAACCTATTGGATGCACATGATTGGTTAGAAACCCTAATTGGACAAGATTAAGTTTAGGGAGGACGAAAATGACCTAAATGTTCATCCAATGACACAAAACACCTATTGGATCCACAAGATTGGTTAAAAACCCTAATTGGACAAGATTAAGTGTAAGGAGGTCGAAAATGACATAAATATTCATCCAATGACACAAAAACACCTATTGGATGCACAAGATTGGTTAAAAACCCTAATTGGACAACATTAAGTTTAGGGAGGACGAAAATGACCTAAATGTTCATGCAATGACACAAAACACCTATTGGATGCACATGATTGGTTAGAAACCCTAATTGGACAAGATTAAGTTTAGGGAGGGCGAAAATGACCTAAAATGTTCATCCAATGACACAAAACACCTATTGGATGCACAAGATTGGTTAAAAACCCTAATTGGAAAAGAATTAGCCTAAGAAGGACGAAAATGACCTAATTGTTCATCCAATGTCACAAAAAAACCTATTGGATGCACATAATTGGTTAGAAACCCTAATTGGACAAGATTAACTTTAGGGAGGACGAAAATGACCTAAATGTTCATCCAATGACACAAAACACCTATTGGATGCACAAGATTGGTTAAAAACCCTAATTAGACAAGAAATAGCCTAGGGAGGACGAAAATGACCTAATTGTTCATCCAATGATACAAAAACACCTATTGGATGCACAATATTGGTTAGAAACCCTAATTGGACAAGATTAAGTTTAGGGAGGACGAAAATGACCTAAATGTTCATCCAATGACACAAAACACCTATTGGATCCACAAGATTGGTTAAAAACCCTAATTGGACAAGATTAAGTGTAAGGAGGACGAAAATGACATAAATATTCATCCAATGACACAAAAACACCTATTGGATGCACAAGATTGGTTAGAAACCCTGATTGGACAAGATTAAGTTTAGGGAGGACGAAAATGACCTACAACGTTCATCCAATGACACAAAACACCTATTGGATGCACAAGATTGGTTAAAAACCCTAATTAGACAAGAAATAGCCTAGGGAGGACGAAAATGACCTAATTGTTCATCCAATGATACAAAAACACCTATTGGATGCACAATATTGGTTAGAAACCCTAATTGGACAAGATTAAGTTTAGGGAGGACGAAAATGACCTAAAATGTTCATCCAATGACACAAAACACCTATTGGATGCACAAGATTGGTTAAAAACCCTAATTGGACAAGAATTAGCCTAGGGAGGACGAAAATGACCTAATTGTGCATCCAATGACACAAAAAAACCTATTGGATGCACAAGATTGTTTAAAAACCCTAATTGGATAAGAATTAGCCTAGGGAGGACGTAAATGACCTAATTGTTCATCCAATGATACAAAAACACCTATTGGATGCACAAAATTGGTTAGAAACCCTAATTGGACAAGATTAAGTGTAGGGAGGACGAAAATGACATAAATATTCATCCAATGACACAAAAACACCTATTGGATGCACAAGATTGGTTAAAAACCCTAATTGGACAAGAATTAGCCTAGGTTGGACGAAAATGACGTAAATGTTCATCCAATGACACAAAACACCTATTGGATGCACAAGATTGCTTAAAAACCCTAATTGGACAAGAATTAGCCTAGGGAGAACGAAAATGACCTAAATGTTCATCCAATGACACAAAAACACCTATTGGATGCACAAGATTGGTGAAAAACCCTAATTGGACAAGAATAAGCCTAGGGAGAACGAAAATGACCTAAATTTTCATCCATTGACACAAAACACCTATTGGATGCACAAGATTGGTTAGAAACCCTAATTCGACAAGATTAAGTTTAGGGAGGACGAAAATGACCTAAATGTTCATCCAATGATACAAAACACCTATTGGATGCACAAGATTGGTTAAAAACCCTAATTGGACAAAATTAAGTGTAAGGAGGACGAAAATGACATAAATATTCATCCAACGACACAAAAACACCTATTGGATGCACAAGATTGGTTAAAAACCCTAATTGGACAAGATTAAGTTTAGGGAGGACGAAAATGACCTAAATGTTCATCCAATGACACAAAACACCTATTGGATGCACAAGATTGGTTAGAAACCCTAATTGGACAAGATTAAGTTTAGGAAAGACGAAAATGACCTAAATGTTCATCCAATGACACAAAACACCTATTGGATGCACAAGATTGGTTAAAAACCCTAATTGGACAAGATTAAGTTTAGGGAGGACGAAAATGACATAAATATTCATCCCATGACACAAAAACACCTATTGGATGCACAAGATTGGTTAAAAACCCTAATTGGACAAGAATTAGCCTAGGGAGGACGAAAATGACATAAATATTCATCCAATGACACAAAAACACCTATTGGAAGTACAAGATTGGTTAGAAACCCTAATTGGACAAGAATTAGCCTAGGGAGGACGAAAATGACCTAAATGTTCATCAAATGATACAAAAACACCTATTGGATGCACAAAATTGGTTAGAAACCCTAATTGGACAAGATTAAGTGTAGGGAGGACGAAAATGACATAAATATTTATCCAATGACACAAAAACACCTATTGGATGCACAAAATTGGTTAGAAACCCTAATTGGACAAGATTAAGTGTAGGGAGGACGAAAATGACCTAAATGTTCATCCAATGACACAAAACACCTATTGGATGCACAATATTGGTTAAAAACCCTAATTGGACAAGAATTAGCCTAGAAAGGACGAAAATGACCTAATTGTTCATCCAATGACACAAAAAAACCTATTGGATGCACTTAATTGGTTAGAAACCCTAATTGGACAAGATAAAGTTTAGGGAGGACGAAAATGACGTAAATGTTCATCCAATGACACAAAACACCTATTGGATGCACAAGATTGCTTAAAAACCCTAATTGGACAAGAATTAGCCGAGGGAGGACGAAAATGACCTAAATGTTCATCCAATGACACAAAAACACCTATTGGATGCACAAGATTGGTGAAAAACCCTAATTGGACAAGAATAAGCCTAGGGAGAACGAAAATGACCTAAATTTTCATCCATTGACACAAAACACCTATTGGATGCACAAGATTGGTTAGAAACCCTAATTCGACAAGATTAAGTTTAGGGAGGACGAAAATGACCTAAATGTTCATCCAATGACACAAAACACCTATTGGATGCACAAGATTGGTTAAAAACCCTAATTGGACAAAATTAAGTGTAAGGAGGACGAAAATGACATAAATATTCATCCAACGACACAAAAACACCTATTGGATGCACAAGATTGGTTAAAAACTCTAATTGGACAAGATTAAGTTTAGGGAGGACGAAAATGACCTAAATGTTCATCCAATGACACAAAACACCTATTGGATGCACAAGATTGGTTAGAAACCCTAATTGGACAAGATTAAGTTTAGGAAAGACGAAAATGACCTAAATGTTCATCCAATGACACAAAACACCTATTGGATGCACAAGATTGGTTAAAAACCCTAATTGGACAAGGATTAGCCTAGGGAGGATGAAAATGACCTAAATGTTCATCCAATGATACAAAAACACCTATTGGAAGTACAAGATTGGTTAGAAACCCTAATTGGACAAGAATTAGCCTAGGGAGGACGAAAATGACCTAAATGTTCATCAAATAATACAAAAACACCTATTGGATTCACAAAATTGGTTAGAAACCCTAATTGGACAAGATTAAGTGTAGGGAGGACGAAAATGACATAAATATTCATCCAATGACACAAAAACACCTATTGGATGCACAAAATTGGTTAGAAACCCTAATTGGACAAGATTAAGTGTAGGGAGGACGAAAATGACCTAAATGTTCATCCAATGACACAAAAACACCTATTGGATCCACAAGATTGGTTAAAAACCCTAATTGGACAAGAATAAGCCTAGGGAGAACGAAAATGACCTAAATTTTCATCCATTGACACAAAACACCTATTGGATGCACAAGATTGGTTAAAAACCCTAATTGGACAAGAACTAGCCTAGGGAGGACGAAAATGACCTAATTGTTCATCCAATGATACAAAAACACCTATTGGATGCACAAAATTGGTTAGAAACCCTAATTGGACAAGATTAAGTGTAGGGAGGACGAAAATGACATAAATATTCATCCAATGACACAAAAACACCTATTGGATGCACAAGATTGGTTAAAAACCCTAATTGGACAAGATTAAGTGTAGGGAGTACGAAAATGACATAAATATTCATCCAATGACACAAAAACACCTATTGGATGCACAAGATTAGTTAAAAACCCTAATTGGACAAGAATAAGCCTAGGGAGAACGAAAATGACCTAAATTTTCATCCATTGACACAAAACACCTATTGGATGCACAAGATTGGTTAAAAACCCTAATTGGACAAGAATTTGGCTAGGGAGGACGAAAATGACCTAATTGTTCATCCAATGATACAAAAACACCTATTGGATGCACAAAATTGGTTAGAAACCCTAATTGGACAAGATTAAGTGTAGGGAGGACGAAAATGACATAAATATTCATCCAATGACACAGAAACACCTATTTGATGCACAAAATTGGTTAGAAACCCTAATTGGACAAGATTAAGTGTAGGGAGGACGAAAATGACCTAAATGTTCATCCAATGACACAAAACACCTATTGGATGCACAAGATTGGTTAAAAACCCTAATTGGACAAGAATTAGCCTAGGGAGGACGAAAATGACCTAATTGTTCATCCAATGACACAAAAACTCCTATTGGATGCACAAGATTGGTTAGAAACCCTAATTGGAAGAGATTAAGTTTAGGGAGGACGAAAATGACATCAACGTTCATCCAATGAGACAAAAACAACAATTGGATGCACAAGATTGGTTAGAAACCCTAATTGGACAAGATTAAGTGTAGGGAGGACGAAAATGACCTAAATGTTCATCCAATGACACAAAACACCTATTGGATGCACAAGATTGGTTAAAAACCCTAATTGGACAAGAATTAGCCTAGGGACGACGAAAATGACCTAATTGTTCATCCAATGACACAAAAAAACCTATTGGATGCACATGATTGGTTAAAAACCCTAATTGGACAAGATTAAGTGTAGGGAGGACGAAAATGACCTAAATGTTCATCCAATGACACAAAACACCTATTGGATGCACAAGATTGGTTAAAAACCCTAATTGGACAAGAATTAGCCTAGGGAGGACGAAAATGACCTAAATGTTCATCCAATGACACAAAAACACCTATTGGATGCACAAGATTGGTTAAAAAACCCTAATTGGACAAGATTAAGTGTAGGGAGGACGAAAATGACCTAAATGTTCATCCAATGACACAAAACACCTATTGGATGCACAAGATTGGTTAAAAACCCTAATTGGACAAGAATTAGCCTAGGGAGGACGAAAATGACATAAATGTTCATCCAATGACACAAAAACACCTATTGGATGCACAAGATTGGTTAAAAACCCTAATTGGACAAGATTAAGTGTAGGGAGGACGAAAATGACCTAAATGTTCATCCAATGACACAAAACACCTATTGGATGCACAAGATTGGTTAAAAACCCTAATTGGACAAGAATTAGCCTAGGGAGGACGAAAATGACCTAATTGTTCATCCAATGACACAAAACACCTATTGGATGCACAAGATTGGTTAGAAACATTAATTGGACAAGAATTAGCCTAGGGAGGACGAAAATGACCTAATTGTTCATCCAATGACACAAAAACACCTATTGGATGCACAAGATTGGTTAAAAACCCTAATTGGACAAGATTAAGTGTAGGGAGGACGAAAATGACCTAAATGTTCATCCAATGACACAAAACACCTATTGGATGCACAAGATTGGTTAAAAACCCTAATTGGACAAGAATTAGCCTAGGGAGGACGAAAATGACCTAATTGTTCATCCAATGACACAAAACACCTATTGGATGCACAAGATTGGTTAGAAACATTAATTGGACAAGAATTAGCCTAGGGAGGACGAAAATGACCTAATTGTTCATCCAATGACACAAAAACACCTATTGGATGCACAAGATAGGTTAGAAACCCTAATTGGACAAGATTAAGTTTAGGGAGGATGAAAATGACGTAAATGTTCATCCAATGACACAAAACACCTATTGGATGCACAAGATTGGTTAAAAACCCTAATTGGACAAGATTAAGTGTAGGGAGGACGAAAATGACCTAAATGTTCATCCAATGACACAAAACACCTATTGGATGCACAAGATTGGTTAAAAACCCTAATTGGACAAGAATTAGCCTAGGGAGGACGAAAATGACCTAATTGTTCATCCAATGACACAAAAAAACCTACTGGATGCACCTAATTGGTTAGAAACCCTAATTGGACAAGATAAAGTTTAGGGAGGACGAAAATGACCTAAATGTTCATCCAATGACACAAAACACCTATTGGAACCACAAGATTGGTTAAAAACCCTAATTGGACAAGATTAAGTGTAAGGAGGACGAAAATGACATAAATATTCATCCAATGACACAAAAACACCTATTGGATGCACAAGATTGGTTAAAAACCCTAATTGGACAACATTAAGTTTAGGGAGGACGAAAATGACCTAAATGTTCATCCAATGACACAAAACACCTATTGGATGCACAAGATTGGTTAGAAACCCTAATTGGACTAGATTAAGTTTAGGGAGGACGAAAATGACCTAAAATGTTCATCCAACGACACAAAACACCTATTGAATGCACAAGATTGGTTAAAAACCCTAATTGGACAAGAATTAGCCTAGGGAGGACGAAAATGACCTAACTGTTCATCAAATGATACAAAAACACCTATTGGAAGTACAAGACTGGTTAGAAACCCTAATTGGACAAGATTAAGTGTAGGGAGTAGGAAAATGACATAAATATTCATCCAATGACACAAAAACACCTATTGGATGCACAAGATTGATTAAAAACCCTAATTGGACAAGAATTAGCCTAGGTTGGACGAAAATGACGTAAATGTTCATCCAATGACACAAAAACACCTATTGGATGCACAAGATTGGTTAAAAACCCTAATTGGACAAGAATTAGCCTAGGGAGGACGAAAATGACCTAAATGTTCATCCAATGACACAAAACACCTATTGGATCCACAAGATTGGTTAAAAACCCTAATTGGACAATATTAAGTGTAAGGAGGACGAAAATGACATAAATATTCATCCAATGACACAAAAACACCTATTGGATGCACAAGATTGGTTAAAAACCCTAATTGGACAACATTAAGTTTAGGGAGGACGAAAATGACCTAAATGTTCATCCAATGACACAAAACACCTATTGGATGCACAAGATTGGTTAGAAACCCTAATTGGACTAGATTAAGTTTAGGGAGGACGAAAATGACCTAAAATGTTCATCCAACGACACAAAACACCTATTGAATGCACAAGATTGGTTAAAAACCCTAATTGGACAAGAATTAGCCTAGGGAGGACGAAAATGACCTAACTGTTCATCAAATGATACAAAAACACCTATTGGAAGTACAAGATTGGTTAGAAACGCTAATTGGACAAGATTAAGTGTAGGGAGTACGAAAATGACATAAATATTCATCCAATGACACAAAAACACCTATTGGATGCACAAGATTGGTTAAAAACCCTAATTGGACAACATTAAGTTTAGGGAGGACGAAAATGACCTAAATGTTCATCCAATGACACAAAACACCTATTGGATGCACAAGATTGGTTAGAAACCCTAATTGGACTAGATTAAGTTTAGGGAGGACGAAAATGACTTAAAATGTTCATCCAATGACACAAAACACCTATTGGATGCACAAGATTGGTTAAAAACCCTAATTGGACAAGAATTAGCCTAGGGAGGACGTAAATGACCTAATTGTTCATCCAATGATACAAAAACACCTATTGGATGCACAAGATTGGTTAAAAACCCTAATTGGACAACATTAAGTTTAGGGAGGATGAAAATGACCTAAATGTTCATGCAATGACACAAAACACCTATTGGATGCACATAATTGGTTAGAAACCCTAATTGGACAAGATTAAGTTTAGGGAGGACGAAAATGACCTAAATGTTCATCCAATGACACAAAACACCTATTGGATCCACAAGATTGGTTAAAAACCCTAATTGGACAAGACTAAGTGTAAGGAGGACGAAAATGACATAAATATTCATCCAATGACACAAAAACACCTATTGGATGCACAAGATTGGTTAAAAACCCTAATTGGACAAGATTAAGTGTACGGAGTACGAAAATGACATAAATATTCATCCAATGATACAAAAACACCTATTGGATGCACATGATTGGTTAAAAACCCTTATTGGACAAGAATTAGCCTAGGGAGGACGAAAATGACCTAAATGTTTATCAAATGATACAAAAACACCTATTGGAAGTACAAGATTGGTTAGAAACCCTAATTGGACAAGAATTACCTTAGGGAAGACGAAAATGACCTAAATGTTCATCCAATGACACAAAAACACCTATTGGATGCACAATATTGGTTAAAAACCCTAATTGGACTAGAATAAGCCTAGGGAGATCGAAAATGACCTAAATTTTCATCCATTGACACAAAACACCTACTGGATGCACAAGATTGGTTAAAAACCCTAATTGGACAAGAATTTGGCTAGGGAGGACGAAAATGACCTAATTGTTCATCCAATGATACAAAAACACCTATTGGATGCACAAAACTGGTTAGAAACCCTAATTGGACAAGATTAAGTGTAGGGAGGACGAACATGACATAAATATTCATCCAATGACACAAAAACACCTATTGGATGCACAAGATTTGTTAAAAACCCTAATTGGACAAGATTAAGTGTAGGGAGTACGAAAATGACATAAATATTCATCCAATGACACAAAAACACCTATTGGATGCACAAGATTGGTTAAAAACCCTAATTGGACAAGATTAACTTTAGGGAGGACGAAAATGACCTAAATGTTCATCCAGTGACACAAAACACCTATTGGATCCACAAGATTGGTTAAAAACCCTAATTGGACAAGATTAAGTGTAAGGAGGTCGAAAATGACATAAATATTCATCCAATGACACAAAAACACCTATTGGATGCACAAGATTGGTTAAAAACCCTAATTGGACAACATTAAGTTTAGGGAGGACGAAAATGACCTAAATGTTCATGCAATGACACAAAACACCTATTGGATGCACATGATTGGTTAGAAACCCTAATTGGACAAGATTAAGTTTAGGGAGGGCGAAAATGACCTAAAATGTTCATCCAATGACACAAAACACCTATTGGATGCACAAGATTGGTTAGAAACCCTGATTGGACAAGATTAAGTTTAGGGAGGACGAAAATGACCTACAACGTTCATCCAATGACACAAAACACCTATTGGA
This sequence comes from Cicer judaicum, assembly GCA_037974835.1. Taxonomy (NCBI): domain Eukaryota; kingdom Viridiplantae; phylum Streptophyta; class Magnoliopsida; order Fabales; family Fabaceae; genus Cicer; species Cicer judaicum. The sequence continues at coordinate 4,099 of JBBPBS010001057.1, read as the reverse complement.
TGCACAAGATTGGTTAAAAACCCTAATTAGACAAGAAATAGCCTAGGGAGGACGAAAATGACCTAATTGTTCATCCAATGATACAAAAACACCTATTGGATGCACAATATTGGTTAGAAACCCTAATTGGACAAGATTCTGTTTAGGGAGCACGAAAATGACCTAAATGTTCATCCAATGACACAAAACACCTATTGGATCCACAAGATTGGTTAAAAACCCTAATTGGACAAGATTAAGTGTAAGGAGGACGAAAATGACATAAATATTCATCCAATGACACAAAAACACCTATTGGATGCACAAGATTGGTTAAAAACCCTAATTGGACAACATTAAGTTTAGGGAGGACGAAAATGACCTAAATGTTCATGCAATGACACAAAACACCTATTGGATGCACATGATTGGTTAGAAACCCTAATTGGACAAGATTAAGTTTAGGGAGGGCGAAAATGACCTAAAATGTTCATCCAATGACACAAAACACCTATTGGATGCACAAGATTGGTTAAAAACCCTAATTGGAAAAGAATTAGCCTAGGGAGAACGAAAATGACCTAATTGTTCATCCAATGTCACAAAAAAACCTATTGGATGCACATAATTGGTTAGAAACCCTAATTGGACAAGATTAACTTTAGGGAGGACGAAAATGACCTAAATGTTCATCCAATGACACAAAACACCTATTGGATCCACAAGATTGGTTAAAAACCCTAATTGGACAAGATTAAGTGTAAGGAGGTCGAAAATGACATAAATATTCATCCAATGACACAAAAACACCTATTGGATGCACAAGATTGGTTAAAAACCCTAATTGGACAAGATTAAGTTTAGGGAGGACGAAAATGACCTAAATGTTAATCCAATGACACAAAACACCTATTGGATCCACAAGATTGGTTAAAAACCGTAATTGGACAAGATTAAGTGTAAGGAGGACGAAAATGACATAAATATTCATCCAATGACACAAAAACACCTATTGGATGCACAAGATTGGTTAAAAACCCTAATTGGACAAGATTAAGTGTACGGAGTACGAAAATGACATAAATATTCATCCAATGATACAAAAACACCTATTGGATGCACATGATTGGTTAAAAACCCTTATTGGACAAGAATTAGCCTAGGGAGGACGAAAATGACCTAAATGTTTATCAAATGATACAAAAACACCTATTGGAAGTACAAGATTGGTTAGAAACCCTAATTGGACAAGAATTACCTTAGGGAAGACGAAAATGACCTAAATGTTCATCCAATGACACAAAAACACCTATTGGATGCACAATATTGGTTAAAAACCCTAATTGGACTAGAATAAGCCTAGGGAGATCGAAAATGACCTAAATTTTCATCCATTGACACAAAACACCTACTGGATGCACAAGATTGGTTAAAAACCCTAATTGGACAAGAATTTGGCTAGGGAGGACGAAAATGACCTAATTGTTCATCCAATGATACAAAAACACCTATTGTATGCACAAAACTGGTTAGAAACCCTAATTGGACAAGATTAAGTGTAGGGAGGACGAACATGACATAAATATTCATCCAATGACACAAAAACACCTATTGGATGCACAAGATTGGTTAAAAACCCTAATTGAACAAGATTAAGTGTAGGGAGTACGAAAATGACATAAATATTCATCCAATGACACAAAAACACCTATTGGATGCACAAGATTGGTTAAAAACCCTAATTGGACAAGATTAACTTTAGGGAGGACGAAAATGACCTAAATGTTCATCCAGTGACACAAAACACCTATTGGATCCACAAGATTGGTTAAAAACCCTAATTGGACAAGATTAAGTGTAAGGAGGTCGAAAATGACATAAATATTCATCCAATGACACAAAAACACCTATTGGATGCACAAGAATGGTTAAAAACCCTAATTGGACAAGATTAAGTTTAGGGAGGACGAAAATGACCTAAATGTTCATCCAATGACACAAAACACCTATTGGATCCACATGATTGGTTAAAAACCCTAATTGAACAAGATTAAGTGTAAGGAGGACGAAAATGACATAAATATTCATCCAATGACACAAAACACCTACTGGATGCACAAGATTGGTTAAAAACCCTAATTGGACAAGATTAACTTTAGGGAGGACGAAAATGACCTAAATGTTCATCCAGTGACACAAAACACCTATTGGATCCACAAGATTGGTTAAAAACCCTAATTGGACAAGATTAAGTGTAAGGAGGGCGAAAATGACATAAATATTCATCCAATGACACAAAAACACCTATTGGATGCACAAGATTGGTTAAAAACCCTAATTGGACAAGATTAAGTTTAGGGAGGACAAAAATGACCTAAATGTTCATCCAATGACACAAAACACCTATTGGATCCACAAGATTGGTTAAAAACCCTAATTGGACAAGATTAAGTGTAAGGAGGACGAAAATGACATAAATATTCATCCAATGACACAAAAACACCTATTGGATGCACAAGATTGGTTAAAAACCCTAATTGGACAAGATTAAGTGTACGGAGTACGAAAATGACATAAATATTCATCCAATGATGCAAAAACACCTATTGGATGCACAAGATTGGTTAAAAACCCTTATTGGACAAGAATTAGCCTAGGGAGGACGAAAATGACCTAAATGTTTATCAAATGATACAAAAACACCTATTGGAAGTACAAGATTGGTTAGAAACCCTAATTGGACAAGAATTACCTTAGGGAAGACGAAAATGACCTAAATGTTCATCCAATGACACAAAAACACCTATTGGATGCACAATATTGGTTAAAAACCCTAATTGGACTAGAATAAGCCTAGGGAGATCGAAAATGACCTAAATTTTCATCCATTGACACAAAACACCTACTGGATGCACAAGATTGGTTAAAAACCCTAATTGGACAAGAATTTGGCTAGGGAGGACGAAAATGACCTAATTGTTCATCCAATGATACAAAAACACCTATTGTATGCACAAAACTGGTTAGAAACCCTAATTGGACAAGATTAAGTGTAGGGAGGACGAACATGACATAAATATTCATCCAATGACACAAAAACACCTATTGGATGCACAAGATTGGTTAAAAACCCTAATTGAACAAGATTAAGTGTAGGGAGTACGAAAATGACATAAATATTCATCCAATGACACAAAAACACCTATTGGATGCACAAGATTGGTTAAAAACCCTAATTGGACAAGATTAACTTTAGGGAGGACGAAAATGACCTAAATGTTCATCCAGTGACACAAAACACCTATTGGATCCACAAGATTGGTTAAAAACCCTAATTGGACAAGATTAAGTGTAAGGAGGTCGAAAATGACATAAATATTCATCCAATGACACAAAAACACCTATTGGATGCACAAGATTGGTTAAAAACCCTAATTGGACAAGATTAAGTTTAGGGAGGACAAAAATGACCTAAATGTTCATCCAATGACACAAAACACCTATTGGATCCACAAGATTGGTTAAAAACCCTAATTGGACAAGATTAAGTGTAAGGAGGACGAAAATGACATAAATATTCATCCAATGACACAAAAACACCTATTGGATGCACAAGATTGGTTAAAAACCCTAATTGGACAAGATTAAGTGTACGGAGTACGAAAATGACATAAATATTCATCCAATGATACAAAAACACTTATTGGATGCACAAGATTGGTTAAAAACCCTTATTGGACAAGAATTAGCCTAGGGAGGACGAAAATGACCTAAATGTTTATCAAATGATACAAAAACACCTATTGGAAGTACAAGATTGGTTAGAAACCCTAATTGGACAAGATTAAGTGTAGGGAGGACGAACATGACATAAATATTCATCCAATGACACAAAAACACCTATTGGATGCACAAGATTGGTTAAAAACCCTAATTGGACAAGATTAAGTGTAGGGAGTACGAAAATGACATAAATATTCCTCCAATGACACAAAAACACCTATTGGATGCACAAGATTGGTTAAAAACCCTAATTGGACAAGAATTAGCCTAGGTTGGACGAAAATGACGTAAATGTTCATCCAATGACACAAAAACACCTATTGGATGCACAAGATTG
>JBBPBS010001056.1:24458-44322 GCA_037974835.1 Cicer judaicum | reverse complement strand
TAAGAGGAAAAAGAAGATGACAGATTTAAATACTCTTCGAAACCTCACGTGGAGCTCCTTTTGTGATTTGGTATATGATCAATTTGAGATGGATCTGCACGAGGTTTATTATGCGATGGAATGTAACAAGTCGAAGAAGTTGAAGTTTTTGAAATGCTGGATGAAACAGGTGAAAAAATCTAGCTGCTGTGATCTGATTTTGTCAGAAAAACCCAAGCAGGATACAATAATTGTAGAAGAGATTGACAGTAAATTGAATGAGTTACCTCAAAATGGTGAAGAGCCAATCCCACTGGTGGTTGTGTTAGCTGGAATTAACACCGAGGCTGCTACAATACAGGATGATGGTGCGCTCGATTTTAGGTCAGAAACATCGGAAGCGTTTTTTAGTAATCTTTCCAACAGGATCCAACAGGGAATTGAATCTGATGTCATAGACCTTGGAGCTTTGGCAGAGCGACTTGTAAATTCATCTATATACTGGTTACATCAAAAGGTTGATACAGAAACAATTCCTGAGATCCATTCTCCCATGAAAGATAATAATGTTCGTCGTAGCATGGTTGTGTCTGAACTAATAAAACTACTGTTGAAGGAGCCCAAGGAGATAGCTGCAAAGCATAAAAGCAGAAATTCGTCCTCTCAGGCATCTGATGCAGGACCAACTACAATAATCACAGAACATGCTGTTAGATTGTATCCTTTTATCGAGTTTTCCTTAATTTATTCTTATGATGATGCATATTTCTTTTCTAGCTCTAATCACCTGTGAAATTTGGGAACTTTTGTTTCGTGTTTTCCTTAGTGAGAATTAGATATGAACTGCAGATTTTATTTCGAATGGAAATTTTGCAATCAGAGGATGGAGGTGGAATCGAAGATTCGTGTAAACAGAAGTTTGTCAAACAAATATGCCTTCTTCTAGAGAACATTCAGTGCCACATGGAAGGGGGATTCTTTGGTGATTGGAACCTTGAAAATTATGTCGCAAAGATCATAAAAAGCAGGTAGAAGCTTATATAACTCAATTGAGATGTTTTATATGTTGACCGATGTGTCCTCTGAAATGTTATATTATGGTTTAGCATGAACTATGAGGATTTATAGAACTATTAATTTCTGTTTGGAGTGCAGTCAATAACTCGGTTTATTTTCATTTTACTACTATTATGACAATATATGAAATTTTTGTGGCTTGTTCTTGTTCTGTTATGTTCTAGAGCTTTTGAGTTTCTTTTTGTTTGTTTCTCTTTTTCCATGGAAAGTGGAAGCATTGAACTTTTGTGGATAACTGCATAAAGTAAAGAAAGCATGCACACTTATGATTGTGAAACCCTACAAATTTCAGGTATTCTCACACCCTTGAAGACATTGTTCATAAAATCTACAACAAAATGGACTTGCTTCTGTTTGCAAATGAGGATGAAGACCTGGATTGTTTATTTAACAGTGAGGACAGCAACAGATCATTGAATCTAAAAGTATACAGAGATGAGATGGGTGAAAATGACATCAGTAATGGACCTTTCTCAGCAGAAAACGAGCCTTTTCATTTGCAGAAGAATGTCAGCGAAAAATTCCAAAGAATTATAGAGAGTGATGATGATAAAAAACTAGTTGAAGCTATCGAGAGGAGAGAGAGGGCACACAAATTTTCATACATCAAACGTCGGATGCCTGCTTTGCGAGTTTGGGCCCCAAAACAGAAGGGTATGAAGTCCAAGACAGATCACCTTTGGAAGGTTTCAAAAAGAAAGGACCGGCCAAGGGCATGTTATGACACAGTATGTGAGACGCCAATGACAAAAAACAAACAGTCAAGCCCACAGACAATTGGTTCAGATGATGAGAGTTACATGGCTGATGGGAGTCAAATATGTGGTTCAGTTTCTAAAGCATTGTTTCTGGTATAATCTTTGATGTGATTAAACCATACCTGATTTTGACAGACAGAGAAATTGTATATGCTTACTTGAAGAGCAAATCAAGAAAAATTCTGAATACTAGATATGACGTAACATGCTATAGATGTTTCAGATTTTGGCATTCAACCACTAATGGTGGAATGTTAATGTTTGGACTCTGGAATCAAATTTGTTTCCCAGTATTTACGTACATGTCAGCTGATTCATTACATTAAATAGTAAATACATCATTTGTTCAATTTGATGCATTTGTTAAATTGAAGTTTGTATTCTAACCGCTACTGAACTCCCTTTTTATTCGTCCTTGCCATCTCATTTATGTAGAATAAGCCACACAAATTGCAAACTACAAATATATTTCCCTTTTATCCAATCTGCAAGTTCAGCCTCTCTTCTCTGCGATTTTTCATCTATTTCCCAATTATTTATTCTTTAATCAATTATCTCTTGATAGGTATTGATGTTCTTAGTAAAATGATTTTTCTGCACACCACAATCATAAGTTGATCATTTAAGCAATCAAAGATTGCTAAATTGCATCAGTCCTATTGTTAAATTAGAGTTTCAACCCAAAAAATGATTTAGTTCATAAACCTGGGGTCTTGGTACTGATGAAGTGCATGCTTGGTTCTGGGTTGGGGAATCTTATGACCATGGTTTTGAAGGTTACCAATTAAGTATTTGTGCCTACACAAGTTGATGGTAAAATCTGTGTTTGAAATTTTCAACTATCTTGGGTGAGTTTAAGATATGGACTTCCTGGCACTTTTTTCTCAGATGTAAATATGAGTCCCAGCAGTAACAACTGAAATTTGTAAAATAGAAATGAGCTAAGTCTGGTCAGGAGTTGTTTAATCACTCTTGAAATGTATCAACTGTTCCGTGGTTAGTTTCTCTTTCTAAATAAACATACTGCAGATTTGTATATTTGATATTCCTTATTATTTTTTCCTTATATGTTTCTTATTTTTTTAGTCTATAGAACATTAATTTGTTATTTATCTTATCCAACAAAAATTATTGTCCTATATTCTTCACAGGAAGATTTTGTCCAGTAATATGGGGAAATCAGCTTACTTTTGGCTCTTGATGTGTGATTTAATCTGAGAAAAGCATCTTCATAGACATTGTGTTCTTCTAGTTATCCAAATAAAGAATCCTTCATAGATTGTTTTGTTCCATAGGTATTTACAACGTCATGTTATATCTCAGTTGTGTTTTTGAGCTTTCAATTTCGAGTACAAGCTTTGTGTAGTTTGCTATTTTATGTTGCTTTCTGTTATCATTACTAGATATCTACTAACAAGCAATAATACTACTTTAGGTTTGAATATTACGTGATGTCAGTCTGTTGGTTAGAGTGTTGGTTAAGTTTGTAAAACATCATTAAGAATTGATTTCCAAAAATAAGGTTAGGTTGATTGTGATAGAAAACTAAGCATAGAAATATAAAAGAAATAACAGATTTTTATTGAACAATTTTGGTTACTAGAATTTGGATTACAACCGAAAATCTCTAGTTTACGTAATTCTAAGAAAAAACAAAGACAAATTTAGATTTACACTTTATATCTAAAAAACTTTGGAGTCTTGGTCCTTCCTTCCAAGAATTTTGAAGTTTGGTATCTTCCAACTTTAAAATGAGCAATTTATTTCTGAGAATAAAGTAATATTATTCATTGAAATCAAATTAATGGTTGATATTATGCGCAGAAACATAACTAACCATTGATGATTATAATATAAGTAATTGATTTAATTAATTTACCAACTTCTTATTTTCTACTAGAAATATAACTAATATAGATGGTTATAATATAAATAATATAAATTACCTAATGACTTTTGCTTTTATTTCCTTATTCATTCAATGACTCCCTGATAGCATAACTATTTTCTAATAGTAATATAATAATTGCATTCTATTAATATAAGAACCAAACTTAGAGGTTTAACATATTGTCTTAGATGTGTCTAGAGCACAAAATTCCTCCTTGAATAGTAATATTTGTTTGGGTGAATAAACACAGAGATCAAACACAACTTTATTAGAGATTTTGTTCAAAAATGGATACTAAACGTTCAGTTTTTAGACAGTGAACATCAACGGAGATAGATTTCACTTCATCAACAAAAACCTATACTTTACCTTCATACCTGACTGATATTGTGCTAAGTTCAAAGTAGTTTAGTTTTACATTAGTTTTTTCTTGTAATATGTTATATTTATGTTATTAAAAAAAATAAAAAAAACCCTCACTTTCAACAGGGGAGAAAGATATTTGATAAAGTGGAGAGAAAATTATACTTAGACTTAGGGGGGCCTCTAAGTTAGGGGGAGTCAAATAAATATAAAGAAAAATTGTTATTAAAAATACAAGTTTTGTCATCATCAAAAAGGGGGAGATTGTTGGAACCAAGTTGGTTTGCATTTAGAGTTTTGATGCTAACAAAAATATTTTATGAGAACAATATATTTGACTTCAAAGAGTATGAAACAAGATTCATGGTTTTAAAGAAAATCTAAAATAAAATTTGATTCAAATTTATAATTGAAGAAAATCTAAAATAAGATTTGATTCAAAATTATAACTGATGAAAATATAAAATAAGATTTGATTCAAATTTATAATTGAAAAAATTCTTTGACCAAGTTGAAACGAAAATATGGTCAAGATTTGGAGAAGATTTAATTAAGATTTGATCAAAATTTGATGAAGATATGAAAAAAATCAATATGACCAATTTACAAACGCAGTATGAACAAATTATGAACATAATGAATCAGAAGAATTTGCAACATCAATCTAAACAAAAAAGGAACATAATCAATTTGAAAAATTTACAGATTTACAGACGCAATCTGAACAAAATACAATTCATAATTAAACAAGGTCCAAATTGAAGCCCTAGTTTTAACTATAAATAGATACTCAAGGCTGAAGAAGAAATTTATCAAAAAACAGAAAAGAGTAATCTTAGAGTTCAACGAGAGAAACACTTGTTCAAGTTTTAAATATTTTCTGAGTGTTCTTTTCTTAGAGTATGAGAGTTATTATTATTAGCAACTTCGTTAGAAGCAACTACTCAAGTTCCAATATTTTGTATCCAACCTGATAGTGGTTTAGTTTCTTCAATCTGGGGTTGTTAGGAGAAGACTTGGTTTGTAGGGTCAAGGTGGTTAGTTTCTCAAAAGTCTAGGGTTTTGAGGTTGTTTGGGAAGACTGTCTTGGAGGACCAGGTGTTTTGTAAGTTAATGTAATTGAATAAGTGGATTAAAGCCTTATGAATGAGGGGACTAGATGTAGCCAAGTTAGCGCTGAACCATGATATATCTATATGTTAAATTATTTATTCTTTCATGGTTTTCTACCTCTAAATCTGATTGCTTCTTATCCAAGTAATTCATAACAACCAATCAACCTTCATCAAATTAGCAAAAATTTGTCAACTTTATCAAACACAATTCAATCCATCCTTCTGGTGTTGTCACCTTCAATTGGTACTAGAGCTCAGTCTCAAAGTTGAGCACTTTATAGTGTTTGAGAAAAGATCCAAGGGTTCAACATGTCTGGATTTAGTGAATCAATAAATGACGAAATTGATATATTTTCTGAATTTACTCGATCAGATTTAATTATTGCTATAAATAATTTTTTTAAATGAGAATCACAAATTGTCTTTAAAACTAAAAACACTTAGGAAATAAAATACAAACCTAACTACAAAAGTTAATATTTTAAAGAATCAAAGTGCTGAATTTAAAACAGAAAATACAAATTTGAAAACTAATATTACTGAATTTAAAATAGAAAAACAATTATGAAAACTGATATTATTTAACATAAAATGCAACTTTGAAAACTAATATTATTGAACTTAAAACAAAGAATGCAAATATGAAAAATGATATTGTTGAACTTAAGGCTAAAAATCTAACTTTTAAAAGTAATTATAGTTCAACATCAATTGAAAATATCATATGTAACTCTGTTAAGTATGAAGTAGTATTTCAAGATTTTCTTGATAATGGTATAAAAAGAAGCAAGTATGCATCTATCATTTATGGTGTTAGTAGGAATGGTAAAAGAGGAATAGGATTTCAAGAAAAAATAATTTAACCTAAGTTTGTTTCCTCTGATGATTTATGTACTATTTGTTATAAGAAAGGTCAGACTAAAATATCTTATTCTATGCTAACCACATGGAAAAACAAGAAACTTTTAAGAACTAACAAACCAGGAACCAACCAGATTTAGGTAACAAAAGATAAAATTGTTTATGTTGTAGATGTTCTTAGCAACCAAATTGAAACACTAGTCATGGCGCCTAGTCAATGGATGCTTGCAATATATGAAGAGAAAACGGTCTATGTTTCAAGACTTAACAAACAGAAGCCAACTGACTCTGATTGCAGAATGATTGGTCAACAAAATACATATCACAACCATAACCATATGATGAACAAGAAATATCAGAAAAATCTGGAGTATCAACATAATAAAAAATGACAGAGAATTCACACATATCAACATAGGGAGTGGTATTATAGACTTAGTAACTTCTTAAGAAATCTATGTAAGAAATCTATGGCTACACCAATGCACCCTACTTGTTCAATTGAAAAAAATGATTCAGGCCAAAAAGTTGACCAAAAAACCTATAGAGGAATGATAAGATCCCTACTTTACCTTACCGCTTCTAGACCTGACATCACATTTAGTGTATGTGTATGTGCAATATTTCAAGTTGATCTTAGAGAATCACATTTAATTGCTGATCCTAAACGGCACTACCAACCTTACCTTGTTCTACAAGAAACCTCCAAACTAAAAACTTAGTGGATACTGTGATTCTATTTATGCTGGAGATAAACTTGAGAGAAAGAGAACTAGTGGAAATTGCACCATTTTAGGCGACAACTTAATATCCTAGTCAAGTAAGAGACAAAGCATCATTGCAAGGTCAACAACAAAGATTGAGTACATTTCAGCAGCTAGATACAGTTCTCAACTACTTTGGACGACGCATGAACTTGAAGACTACAAAATACTAGAATCCAACGTTCCCATCTATTGCAATAACACTTATGCAATTTGTCTAACCAAAAATCCTATCTTACATTCTAGAGCTAAACACATAGAGATCAAACACCACTTCATTAGAGACTTTATTCAAAAAGGGGTACTAAACATTCAGTTTGTAGAAAATGAACACCAATGTGCTAACATATTCACCAAACCACTACATGAAGATAGATTTGACTTCATCAAGAAAAAATTGAATTTACCTTCATACCTGACTGATATTGTGATAACTTCAAAATAGTTTAGTTTTACATTAGTTTTTTCTTGTAATATGTTATATCTATGTTATTAAAAAAAATTGAAATAAAAACTCACTTTCAAGTCTTTTTGTTTAATGACAAAAAGGGGAGAAATATATTTGATAAAATGGAGAGAAAATGATATGTAGACTTAGGGGGACCCGTAAGTTAGGGGGAGTAAAAGAAATATAAATAAAGTTTGTTATAAAAAATAAGTTTTGTCATCATAAAAAAGGGGGAGGTTTTTGGAATCAAGTTGGTTTTGCATTTAGAGTTTTGATGTTAACAAAAGTATTTTATGAGAAAAATATATTTTACTGAAAAGAGTATAAAAAAAGATTCATGATTTTGAAAAAAATCTAAAATAAGATTTCATTCAAATTTATAATTGAAAAAAATCTTTGACCAAGTTGAAACTAAAATATGGTCAAGATTTGAAGAAGATTTAATTAACATTTGAAGAAGATTTGATCAAATCAACATTTATCTACTACAAAATATAAACAAATTACAAACAAAATCAATCTGAAGAATTTACAACCTCAATCTAAACAAAAAAGGAACATAATCAATTTGAATAATTTAAAAATGCAATATGAACAAAATACAATTCAGAATTAAACAAGGACTACATTGAACCCCAAATTTTAACTATAAATAGATTCTCAAGGCTGGAGAAGAAAATAATCGAAAAGTAGAAAAGAGTAATATTAGATTTCAAATAGAGGAACACTTGTTCAAGTTATAAATATTTTCTAAATGTTCTTTTCTTAGAGTATGAGAGTTATTATTATTATTATGATCAACTTTGTTAGAAGCAACTACTCAAGTTCAGTCTTTTGTATCCAACTCGATAATGGTTTAGTTTCTTCTTCAATATGGGGTTGTCAAATTGTTAGGAGAAGACTTGGCTTGTATGATCAAGGTTATTAGTTCCTAAAAAGTCTAGGGTTGTCAAGATGTTTGGGAAAACTGACTTTGAGGGTTAGGTACTTTGTAATTTAAGGTAATTGAATTATTAGTTTGGTGCTTTACTAGCTTATTCATCAACATGTATTATATCGTAATAGGAGTTGTTGCATATGCTCATCTAGAAGATTACTAAACAAGAGATATGAAAAATTTGAAAAAACAAGAGATTTTGTGGACCTTGCAACAATTGTTTTTACTGTTATGTATTTGTAAAGTTATTTTGGCCCTGAATGTTCATTCTGTCATGTATTTCATAACTTTAGCCATGAGAATATGACATATTCAGTGATAGTGAAACATCCAAACATGATCAAATTAGTGTTGATATATGCATCTAGCAAGTTCAATTTTAGCTTAATTTTTAATGTCTATGATTTTGTCCTTCTATATTAGCAAATTTATGCTACATAATTACTTACAATTTTTTCCACAATGACACAAACATCTTCTAATGAGTAATCTCTCGATGGCTTTTTTTGGACTTTCTTCCACTTTTCATGGTGTGATAGTGGAGATGAAAGTGCAACTATTGACATTAGGTGAGGGTATTTATTATGTGACTGAATCATTTGCGTCTTCTTTCTTTTCTCCTATTATAAATAATTCACCAATTAAATGTAATACTAGAAACAAATTTATTAAGAGAAACTAAATTATAAATTTAGCCGAAAGGAAGGATCCTAATGTTTCTGAACATACTCCTTCCAAATTTCCTTATCAAGATAAGTATAGACCTCAAAAGTAGATTTGTGACTCAAATCCCTGCCATTTAAATATCTAGATGCTAGACTAGTTTTAAATGCCCTTTAGCATTCACCAGCTTATGAAATTCATTTCTTTTTCAAAAATTCAGAATTAGGAACATCCCATTTCACCTACATTACAAACAAATGGAGGAGTTATTGTATGACATTAAAACATATTTACGAAATCATATATATTCTAAAATATTCACAAAACTACAATTACCTTGATAGCTTACCATATCTGATTTTTCAAGTCACTATCAACGTCGTCCCAATTATCCATCAAAATACTGATAAAGCTTCGAGCAAGGGAAGCAACACGACCCTTAAAGTTTTTTTCTATTTATCCATGAAGGTAATCCCATCAATGAATCTAAATCGATCGAGAACTTCTTACATATCATACATTCATGTTTCAATTTTGCCATACGTGTACCACGCTTACCCATTATCTGCGTAGACTGCATACCCACCACACTTTGCAAAGGAGCTAATGGATTATTCATGTGTCCTTTTCAAAATAAAAAATAATGGTTAATAGTAATTCAAAATAATGTAGAAAAACAATTATAAGCAATCATATCATATATTGATAAAAAATATAAACAATTAAAGTAAATATTATTGATAATGTAAAATTTATTAAGATAAACTATCATTATTACCATTTTATTTCTTACGAGTCTTATGTTTGAATGTTCTCCTGTATCCCTTCTTGATGATCATCAAGAGTGGCATACTCATCGTCCACTATAGTTTCTTCAATGAAAGTAAGTATTCATTGGGATAATGAAGGAGTCTTAGAAATATGTAGCGTTGAATCTAGATTTTCATTTGGCTAATGAAACCTTTTACCTTAGAAAACCACTTACCATTTCTAACATAAAACACTTGTTTTGCTTGGGATGCCTAATAAAAGGCTCGTCCTTATACACTACGTTTTCAAGGTTCACGAATGTAAAATCAAATTCATCAATTTTAACTCAACTGTTGATGTCAATTATTTTATATTTTAAAACAGGCACTTTAAATTTAATGAAATCGACATCCCAAATCTCTTTAGTGGTCCCAACGTAAGGTATGGATGCCGTAATAGGGTTTTTATCTTTTGAACTTGAGAAATGTATGGACTCAACTATGACCATAGCCCCACTATTTTGCATGGTACTATTGTCATCCTAACTCTTTGTGTAGTATTTAAAATTATTAATAACATAATAAGTCCAAGTTATGACTTTAAAGTGAGGCCCATTTTCTAGCCATTTTAATGTATCATAAGTTGTATTGTTTGTTAAAATGGTTTCTTTAAACCATTTTACGAAAGTCTTGTTATGCTCATTCGAGAACCATTTTTCATTAATTCTAGGATCTTTTTCCTTCACAATGCTTTTATGAGCAAAAAGGTAAGGTTAAACCTCATTAGTGTTATTCAATATATACAAATGTGCTTGAAGTACTTCCTCCCATTCCATGCTCTTAAGTTGTAAGCCTCTTACACCATTATCCACATATGTTCCCTCATGAAGAGATCTAGGAATTCCTATGGCTTCCGCTTTCGACATATAGTCGGAACTAAACTCAATAGCTTATTATGCTATATACCCTTCAACAATAGATGCTTCATGACGGTGTGGATTCTTCACATATCCTTTTAAAATCTTCATGTATTGCTCGAACGGAGACATCCACCTCAAATAAACATGACCGCATAATTTAATCTCCCTAACTAAACGAACAATTAAATGAACCTTGATGTCAAAAATAGAAGGAGGAAAATACATCTCTTGTTGGCACAATAACAACTTCATTTTCCATCTCATTTAATTTTTTAGGATCAACGACTTTGCTATAAATAGCGTTGAAGAATAAACAAAATCTATTTAAGACATCTCTTACTTTTTAGGCAATATGCCACGTAAAGCCACTGGTAGTAGATGTTGCATCAACACGTGGCAATCGTAAGACTTTAACACAACTAATTTCACATATTTCATAGACAAGAATCTTGACATATGAGGAGTAGCCATGTGGCACTTTTGTTCCCCGTAAACCTTCACAAAAGCCTTTCCTCTCATTTTTTTTGACAAATATGTTCGTTTACCTGCTGATTGTGGAGCTAACTATTGTCATATGTCCATCTCAACCATATTTAGACAAGAATTTAAGCCATCATTTGTTTTCCTTTGAATGTTGAGAAGTGGTGTTCCAATTACACTATCGAGACAATGTCTTACATCTAAACTAGACTAGTAAGGAAGATCAAAGAACGAATAATTCTTCTTCCATATTTTTTTCTTTCAAATCTTTGTGTTTGGTTGTTTCCAAAGATAACGTTGATATCCTTAACCTATTGATAAACTTTCTCCCCAGTTAAGGCTTTATGGGGAATTTCATGCTCTTGGTGTCCATTAAACACTTTTCTAAACTTACAATATGAATGATTAGACTTGAGAAATTTCCGATGCCCAATGTAAACTGTTTTTCTTCAATGTTTCAATTGTTGGTAGCATGTGCCTTCTTCACATATAGGACATGCTTTATGTCCCTTAACACTATATCCACACAAGTTTCCATATGCAAGAAAGTCATTGATGGTGTAAAATAGCATTGCACGCAACTTAAGATAGCATTGCACGCAACCTAAAACCAAATAAGTACAACCACGAAAAGAGAAGTCCCAAGGCTTTATACAACAACAAAACTAATATGATCATCCACTAACAATTACAGTAACAAGGGTGACCTCCATACACTGGACATGTTCCTTTTGACGTAGTATATCTCTTCGAAGTAACTTCCTCCTCCTCATCAGCCATAGAGAGATTAGTCTCCTCAAAGGTCTGGTCCTCCCACGAGATAGGTTGCTTCGGCAACGCTAGAATCTCAAAACAATTCACTACACTAAAGACAATCGGGAGATGATCATTCACTAGAAGTGGAAGCTCTAACTTGACCTAAGGTGGCACCAACCAAGGTATTGGTGATCCATCAATGAAACCCTGGTCCCCCATCAACCTAGACAGTCCTACAGTATTCAGTCCTACCGGCAAAAGCCTCTGACCATTCTCGCCAGTCCTCGGTCCAAGTACCACATCCCTTGCTCTTACAGTGGGAATAACCACACCTACAATGGCCTCTATCTCACCTTTAACTAAAGCATCCTCTGCATCTTCCCCATGTGAAATAATTCCCCAACTCTCCTACTAGTCATCATTACTATCCCCAAGTAGTTTGTGAGTGCTGATCAGGCAAGTCTAACGTAGTTTTCGTTGTCAGAGTAACAGTCGATAAAATAAATTTGGGTGTTATTTGAGGAAAAAACCCAATTTCCACAATAATGTAAATGTCACCAACCAAAGTGAACAATTAACATTTAACAATTACCTCATGATGATAACAATAAACACTTAACAATTGTGTCATGATAACATACAATAAACAGGGTATGTATATACACATATTATATTATATCATATCATACCAAACATGACTCAGATGCCAAATACCCTAATGCAATGCTTATATGCAAATGCACATGTTTATGAAATTTTCAAATCCTCCTCGATGGGAGTAAATCATAAATGTATTGCATCTCACAGACTAGTACTAATTATCGAGGTGTCATCTATCACATATCAACACGATTTACCAGAGTTCTGTCTACCACAAACCTACGTGACTCAAAAAATCCTTGTCAGGATAAGGTGGACCAATCAACTCATGGAACCACCTCGTGGCCCATCACAATCACCACTAACACTGTGACCCATGACGATTACCACTAACTATGAAATGGATGAATATACTTTGACTCTTTCACAACAATTATTATGTAAATGTTGCTATTGAAAGACTCCCCTTATAATACTCATTAAACCCTAATGATTTTTCATAGTATTTCATAATTAAAATTCATAACATGTAGCAACCCATATTATCAATCACTAATGCATAATCACGTCAATGTTAACCATCACATATTCACACATCAATCACACATATAAAGTCTCTATATGCAAATTAAAAATTTGGAAGGAGCCCTTACCTAAATTATAACTTTCTCAACAATTATCGCTACCACAATCAAACACAAGAAAATCTCGGTGTTGCCATCACCTTCAACCAAATAGTGTTTGACTTTAACTACCTTACAAACCTTTCTAATTCAAGACTTGAACCTTTATTTAATAAACTTGAAACATTAATTAAAATCTTGTAAACCTTCCTAAAGATTGCAAGTATACATATAAAACTTGAACCCATAACTCACTAATTTATTTTAAACACAAGTTCAAAGATTTGTTAAAAATATGTATATATTTTTTTTATCATCAACCATAACCACGACCTTTAAAAATGTATAAACTAAGAAAATCATTTTTCTTTATTCACCACAACAATATTAATATTTCAGAATTCTCCCCACTGCTAAATCGGTGTCAACGATCTCGATTCCTTTTTGATATTGAAGGAGGTAACTAGATAAACATAAAGATTTATAAAAATTTGTTCACCACCAAAATTTATCCAACCGCATCATAATTCCAAAATTAAATCTTTTTCATGCATCAAACTTTTTTAAAATTAATTGATAAATTATGTATGTAAAAGTAAATAAAAATGAATATTTTCCAAACCACACGTGCACACACTCGAAAATTCAAATCTTTATGGAAGAAAATCTTTTTATCTTTCAAGTTCTATCACTCAAACATTAGAACACAAAAATTTGAATTAATAAAGTACTATAAACATTCTCTTTAAGTTTAGTCCAAGAATAATTAATAAGATTCAAAAATTTCACTCCAAATATATTATTTTCAAACTCAAACTTTTTACTAAAAACTGTCAAAGATGAAACTCTATCAAATTAAACTTTAATTTCTAAATATCCAAATCAAAACTTCTAACCAAAAAAAAAATTGATGTTTTTTTTTCTTTGACATCTCTATTGCCATCGTTACTCATTTTCCACTACACAGAGTCATGAAAAAAAAAAGTGATTCAATGTTACAAAACTCCATGAATACACTTAGATAAAATAAGTTTGTATTTCCACTCATATAACTTGAATAATTTCTAAAGCTTGAAGCATATTATAACATTAGTAAATTAACACTAAATTTATGTGATCCTTCCTTTTAAACTAGCTTTTTTTACTATGGAGAAACAATAATAAGATCATCATCAAGGAGCAAGGTTAAACAATATTCTCCTCTTTTTATTTTAAGGGCCACCTTTATCTTTTTTAAAAGAGAGATAGGAGAGGAAATCATATTATTTTTGTCTAATATATTTCAACATGTGCACAAGCATGATCTTGAATACAATTTTTTTTAAAGAAACTTCACCCACAAACAAACACAAGCATGTGTCCAAAGAGGGAAAAAGAGGGAGACAAAAGAAACTTACAATTCAAAGCCACCACAAGCATTACAACACCAAGATAAACAACTTTGATTCAAGGACTTTCTCTTAATTCCTCTTAGATTTGTCTCAAGATGAAAATTCATCTCTCAAGATTTCACTCACCAACACTTCTAAGGGACAAAAGAAAAACCATGAAATTAAATATTGGTAGGGATGGATGGCAACGCTGCTGGATTTTAACAAAGAGGAGTTTGGCTTTTCCTTTTTTTTTTCTTCTCTAAGTCATGTCTAAAAATCTAAGTGTCTAGTTAGACTACTATCTAGAATATTTTGATAAAAAAAAACCATCATTTACTTGTCATAAAATTAATTAGGGTCTAATCATGTCCCCCTTTACAAATATAACTAAATATATCTACACATGTAGGCATGCACACACAAAAATTAGAGTTTAGAAAATTTAGAGTCTTATAGTGTGTATTTTTCTACACTACATTAAGTTCAAAAATCAACAAAATTTCACTCAACACTGAGCCAATTCTATAGCATAAACATGCATGGATGCCATTTCTTTCTGTAGATCTAAACGACTATATTAAATTAATTGAACATAGATTGTGTCAATAAGAATTTAAATTAATAATCAATTCACACTAAATTAATCAAGAATTTCCAATAAACAACTCTACCCGTCAAATTATTTAAATAAGGAAAAACTAATATGCATTATAGAAAAATCCACACAATACTCAAACTATGCTAATTTTTAATGTTGTTTGGTGTCATTCTCAACAAATATAATACAAGGGACACAATATTATTGAAATATTAATTTTAACTTAATTAATCGAAACAACAAACAACACTCGAGATATCATAAAATAACACCTTAAATAAATAGCAACACAACATAGTTCTAATAAACGCATTCACAATAGAAACAAAATAATTGGATAATATTTCAAAATAATCCATATCCATGAATAAATAAATCAATTAAAAATACAATGCATAAGATTCAAAATCAATTTAACTATTAATACAATCGACACTTCCTTCAATAATAACCATTAATGTAAAGAACAAACAACTCAAAATTAAAATCTCAAAATTACAACCATTCAATTAATATGTTGACTATGACTCTCTATAGGGAATCCATTTCATAAATAATCACGGATTAAAAATGAGTTAGAAACTTAGGGTACTAGATTTGAACGCAATAGTAGTAGTTAATGGGTGGACATTTCGTTAAAGTCTTATAATTGATGTATGGTTCTAATGTTCACAAACATTTTCTTTTCTAAATACACCATTTTCTCCTATTTTTAACGATGTCTCCAAACTATCCTCTCCTTTTT
This sequence comes from Cicer judaicum, assembly GCA_037974835.1. Lineage (NCBI taxonomy): Eukaryota > Viridiplantae > Streptophyta > Magnoliopsida > Fabales > Fabaceae > Cicer > Cicer judaicum. The sequence goes on along the minus strand of JBBPBS010001056.1, from coordinate 28,622 downwards.
TGAATACATCACCTTCAATAAGTTCACAAATACATCCATAGTTTGACTTTGGTTAATTAGATCGTTAAATTCCATTCCATTCTATTCAATTTGACCATAAATCTATTCAAATACACTCATAATAAAGATAACAATTATAGCTACAGCATATGTACATTGCAACGGATACTTACAAATTTATCCCTATCTAAATCCAACAATTACAACTATAAGCACTTATATTGGTATGGTAACATTTAAAATGGGTCATGTGTTAAAAAATAATCAAGTACAAAAAAAGAAAATGGAATTAGCCACAAGAAAATGGAATCATCTCTTAAGTCAGCACTATATGACACAATCTTTGTTGGGTCTTTTTGCAACAACATTAATGTTTCTTTCAAGTCTAACTACTAAATAGCAATATCATGTTTAATACATTCTTAATGAACAATAAAAACTTAAATGAGAACAAAAACTAAACAATTATCTAAAATCTATAAATAAAATTATACACTACAAGAAAAACCCTAATTTGTGGCCAACTTTATAAATATTTTGTGGCCGAATAAAACCCTCACAAATTAGTGACCGAAAAAGCCCTCACAAAGGCCAAAATTGAAATTGGTCTTTATTTGTGGCCGAAAAAGCCCTCACAAATTTTTAAATATTTAACTGGATTTTGTGGCTACCTAAGCCCTCACAAAATCACAACATTGTGATTTTGTGAGGGCTTAGGCAGCCACAAAATCCAGTTAAATATTTAAGGAGTTTGTGAGGGCTTTTACAGCCACAAAAAATGCATTTTGTGAGGGCCAAATCCGTCACAAAGGAGTGACGTGACCAGTGGAATTTGTGGCTGCAAAGGCCGCCACAAAGGAATGACCACGTGGAATTTGTGGCTGCAAAGGCCGCCACAAATGCTCAAGGCAACACTATATATATTTCTCCCCCTCCTACTTCATTTTTTCACATCCAACTTCTCTCTAAAATCTCATAATACTATTCTCTCCTCCTTCTCTCTACACAAAATTATTCTTCATTTAAATTTGGTAAGTATAAATATTTTATTATTTAAATTAATCTTTAATTTAATTATTAATCTTTATTTTTAATTTAAATATTTTATTTTAAATTTTTAATTATATTAAGATTAGTTTATTATATATTAAATTTAATTTATAATTACATTATATTTTAAATTTAATTTAAATTTTAATTTAATTATAATTTAAATTTTAATATTATAATTATATTAATTTATTATATATAATATTATAATAAACTATTAATTTTGAATATAAAAATTAATTTATTAAATACGAATTATTTTGATGCGGCCTAAGCCCTCACAAAATATATTTTATTAATTACGTTGGCATTTGTGGCGGCCAAAAGTCCTAACAAAGGTCTAGTCAGCAAATTCAACATGTCCTTTGTGGCGGCCAAAAGCCCTCACAAAGGTCCAATCAGGCAAATTCAGCATGTCCTTTGTGACGGTCTATGCCCTCACAAAGGCAGACTTTTGTGGCTGCAAAAGTCCTCACAAATGTCTGTCTTTTGTGGCTGCAAAAGCCCTCACAAATGCCAACCTGTTTCAGGCACTTTGTGGCTGCAAAAGGCCTCACAAAATTTTGTGACCAGCTTCTTTGTGGCTGCCAAAAGCCCTCACAAAATCCACCTTTGTGGCTGTTTTTTTTCCCTTTGTGAGAGCTTTTGGCCCTCACAAAATTCATGTTTTCTTGTAGTGATAATAATCTAATAATTGTTGCAGTGAAAAATATCTTACGAGTGATGAAAGTGAGTGTGATATATGTGATGGTGGTGCAGGGGAACATGGTTGTCATTATTTCCTTCTTTTTAGCTATTTTCTACTTTTATGTGTTTGAAAGTCGTTTGCTATAGTAGAGACTGGGAGCATGGTCATCGCTTTATATTCGAACACCACTTCTCAAATTTCTCCATCACTTTTGTTGGTAATAAGAGTTTAATGAACATTTATTACATAAAACAATTTAATAATCCCATTTAATCACATCTCACAACACAATCTAATTTTTCTTGTTAAAAGTTACATTGAAATTAATTTAAATATTAGTAAAATAAAATTCACTTAATGATTACTAATAAAAAAATTAACACCGAAATAATTTCAGATTGCTAAGTAAGAAACAATAATTATTAGAAAATTATTAGAGAAAGCAACAAACACTTGCTCACGAAGGACAACACTTCTCGATGGTGAAAGAAATTGGCACTCCTCGACAGAAATGCTTCTGAACAGATGGAAGAAGAAGACAAAGAAAACTTGTCGTCGGCGTAGAAGCAGAAAAACTTTGTGGTCGACTAACTCATCGTTGGCGATTAAAGCTGAAGATTTAGCGCGTGAAGGAGGTTGCGAAAATATAATTTAGGGGAAAACAAAATTTACTTGCTGATTGTGAAGGAGGGAGTGAAAACAACATTTAGGGTGAAGACTGAAGTTCATATGTGTTCACACAAAAGGATGAAGTTCATTGATTCATTTTGAAGGATGAATGATTAGTTCGAACTGATGGATGAAGTTCATAGGATTCGTGCTGAAGGATGAAGAATGAGTTCGCGTGTGTTTTTCTATTTTTTTGGTTAATTTTTCTTTATAAAATTATTGTTAGAACAATCTAATATAAAAAATCTAACAAAATGTGTGATAATATCATATTTGTCACCGCCTATTTATCACATTGGGTGTATAACAACCAATCAAAAATTACAAATGTAATAAAATTAAATTGCACCAGTGACATTCCCTTATTCACATACTATGGGACGGGGTTACTAATAGTATCAACTACAATTTTACGCTATAACTCAAACTGAACGTTAGAAAGACCTAAATTATGGATCAAGTGAAGGGAGAATAAAATAGAAAAACCTTCTCCTTCGACTCTAATGAGATAATTATAGGTCCAATATGTTTGAGCAACGACAAAAGCTCCCATGTGATTTGTAAAACAAATATCAAACGCTTGGGAGTGAGATAATTATACTAAAATTATGTCTAATGCTTATTTGGTAGTTTTTTATGGTGGTTATGAGCAAGTGGGGATCAATGAATAGTTTTTGTTAGATTTTCTTCTTACTCTATTTAATTGTTTATTGTATTATGTATGTTGTGTGCCTTTTCTCAATATTGATTGGCACGTTGCATGCTGAATATGCGCTTTGAGATTCCTAAAATTCTTTTTGTTGTTTGTTCATGGGGGTGGACAAGTACCGGATCCTAATATCAGAAAAGCGGGCTGAAAATAGTCACACAAGTTGGTGAAAACGGTTGTCGGGTCAACGGATGCTCGATTATGTTTTGGGCGGATGTTGCCAGTTTGATTGGGTGTATGAAATCTAATTCGTTGGTGGCTGAACCCGACCAAACATGAACTCATATTTTCATAGTTCTGTTTTTATGTTGTGATGTGATAAAAATAGTGTCTCTAGTCTCACGTTGCATTGTGCCAAAATCAAGAAGGTGCAACGACAAAAATAAAAAGGTAGTGTTTTCGGTTTGAAAAATAGATTGAGTAATTATAAAGAATTAGATTATGGCCCGCGCGCTGCGCTGATATTAATTAATTTTATAAGTTTTGTAAGGAATATTTTATGTTTTATAAATATAATTATCTTATAATATTATTTTATTGATTTATAATAATTAAATATGATTAGGAAAATTAAAATAATAGGAAATTATGTTTATCACAATAATCTAATTTAATTTTTAAAATTCGTATGGTAATTTATGATATAGAATAATTGTTTGACTCATTGTAGTGTGATTGTTAATTTATTTTTCAACATATATCAAAAAATAAGATGTAAAAATTTAAAAATATGATTGACTATTTAATATTTTTTATTTTAAAAAAATATTAATATTAAATTATATCTTAGCGTAGTCTAAATTTATTTGTTTTATTAGTATGATATTTTAATTATGAGCATGAGAAGTTGTTGTAAAAAAAATTATTGAATATATTTTATCAAGAGTTTGTAAAAAAACATATATAATAGATAATAGTTTTTAATAATTGGAAGTAACTTTTTTAATAATTTTTCATATGTTCGTATTTTATGATTATTTTTAATAAATTTATGTATTTTCTGTCAAATAGAATATATATTTTTATTTTATAAAAAGTGAAATAATAT
>JBBPBS010001056.1:0-24099 GCA_037974835.1 Cicer judaicum | reverse complement strand
ATGACTAATAATATTATAAAATAATTTATAGATTTATTATAAAATAACTTATAAAATAATTTGATAATAATATAAATTATATATTATTATCAAATTGTAAAATAATTTATAAATATATTATAAATAATTGTAAAATAATTTTATAATTTATAAATTTATTATAAAATAATATTATTAGATAAAAAGCATTTATGTCGATATTTAGGAGTGATTAGTCGATTTTTTTATTGAATTTAATGATTAATAATATAAATTATTACCGTTGGTAAATGACTAATAATATTATAAAATAATTTATCAATTTATTATAAAATAACTTATAAAATAATTTGTTAATAATATAGATTATAAATTATTATCAAATTGTAAAATAATTTATAAATTATAAATAATTGTAAAATAATTTTTTAATATATAAATTTATTATAAAATAATATTATCAAATAGATTTTGGAGGTATGAAAGAAATTGTGAAAGAAAGAGGAAAAATAAAATAGGATTAAAGGAGATTAGGTATTGAGAGTATGATTGAGAGGGGAGAAAGTATGAGAGGTCCACATCAATGTGGAAATATTTGTATAGGTGGCATTCGAGGGGGTGAGGTGGCATTCGGGTGTCTGTTTTAAATATATATAATAAATTATCAATTAATTAAAACAATCAATCATTGATTTTAGGAGTTATTATAAATAAACATTAATTCTATGTTTATATTTTTTGTTTGATCATAAAACCAACCAACCAAACAATTAATTTTATCTAAATTCCTACCGGATCAAGCATCACAACGGTCAATTAATCATTGATAGTAAACAATCATAAAAAAATGCGATTAATGTCATAATTGAATTCAATAAAATCTATAACTAAGTGTTACAATTCTATCAAATTCTATTTGAAACAAGCCAAAACAAGAGTTTAGTCTATTTCGAATAATTTCAATCCAAGGTATAAATCGAAATTGACTCAATTAAGCATTAGAAACTAAATCTGATTCATACACAATGATCATGCAGAAATGAGAAATTGACCGAAAAAATATAAAAACATAAAACCAAATAAAATTAAGATTGAACCTCAAGAGATATAACAAGGTATCCTTAACCAATAGATCGACTTAGAAACTTAAGCTGCCATGAAATTCAGAAAAACATCCAAATTGTATGATAGTAGTAAAGTTTATGACAAAGCTCTTCAACATCCTATTTAATTTATAATCTCATGTTAACCTAAATTACTAAAAGGTTTCTAACCAAAATAAATGTCCAAAAGATGATGATCAACCCAATAACTAAATACGTCAGTAAATCATGCAATAACTTTTTCAGGATAATTTTCACTTTTTACCATCAAGGCCTCTAAATTGGAATTTTCTCCTCTATGCAAGTGTTTTATCTTTGCTTCTTATCTTTGCAACGCCACCAAGAATACTGAAATCGGACAAATACAATCTATGTTATGGCTTGCAGAAGAAAGGGTCAGGATGTAACAAAATTCGAAAATTAACTAAGAATTTCACTAAAACTTAATTTTGACCGAAAATATAAAACATCATAAACTGTAGGCCTAACACACATCTAAAAACACAATCTACAATGCTATAAAATGTGTTGATAAGACTACCACCTATGTGTGACATTCAACATGCTATTTATTTTATTTCAGGAATTGACATTCCCAATAGACCTTCTTACAAAATGAGTCCACAAAAGCATGTAGAAATCAACCATCAAGTTAAAGAACTACTGAGGAAAGTATTAATATAGGAAAGTGTTGGTCTTTAATACCCAAGAAGGATTGATGTTGGCAAATGTGTGTTGATATTCGAGAGATCAACAACATTACCATCAAGTATCGATTTTCAATACCTAGGCTCGATGGTTTGTTAGATCAACTGCATTATGCCATCATCTTTTCAAATATTGATCTCCATAGTGGATAAAATAAAAATAGACTTAAGTCAAAAGATGAATACACAAGTAAAAATAGACTTAAGTCAAAACACGAAAGATGGTCGATTTGAACGGATTGTGATTACACAAGAAATTTAAGGTTTGACTTGTGTTGATCATTTTAAAATCTATTTCATTTTGTTAACTAAAATGTGTTCTTTATTAAAAAAATTCAACTTTGTTTATAAAACAATTTAAATAGTAGTTGAAGTTAAACTATTAAGAATAGATCAAATTAAAAAAATGAAGGAAGAGAGGAAAGATACAAGAATTTGTATCGTAGTTCGCAATAAACTATTGCTACATCTAATTCTTCCCTTATATAGAGATTTTTTCTCAGTACAGTCGATAACTTAATCAACTTTATAATCAAATAGCAAAAAATTAGTATTTACTCTGCTTCTTCACGATTTTAGTATTCTTCTATTGCCTTTCCATGTTATATCACTAGAAACATTTATAGTGTTCTCAACCTTTTAGCATCCTGCCATTGAGAAACACAAGTATTCAAACCTCTCGCGATACCTTTTTTGAATTAAATATTTGTTTTTATTATTGGGCCAGTTTTCATTGAATTAAATATGTGTCTAAATTGACTCAAAGTTTTTCTATTCTAACTCTCAAAGAAAAAATATTAGAATTTAATCCTATATTAATTTAAGTATGTAAAACGATTTGATTGATTTACATAATCATCTAACAACTTTATTTCATGTGTTCAAGGCATTTTTGGAGTGCATTTTTTAATTGAACATTGTCTCTTTCTTTTGATACTGAAGACATCACAAAAAATCATATTCTTTGAATCTTTTTTATTGATCAATGATCAAGAGTCTAACAATTGATTAACATTGGGCCGTTATGGAGTGACTACGAATCATTTTCAATAATATTTTGATCATTAATGATGATCATCATCATTATCTACTTCTTAAGTTGAATTGATTTCTTTTTAAATATTATATAATATATTTGTTGGTAATAGACCCGTTGAAAATTTTGACCCATTCGTGTAGTATATAGAGTTGTTGAGAGAGATGTTCTATTTCTAGTTATATTACAAACTGTATTGTATTGTTTAGAGGAATTACATCACTCTTTCTTGATGCTTCAATCAGATAATCAAAGTTAATTCTTCATGAAATTTGCATCTAGATGATTAAATGATTTCTTCATCGTTGACTTCGTTGTTGATTGATTCTTCTAAACTGAGATGTCTTGACATGATTATCTAGAGGTGTTGACTTCTTATAGAGGAAAACTTTACTAGAGGGTTTTTTCATTTGAATATCATTGACTTTACTCCATAAGATCTTGATCAACGATAGTCAATAAACCATTAAAGTCATGGATGATTATTGTTGTGCTCTTTAATTCTTGAATGGAAGTACAAATATCAACTTTTAACAAAGTGCTTCTAATTATTAACTTGGCGTGTAAGATATCACATGTTCATTACAATGTTCTTGTTCACTTTACTTTAGTGAATCGTATGGCACATCCGGATAAAGACTCACTTAATAATATTCTCAAATACCTTCTTTATTAAACCAATAAACATATAATGTTTAATCTAGAATGGAATTGCTTTGATTATACGTTACACTTATATATTATGACTTACTTTATTAGTTAATATAATTCATCTTTTATTAGACCATAACATTCTTTGTGTTCATTCAACTAAATAACACAAAATTTATTGTTCCTAACTTTCTCATAATGTATGCTATCTTAAAATAGATAATTAACATATAATTTATCTATTAACTTAATCTACACATTCAACTAACAAAGTTAAGGGATAATTGTTCTATTGTTTTTATTATCATCAAAATATCAATCAAACATTTTGTAGTTAAATCAATTTGGTACTTACAATGTCTCTTTTTTTTATGATGATAAATAAATATACAATTGATGAATAATTTTCCTACACCGAAAAAACTTTAAAACACTTTCCCTAAGTATATCATTCAAAAATATGTTGGACTTAATATTTTAAATTTATTAAAAAAATGTTTTAGATCACATGGAACTTCCCCTTAGTAAAATAAATACTATTTCTAAGATTTTCAAACTTACTAAGTTACTAAAAAAATTATTGCAATAAAGGGTAAAATAAAAGAAGATTGAAAGATGCAGACACAACACAGAAAAATAAACAAGTTTTTGGAACCAAGTTGGTTTTATACTTAGAGCTTTGACGTTAACAAAAATATTTTATGAGAACAATAATTTTGACTTCACAAAGTATGAAAGCAAATTCATTTTTTTGAAGACAATCTAAAATAAGATTTGATTCATATTTATAATTGAAATAAATCTTTGATCAAGTTGAAAAGAAGATATGGTCAAGATTTGAAGAAGATAATATAAGAACTCAAGCTGAAAATTCTAAGTTCCATTCCTATGTCCTTCTCCACAAAAGTCACACCTAAGAGGCCACATTTGAGGGTGATATTTTAAAAATGTATCTCCCAAGATTTGTCCCTTAATTATGCGTAATTCAACATATATAAGACAAGTATCATACTTTGTCAATAACTGTTGTAGAATATCATTATTACAACCTTCCATGTTCTACAACCAACCTGGGTTTATAATTTTATCCTAGTTCCTAAATTCCTTTTTTTAATTATTATCGAATTCTCTTTATTATTTTTGCCTTAATGTCTTAGTGACATAATCATTAATTCCAAAGTAATCCCTAATTCCCTAGTGGATTTAAGATTAGAATTATGGCTTACCATACACGGGTTCTCTTGTTAAACTACTACCTTTACAACTTATTCAATTGATTTCATGACTTGAGTCTATCCATAGACTACAATATCATGAATTTGTCATTTCAAGCATTCGTAAAGTCCACTTATGTTTCAAAATATGAATCATAATACATTTTAAAATTGATCAATCAATAAAAAGCATTAAGCACAAAGATGGTAAGAATAATTCAATAAACTCATTCATATAATTAGAAATCAAATCATAAAAATAAGCGTTTCATCTTGTTTCACGCATCCCTAACAAATAGGATTTAGTTACTCATGACAGAGATATAATAGATAAAGATTAGAGAAGAATTACAAGAAAGGTTCATGAATGCTTTTTTATAAAACTGATCCAATGATGTTAGAAACAACCGTCTCTGAGTTTCTCTACTAGGGCACAAGTCTGCAAGCTTCCAAATAACCAAAAAGATCCCTAGAAATTGAGAAAATACATTTTTATACACTCAACAGCGAGCCATGGTTTCCAGACGTGGAATTTGGGATTTAGGTACAGTTTGAGGGATTCAGGAATGCAAAAATATGCCCCTGGTACAGGTTTTGCGCTGCAGGCACACAACATTTGTTATCTGACATTTACTGCATTTTCCTCCTCTTACGAATCCGAATGTGGTTTCTGTATCTTCATGAAAGTTGTAACCATGGATCTAAGATTTCAGTTGTGTAACACCCCAGCCATTCCTATTACCGACGATGCTACCTCACGACCTTCTCGCCCCCCCCCCCCCCCCCCCCCCCCCCCCCCCCCCCCATAACCACTCCGTTGGAAATAGAGAGTTAGAATGTCAAAATCCTGAGAAAAGGGAAATATCAGAGGAAACAAGAGATGATGAAATATCTTGATAGCTATCAAGTTGATATGAAGGAGGAAATATCTTGATAGCTACATGGGATGATTCTAATAAATCATCTGATGATGAAGAGAAGGAAGATTTGGCTTTAATGGCTCATACCAACTCTTCCTCTAGATCCAACACAGATTGTGACTATGGAAGTGAGTCAACATTGAAGAAATCGATGAAAATATGAAACTTATTATGATATGCAATGACTATATACAAAAAACAAAGTAATAATAAGCACATAAAGAAATAATAAGAGGGGTGCTACTACTTATGTGATTTTTCTCCTATATTTCTCTCTCTTTGTCATTATCAAAAAGTGTGAAATAAGGAAATAAAGAATCATTTATAAAGACCTTCTTTATTAAATTAATATGCATATATAGTTTAATCTAGAGAATCATTGCTTTGATCAGAAGTACTTACACTTATACATTATGACTTACTCTATTAGTAAACAAAATTAACCGTATATTAGTGAAGGAAAATCAAGAATAAAAATAGATATACACAACAAACAAAAATTAATTTGTTACTCCATAGATCCTTATGAATTATGGTCATGAATATGGATTTATTATATTACCACTTGTAGCATGATAAAACTCTAATGATGAACACCAACATTGCTATGTCGACAACACTTCTACATAGTCCACACGAACAAAACTCGAACGAGGGCAACCTCAGTTTTAGTGATAGTTGATGAATGAGGCTGATGAAGAGAACAACTAGGTTTTTTTTTTTTTTTTTTTCTTTTTCTGGTTACTCTAATATGATTTCTATATAATCGTTCTATTTATAGACCTTATACTAACCTAGTGCACCATAACTTACAATGTTCAGCGTTTCAGTGAACAAATCTTACTTATTTACACTTTTAGCCCCTCTTTAATTTGTTCTTGTGTGCGTGACCTGGGGTTCCCGTAGTGTGGGTATCAATATTAAATCCTCAATTTAATATTATAAATAATGAGTTGTATCTAGTAACGCATCACTACTACCCAAGTGACAAGAATTTCATGTAATCTGATGTAACCTTTATGTGATAATGATATTGTGTATAATCTCTCTTTTGTCATCTGTAAGACCCTTAATTTTAAATCCTAAATTATACAATTTTAGGGTATTTTGTGTTGAATTTCTTAGACTTTTAGCCCAGTTTTTGGTATTTAGTGGGTTAAATGTCAAAAATATACTTTTGGAAATTGGATTAAAATTATTTGTCAGAAAATAATTTATTTACGTTGCGAAGAATTTAATACCGAACAATTTTGTTAAAAATATCTCTAGTTGCAGAAACATTTATCTGTCAATTGAGTTGCGACGAGAGTATATATTTTATCAAAATAGATTGTGATGTGTGTAAGAGTTGTAAGATATTTGTTGGTTTGATTTTAATTATAATATATATATATATATTATTATTATTATTTTTAATAAAAAGTAACATATGTATATATATGTTAGAATGAAGGAAAAGAAAGGAACCCTTCTTCTTCTTCCTACTTTCTTCCATTTTCTTATTCCTCCTTTTGCTTCAAGAAAAGAAACCCAAGGCTTAGTGGGTGAGAAATAAAAGAGCTCTCAACTTCATTCTTCCTCTTTGATTCAAAAAACGAAGAAAAACGGTGTTAGGAGTTTTCAAAACCGTTAAACGCAAACCTCCATGTTTCTTCTAGATCTAAGCTTCATTTCGCGAAGAGATAGAAGGGAAAGTTGTTCACCTCCATGATACGGTGCTAGTGAACTAACTTTGGAAACGATGTCGCAAACGGAGATGTTATTGGAATTCTCGCGGTACCGTAATCGCTCGTTAAAGCTAACGTTAAGGTAACGGCTCCTTCCAAACTTTTAGTTTGCATTTAGGGACTTATATGTGGTTGTGTGGAAAAAAGAGTTTTGTTAGGGTTGAAGTGTTGATTTGGGGAAAATGAATTTAATGCTTTTATGGGTGAAATTTTAGAGTTAGGTTTTGGTGATATTGATGAGTGTTTCATGGAAAATGAATTTAACTCATTTATGTGTGGTTTTGAGGAAATAAAATTTGATGTGTTTGAGTGGTGAGTTGAGATATTTTTATGGTTGTCGTGTTTCATGTGTTCATAATTAATATTTATAAATTTTGAGATGTGTTTTTGTGGATTTTGTGGAAAAATGAATTGATGTGATTTGGTGTGAATTGTAGATTGAATTTGAGAATATGTCTGAGTATGTTATGTGTGGAATTTGAGAATCATTAGAGTTAAACGAGTATTAAAAATAGGGAATCTTTTAATATATCTGTTTACTTAATGTTTGTAGTGGAAATTGTTAGAGTTAAATAAATATTAAAAATGGGAAATCTCTTAATATCTGTATTTACTTAATGATTGTCGTCGAAATTATTAGAGTTAAATGAGTATTAAGAATGGGGAATATCTTAATATATGCATTTACCTAATGATTGTCATCAAAATTTTTAGAGTTAAACGAGTATTAAAAATGAAGAATATTTTAATATATCTGTTTACTTAATGATTGTCGTAAAAATTGTTAGAGTTAAATGAGTATTAAAAATAGGGAATCTTTTAATATATGCATTTACTTAACGATTGTCGTGGATAGAGTCAGAGTATGCTCATGCATTTCATAGTACATGACGACCGGATGGGCCATGGTGATAATGGTGACCGGATGAGCCACGAGATGATTCCATGTGATTTGTTGGTTCATGTTATCCTTTCGGGGATTGTCGCGTTATGTAAGGTCTACGATAGGCTGCATATTTTTGGTAAATCTTGCTGACCCGTGATAGGTGGCACCTCGATAAATAGTACTTCGGCCTGTGATAGGTGGTACATTTACGATTTACGTTTTTAGTAAATTGTGCTAACCCGTGATAGGTAGCACCTCGGTAATTTAGTACTTCAGCCTGTGATAGGAGGTACAATTATGACTTACGGCCCTTTGAGGAGGGTTTTGGTTTGGAATTCCGAGTCCATGCATTTTGGCATATACGCATTGCATTAGGGTGCTTGCCACGCGAGTCGTGTTTGATTTAAGATTATGATTGAGTGTTTGAACTCAAGTTGTCGTTGTGATTGTGCTATAATTGCTAAGTGTTAATGTTTTGGAATTGTGTGTAAGTGTGATTGATTGCAAAACCATTTCGAAACTCAAGTTGTTGTGGTGATTGCGCTATAATTGTTAAGTGTGATTGTTTGAATTTATGTGTAAATGTTGATTGATTTCGAAACCCTTTAAAAAGCTGAATTTTGTTGTTTTTCTACTGCTATCTGATGTGTATTCGAATACAGAAGGTTGTATTCGAATACATACATGTTATTTTTGCCACTGACTTACTTTGTAGTTGAATACAGAAGGCTGTATTCAAATACATACATGTTGTTTTGCTACTGACTTGCTGTGTAGTCGAATACAGAAGGCTGTATTCGAATACAGACATGTTGTTTTTGCTATTAATATTTTGGAGTTATTAATATTTTGGAGTTTATATGACCAAGAAGATGTTTTGATGCCGATTAGAATTACTCGTCGATAAATAAATTAAATTGACTGCGGCGAATCTTTTACGAAGAATTTAATGCGTTATGGGTGAAATGGTAATTTTAATAAATATCTAGATTTGAAGATATTTATTAAAAGTAAATAATATATATATTAAAATATATGTATATATGTTTGTGTGTGTGTATGTGTGTGTGTGTGGGGGGGGGTGGGGAAGAAAGAGAAAGAAAGAAAGAAAAAGAAAGGAAAAACCAAATAAAGGAAAAACATTTCTTCCTTCTTCCTCTGCCTCGCGTGATCCCTTCTTCTCCCTTCCTCCATTTTCGTTTTCTTGCTTCTTTTAAGCTCAAGAATAGAAACCCAAGGCTGAGTGGGTGATAGGACAAAGATTTCTCAACTTCACTCTTCCTCTTTGATTCGAAAACGAAGAAAAACGGTGTTAGGAATTTCGAAACCGTCAAACACAACCCTCCCCGTTTCATCTAGATCTAAGCTTCGTTTCGCTAAGTGATAGAAGGGAAGGTTGCTCACCTCCGTGCTACGGTGCTAGTGGACCAACTTTGGAAGCGGCGTTGCGAGCAGAGATTTTACCGGATCTACTCGCAGTACTCAAATCGCACATTAGAGTTATTGTTCAGGTAAGGGCTCCTTCCAAACTTTTATTTTGCATTTAGGGACTTATCTGTGGTTGTGTGGAAAAGAATTTTGTTAGGGTTAAAGTATTGATTTGGGGAAAATGAATTTAACTCATTTGTGCATGTTTTGAGTAAATGAAATTTGATGTGTTTGAGTGGTATGTTGTGTTGATCTGTGTTCGTCGTATTTGACGTGTTCTTAATTAATACTGATGAAATTTGATATGTTTATGATTGGATTTTGTGGAGAAATGAATTGATGTGCTTTGATGTGGATGGATAATATGTTTGAGTTTGTTTTGTGTGGAATTTGAAAACCATTAAGTTAAATGAGTATTAAGAATGGGGAATCTCTTAATGTCTTGGTTACTTAATGTTGTTTTGAAAACCATTAAGTTAAATGAGTATTAAGAATGGGGAATCTCTTAATGTCTTGTTTACTTAATGTGTGTTTGTGAAAATCGTTTTGAGTTAAATGAGTATTAAGAATGGGGAATCTCTTAATATCTCTGTTTACTAATGTTATGGAAAATCGTTTAAGTTAAATGAGAATTAAGAATGGGGAATCTCTTAATGTCTTGTTTACTTAAAGTTGTTTTGAAAATCGTTTAAGTTAACTGAGTATTAAAAATGGGGAATCTCTTAATGTCTTGGTTACTTAATGTTGTTTTGAAAATCGTTTAAGTTATCTAGGTATTAAGAATGGGGAATCTCTTAATGTCGTGGTTACTTAATGTTGTTTTGAAAATCATTTAAGTTAAAAGAATATTAAGAATGGGGAATCTCTTAATATATCTGTTTGCTTAATGTATGGCGTGGAAATCGTTTAAGTTAAATGAGTATTAAAAATGGGGAATCTTTTAATATCTGCATTTACTTAACGATTGTTGTGGATGGAGTCAGTGTATGCTCATGCATTTCATTTGGTAAATTGTGCAGACCCGTGATAGGTGGCATCTCGGTAAACAGTATTGACCCGTGATAGGTGGTACGTTTACGATTTACTTTTTGGTAAGTTGTGCTGACCCGTGATAGGTGGCACCTCGATAATTAGTACTTTGGCCTGTGATAGGCGGTACATTTACGACTTACGCTTTTTCTTTTAGTAAATCGTGCTGACCCGTGATAGGTGGCACCTCGGTAAACAGTACTAACCCGTGATAGGTGGTACGTTTACGACTTACGCTTTTTCTTTTAGTAAATCGTGCTGACCCGTGATAGGTGGCACCTCGATAATTGGTACTTTGGCATGCGATAGGCGGTACAATTATGATTTACGGTCCTTCAAGGAGGGTTTTGGTTTGGAATTACGAGTCCATGCATTTTGGCATATACGCATTGCATTAGGGTGCTTGACACACGAGTCGTGTTTAATTCGAGTGTATGATTGAGTGTTTGAACTTGAGATGACATTGTGATTGTGATGATTGTACTAAGTGTCTATCTTTTGGAACAAATTGTGTGTAAGTGAAATTGATTGTAAAACTATTTCGAAACTCATGATGTTGTAGTGATTGTGTTACAAGTGTTAAGTGTTATGATTTGGAATTGTGTGATAGCAATTGATTGCAAAACTATTTCGAAGTTCATGATGTTGTAGTGATTGTGTTGAAATTGTTAAGTGTTAAGACTTCGAGTTGTGTATGAATGTGATTGAGTTAGTTTATGTAATTTTGGAAGAATTTACAGGGGAATCGATTTACCCAATCGATTTGGTAATGTGTTTTTTCAAAAGCATCTAAGAAATCGATTTAGCAAATCGATTGGATTCATTACAGGGGCTCTATCGTTCAGGAAATCGATTTGCCCAATCGATTGGATTCATTACAGGGGCTCTGTCTTTCAGGAAATCGATTTGCCCAATCGATTGGATTCCATACAGGGGCTTAGTCTTTCACGAAATCGATTTGGCAATACAGGGGATCAGACCTTCATCAATCGATTTCCCCAATCGATATATGTAAGTTCAAAGTTCAGTTTTCACTAAAAAAAATTCAGGAAATCGATTTGCCCAATCGATTGGCTCAGTGTAAATCCTTATTTTGAGTTAGATAATCGATTTCTCAATTGATGTATCAACGTTTTGGTCAGTTATGTATTACTTGATGGATTGAGAACTTTATTTTGATTTCATTTACATTTGGCAAGCATTATATGAATTTTTAGCATATGGAAAATCCCTTTAAGATGCATGCTAAGTTGAAAAGGTTATTTGTGCATTTAAGAATTTAAATGTTATATGTTAACTGTTAATTTCGGTTGGTGACCCTTTACAACTATTGTGGAAATCTGGGCTTTGCCCTCAGATGAGAGCCAGGACAATCCTACCGATTTGTACCCTGTAGATGGGATTGCTTGACTGGAGCTATGTTAGGAGGATCCTACGGGGCGCGTGGTGATTACTCAGGGTGTATAGCTTTTTGGTAGAATGATCAAATTAGGTTGACATAGAAGGAACATATGTCTTTATTTTGAACTACGTTTTATTTTAAATTGGAAGATTGTAACTTTACTAATATTGTCAGTATGACATCTTATTTTGACGAGTTCCATGTACCACTTGTTGCTGTGTAAATCTTTTGGATTCATATTTTGAGAAGCTTTCCGCTGCTTGTTAATTACAATGACTTAATTATTTATCTAAAGGTGTTTTCTTATTTGTTTCGTTGTTTTATTTTAATATCTTTTGAAAGAAAAAAAATACATACTCGCTTTGAAAATCGGGGTGTTACATAACTTGCCATCTACTTAACGAGGTCCTCTAATGATGGTGCATTGTTTTGCTATTGTGGAATGTTTTGCCTAGATTGTTGTTGTGTAGATGAGTTCCCCCATCTAAGGTTGGGATAGTTTCTCCTACTAGGATTGTACCTATTAGATGACATATCATATTTGGCTTGAGGATTGTATATATTTGTTGCATATGCTTGAGAAGCATCAACAATTGGATCTTCTTGCAATGTAGGACATGAATCTGGAGGATGCTCTAAGAAGTGAAAATACCAAATACCACTGCTTGGGTTTTACCTATTGCCAATTTTTTTACTACAAATATAAGCTCATCAAGTTTACCTTCTAAATTCTTGTGGGAAGAAGCTTGGATTTTATTCACACCCCTTGCCAACACTATTGAATTGCTTCTAGTTGTAAGCTATTGAGAATTCATGGACATGTTCTCATTCAAAGCCCTTGTCGCTTTTGGGGTCTTATCAACAAGTGCTCCCCCACTAGCAGGATCCAAAATGCTTTCATCCATAGGTAGCAAGACTTCATAAAAATACTAGATTAGCAAATGTTCAGAAATCTGGTGATGAGGACAGCTTGTTACTAATTTCTTTAATTTCTCCCAATATTCGTGTAATGATTCCCTGTCAATCTGTTTGATGCCACATATTTCTTTTTTAATTGAAGCAGCTCGTGAGGCAGGGAATAATTTTTCTTAAAACAATATCTTTAGATCATTCCAAATTGTAACAGAACCTGGTTGAAGGTAGTATAATAAGTCCTTGGTAGCATCTTGGAGTGAAAATGGGAAGGCTATTGGCTTAATATGGTCTTCTATGACTCCTTGAGGCTTCATGGTAGAACACACAACATGGAATTCCTTCAAGTGTTTGTGGGGATCCTCACCTGGAAGACCATTAAACTTTGGAAGCAAGTGTATTAAACAGGATTTAAGTTTAAATGGTACATTAACTTCAAGATATGTGATACACAATGCATTATAATTGACATTAGGTGTAACAAGTTGTCTTAAGGTTCTATTATTCACATCAACCATATTTTGCAGCAAGTTGTTACTTTCATTGTCTGACTCATTAACACTAGCAGCTCTATTAAGTCTACAACGTAAATGAAATGTCCTATCTATTTCAGGTTCAAAACGAATGAAAATTTACACAACTAGCCCTAGTCAGGCATCATCATAACAATGCAATGCAAAATAACAATTCTAAAAATTCCAACAATGTCCCTATTGCTAAAATTGAAGTGAAAAATCGAAAAACCCTTAAAAATAAAATCCAAAAAAAATAAAAATACCACAAAAAATTTCTAATCAAATACAGGCAACAAATTTTTTTTTGGAATTTTTGGAGAATATGAAAAATTCAAAAAATTAAAAAAAGGATCTAAACGAAGGAATTTGAAAATTTGACCGACGTTTCACATATAAGTCCCTTATACGGGATTCCTATTCCTTGATTTTTATCTGATTTTATGGCAAAATTGCGGAGCAATCCGAGACAGTCGCCTGAAAATAGGGTTTTTATCGGTTAATATTGTTATCAAAGAGTCCCCGAAAACGGCGACAATTTGATCCGCTGTCACACACAGGTCAAATATAATTAATAAAATGTAAATAGAAGTAATAGCTTGAATTGTTTCACAATGACTTCTAATATAATAATAATAAATAACTGAATTGAAAGTTGAAATTTAAAAGGGGATTTTTTAGATTTTTGATTTAACAGATGAGCAAAACGGTTAATCCACTTATTCAAGTTTCGCAGTTTGGTAAAAAGGGGAAACTAAGTCCAAGGTTCATTGGACCATTTGTAATTTTAGAAAGGTTTGAACTGGTAGCATATCGCTTGACACTTCCATCGAATCTCTCGGGAGTTCATCCAGTCTTTCATATTTCGATACTTTGGAAATATCTTCATGACCCTTCTCATGTGATTAATCATGATGACGTGTAGTTAGATTAGAGTATATCGTACGATGAACATCCATTAGTTATATTAGATCGTCATGTGAGGCGTTTACGCTCAAAATATATTGTTTCAATAAAAGTTCTTTGGCGTGGTCCATCTGGTGAAGAAACAACTTGGGAACACAAAGAAGTCATACGTGCAAAGTACCCACTCTTGTTTGAAACTCAAATAAATTTGAGGACGAATTTTTATAAAAGAGGGAGTGAGATTGAAATGTCTCGTTTCATTAAAAGAATAATTATAATTAATTAATAATAATAATAATAAATAAATAAATAAACAAAACAAATCAACACCACCCATACTCACTCTTTTTCCATTTCACTCTCTCATTTTCCTTTATCTCTCACGGTTATCCACTCCACCCTCATTTCCCCATTTTCATTTTTTATTTTATTTTCTTCTTCTTCATCCTTTCACTTAAAGTCACAATAAACCCATAAGAAGGGTATATATTCCCTAAACAAGCCTCTTCATATTTTCACAAGTCTTGCGTATATTTTTTGGCTTATGGTTTGTGTTATAAGGCAGAAGAATGGTGCCCATTTCTTGAAAGTTGTTATTTAGACAATTTGAGGTAAATACACAACTCTAAAGCTAGTAAGAATCTCTAGAAAAATGTAATTTTGTTTATATATCTTATTTTTGGGCTTATAGTAGATTTAAATGATTTTTATGATTTCCTAGACTTAGCTAAAATTTAGAATAATTTTTCTAATGTCTTGAGAATATTTTGACACTCAGATTTATCAACTGAGGTTATGCTGGCTACTCTAGGAGTTGTTGGAGAACAAACAAAGTCGGTTCTCCATAGTTGTGAGTAGACGACAAACATCGTCATATGTCTTTATAATGTTATAATTATTATTTTACTTGTTTTCTATATTAAAACATTTATTGAAAAATCGAGGAACATAATCTTTAACTTTTTTTTCTCGATTTCATCATTAATTATTTTCATGGTCTTTGTTATATAATATGATAATAGTTTGATTTATTTATGAGTTAAATAATATTTAAATATTGAATTGTTATACAGCTGAATATGTTTTTCCATGAGTTATGAGGAAATGAGAAATAATTTTTTACGTGTATGGAAAATCGTTTTAATTGTGAAATTGTTAATGGCGGTAGGTGCTCCTAGCTACCTCGTTTTGATTAGGGAGAGTTACCTATTAGATGGAGTCGCTCCTATAAGAAATGTCATCCATAGGAGGGATCGCTATCAACAAAATGTAAGCTCCCTTATTGATGCGTGATGATGCATTGCGAAATTGAGATGAGAGAGCTATCCGTTAGATTGAGCAACCTCTAAGAAAAAGACCACCCTTAGGAGGAAAGAGCTATCAATGAAATGAAACCTTCTCTTGGTTCTCAAGAATTTTTGTTTTTACTTATTTGATTGTCTATGTGTATTTTTAAGGCTATTCATTTTTATTTCGCTTCGCTATATAATTAGGTATGATCATTTTTTTTTATGTATCCATGCATATAATTTGTAGGCATAAAAATTACTTTATAGTTATAAACGGATGACAAACATAAAAGAAAATGCTGATATGGATTCAATACAATGGTATCCAACTACTTTTTCTCATAGAATTTTGTAGAATTATATATTTTTCCTTTTTAATTGCCGTTATTATATTCTCTTGCCAATTTTTTATAATCCGAATGGTGATTTTACTTGGTGTAACAAAAGGATTAGCTTATCTTCATGAAGAATCAACATTGAAAATAGTACATAGAGACATTAAGTTAACATGTATTACATGACAATGATTTGAGTGCCAATATCTCTGATTTTAGTTTAGCCAATCTTGATGGAGAAGGGAATACACATATTAGTACATGGATAGCAGGAAAAATATTAGTACTTGCCACAACTATTAGCTTGAGTCCAAGTCTTTGTTTTGTAACCACTAAGATTTCATTGTTTTGTGAAATAACTAACTCACGGGTACTACATTTCTTAACAGTGAGTACATGGCTCTAGAATATGCTATGCGGGGTTACTTGACTGATAAGACAAATTTATATAGTTTTGGAGTTGTAGCTTTGGAGATCGTTAGCGAAAAAAGCAACATAAATTACATGCCAAAGGAGGAGTTTCTATATCTTCTAGATTGGGTATGTTTGAACTTCTTTTTCACTTTATGAGTTTATTATGATAAACATGAAGGAATGTGGCATAAGTATGGACAAATAGAGCACATATTTTCTCTATTTCTCATATTCTAGAAATGTGTGCCCTATATATCTCTTCATTTCTTTTGAGAAATGGACAACAATTCTACCCTGATCTCTCAACACCAAACTTATCGTCTTCTTTCTAGTTTTTATTATATTTATATTTGATTAACTTTCTACTTACTTCATATTTGCACGCTGAAGGCCTGTGATCTTCAAGAGCAAGGGAACCTTTTGGAGTAGGTGGAACCAAGTCTTGATTCATGATACTCCCAAAATGAGGCCATGAGAATGCTAAATTTGGCATTGTTATGCACCAACTCATGTCCCACTCATAGGCCATCCATGTCATTGATTTCTAGAACAACTTTCTCAAGAGCGTTATGATTTCCAGAACAACTTTCTTCACTCCACTACCAATCAATCTGAATCCACCCCACTTGATACTGCTCATGTTTTTGGTACACCAACACCATACTCACTACATAATCTCATTCTTCAAAGTCATATTTGCTCCCAAATTCATTTTAAGAGAGCATCTAAAATGTCTCCAGCCATTGTCTCCCCTTAGAATACCATATATCCTTTGTTTGGTATTAACAAGTACCTTGCTTTCCTTGATATGGACCTTTTTAGATCAATAATTCCTTAGGATAATATTATGTATGGCTCTCTCCCTACTGTTGACTCTGCTTTTGCCACCTTGACATCCTTCTGCACTATTGTTGTTCCCTCCCCATGTAAGCCTTCTCCAACTTCTCAGCATATGAATGAAGACCCTTTCCTCATCCTCCAAAACACACCAAGGTAGAGAAGGACACCTCAAAAACAAGAAATGATATCCCCAAAATCATTGATAGACAAGTTCATTAAGATAGTGAGAATGCAATCTTGTGGAATTGGATGGCTACTCAACTTGTTCCCAAACTAGGACTTGAACCACCTCTTCCAAATCTTTATCCAATCTTTACTGATCTACCAAAGCCCTTCATATCTTCATCCTCTTATGGCTTTTCTCTATCTTTATCCTTCTAAACTGGCTCTGGGTTCCTCCCACCTTTTTTGATATGACAAAGAGGGAGAATAAGAAATTTGATTTAGGATTTAAAGAAGCATTTTTGAACTTTTCATCCTTTTGAACTGGCTCTGGATCCCTCCCACCTTTTGTTGCTATGACAAAGAGGGAGAAGAAGAAATTTGATTTCGGATTTAAAGATGTATTTTTGAACTCTTTGTGTACTTCTTTGTTTTACTTGTATATTTTTTTTTTCTTAAACCATATGTATGAACTCTTTTGATATCTTGATTAATGAAGAAAAACTAGTTTGATTCTAAATATATGTCGATAGATGCAAATATTAAAGGGGATCTTTTTTAACATATGCACTTTGTATAAAATCATATTTAAATCAAAATCAAAATTAAAATCTAATTAACATGTTTGTCATCGTCAAAAAGGGGAAGATTATTGAGGCAAAATCCTAAATCAAGTGTTTTGAAGATAAATAAACAATTAATTAATTACTAATCATGATTCTAATTATGTTGTTATTTAACTTGTGTTTTTGAGTGATTTTGTAAGACTCTTAATTTTAAATCCTAAATTATACAATTTAAGTGTATTTTGAGTTGAATTTCTCAGGCTTTTAGCCCAATTTTTGGTATTCAATGAGTTAAATGCCAAAAATATATTTTTGGAAATTGGATAAAAATTATTTATCAGAAATTAATTTATTTACGTTACGAAGAATTTAATACCGGACAATTTTGTTAAAAATATCTCTAGTTGTAGAAAATTTTATCTGTCAATTGAGTTGCAACGAGAGTTTATATTTTTAACAAAAAGTGGTTTAGGAAGTGATGGGTGAAATGATAATTTTATGAAATATCTAGATATTTTTATATATTTATGGTTTGGTTTTAATAATATTTTCCCCCCGTTCTCGTGAAAATTCATCCCATTCTTCCTTCTCCCTTCTTTTCTTTTTCTTTATTTTGCTTCAAGAAACGAAACCCAAGTCTTCGTGGGTGAGAAAGAGAAGATTTCTCAGCTCCTTTCTTCTTCTTTGATTTAAAAACAAAGAAAAACAGTGTTAGGGGTTTTCAAAACAGTCAAACACAAACCTCCATTTTTCTTCGACATTTGAGCGTCGTTTCGAGAAGTGATAGAAGGGAAATCTGATCACCTCCATGCTATGGTGCTAGTGAGCCAACTTTAGAAGTGACGTCGCGAGCAGAGATTTTATCAGAATTGATACGGTACTATAATCGCGTGTTAGAGCAATCATTAAGGTAAGGGCTCCTTCCAAACTTTTAGTTTGCATTTAGGAACTTATATGTGGTTGGGTGGAAAATAAATTTGTTAAAAAGATTGAAGTGTAGATTTGGGGAAAATAAATTTAATGCTTTTATAGGTGAAATTTTAGAGTTGGGTTTTTGGTGATTTTAATGAGTGTTTTGTGGAAAATAAAATTAACTCATTTATGTGTGGTTTTGAGGAAATGAAATTTGATTTGTTTGAGTGGTGGGTTGTGATGATTTGTGTTTGTCGTGTTTGATGTGTTCATAATTAATATTTATAAATTTTGAGATGTGTTTGTGTGGATTTTGTGGAAAAATGAATTAATGTGATTTGGTGTGAATTGTGGATTGAATTTGAGAAATGTTTGAGTATGCACTGTGTGGAATTTCAAAATCATTAGAGTTAAATGAGTATTAAAAATGGAGAATCTTTTAATATCTGCGTTTACATAATGATTGTCGTGAAAATTGTTAGAGTTAAATGAGTATTAAAAATGGGGAATCTTTTAATATCTGCATTTACTTAACGATTGTTGTGGATAGAGGTAGAGTATGCTCATGCATTTCATTGTACATGGCGACTGGATGGGCCATGGTGATAGTGGTGACCGGATGGGCCACGAAATGATTCCATGTGATTTGTTGGTTCATCTTATCCTTATGGATATTATCGCATCGTGCTGATCTATGAGAGATTGCACTCTAGAATGTGCTGATCTGTGTGCGATTGCACTCTAGAAAATAGTGTAAGGCCTATGATAGGCGACACTTTAGTCAATCGTGCAGGCCTGTGATAGGTGGCACCTTGATAATTAGTATAAGGCATGTGATAGGCAATACAATTATGATTTATGCCCCTTCGAGGAGGGTTTTGGTTTAGAATTTTGAGTCCATCCATTTTGGCATATACACATTGTATTAGGGTGCTTGGCACGCAAGTCGTGTTTGATTCAAGATTATGATTGAGTGTTTGAACTCATGTTGTCATGGTGATTGTGTTATAATTGCCATGTGCAGATGTTTTGGATTTGTGCGTAAGTGTGATTGATTGCAAAACCATTTTGAAACTGAAGTTGTCGTGGTGATTGTGCTATAATTGCTAAGTGTGAATGTTTTGGAATTGTGTGTAAGTGTATTGATTGCAAAAACTTTTCGAAACTCAATTCGTCATGGTGATTGTACTACAATTGCTTAGTGTTGATTGATTTCGAAACCCTTTTAAAAGCTGAATTTTGTTGTTTTTCTCCTGTTGTCTGATGTGTATTCGAATACAGACATGTTATTTTTGCTGCTGACTTATGTGTAGTCGAATACAGAAGGTTGTATTCGAATACAAACATGTTGTTTTTGCTGCTAACTTATGAAACAGCCTTGTATTCGAATACAGAGATGCTGTATTCAAATACAACAGTATAGTTTTGTTAAAAACTTCATTTTTCAACTTTGTTTATGCATGTTTGGCATATGGAAACCCTTTTTAAGGTGCATGCTATGTTGAAAGATTATTTTGTGCATTTAAAAACTTAAATGTTATGTGTTAATTGTTAATTTCGGTTGGTGACCCTTTACAACTATTGTGGAAATCTAGGCTTTTCCCTCATATGAGAACTAGGACCATTATGCTGGTTAGTACCCTGTAGATGGGAAGGTAGTTGGACACACCTGACTGGAGTTGTGTTAGGAGGATCTTGCGGGACGCGTGAAGATCACCCGGAGATGTATAGTTTTTTGTAGAATGATCAGATTAGGTTGACGTATAGGGACTAGATGTCTTTCTTTTTGGGTTGTGTTTATTTTAATTTGGAAGACTGTACCTATACCAATATTCTCAGCTTGTCATTTTATTTTTGATGGGTTCCATGTACCACTTTTTGATGTGATGTGGGGAGTTAAAATTCTTGGGGCAATGCTTTTGTACAAGTATCTACCGAGAATACCCTAGGGGTATGAGCTATGTCTTATAGGCCTCATAGCCTTAGTGTATTTTGATGTTTTAATACTTGGGATTTTGATTTCAAAAAACTATTCCGCTGCTTGTAAATATTTGTTGACTTTGTCGTTATATTACGACTTAAATATTTATCCAAAAGTATTTCCTTTTTTATTTCTTTGTTTTTATGAATTTGTTTTAAAAAACAAATACACTCGCGCTGTTAAAAATTGAGGTGTTATAGATTTATTCAAATATAGTTGATCAAATACATTCATACAACAACCAAAGATCTCATCATGAAATAAATTAAGAACATCATGTCTTACTTGACGTGGAGTGATTGCAAGAACATTCTGGTTTATCAAAGAACATTCTAGTTTATAAAGGAACATTCTGATTTTTTTAAATGATCATTCTATTTATTCCTTTTAAGGACATAATTAAAACATAGCATTCTCCATAGTCCAAATCTTAAGTTAAAAGAATATTAATACAACTCAAAACAATAATCAAGTCCAGAACTCAAGCTGAAGGCACAAAGAAGCAAAACAACTTCCAAATCAATGACTAGATCCATCTTCAGATTTAAAAGTACAATGTTATTGCAGTTTTTGTAGAAAGCTCCACATGCTTCTGAGATAAAGGAGTGACATTAAACAACTACTCAATCACTCATCCACATTTTTCATAGGACATAGAACGAAGAACATTATGATTTTAAAAAAGAACATTCTAGATCGAATATCACACATGCCTATTAAAGTTCACTATGGACAAACATTTTGCATGAGTTAAGTAACGACTATAATAAGCCTTTTTCTAACCTTGTGTTCATATATAAAAAGAACATCAAGGCGAAGACAATTGTAAGAGCTTTTAGTGCAATCATTTCAATACTCAAAAAATCATACTCAAGCAACAAAACTTTTCACCCAAGCAAAACTCGAGCCTTCTCTTAATATATTCTAGGATCTCTTTATTGAGTTATTGATGATAATCAATCTCAAATAAATGTTGAGTAGATTCTGGTCCTAAATTCTTTTATCATACAAATGATATGAAACTCAAGTATGTCTCTTAAGATAGTTTGAGTATGTTTTACAAATCCTTTTAGTTATTAGAAGGTAACTTGTATAAATCTTTTATCGACTAAAAGGTACTGTAAAAATCCTTTTAAGGTTGAAAAGTGAATTTAGTAATTGATCAAGAAAAATAGTGTGAAAGCAAGAACGTTCTTTGTGTCAAACACATTAGTTGAAAAATTCACAGATTGTGAGTAACGTAATCCACCTTAAGTGAACCAAAATACATCATTATGTGATCTTCTTATCTCTATCTTAATTTATTTCTCACTCACTAATCACATATCACCTAAAAATAATTTGTTTTATTTGTTTTCTGAACTTTTTGTTAGTATCTAAGATTGATCTTGAGTTAATTTAAATTAAAATTAGGAATTAAAATTTCAAAAAAGGATCACAATTCAAACCCCTTTCCTTGTGATTGATATAGGTACTTCAATTTACACATTTATTAAGTTTATGTTTCATGTGTTTTTTTGCTATTGTGATTTTCGTTGTCTTAATAGGGGATTGTTGATCGTGTTAGTGTGACATTGTTTTAGTTTTTCGTTTTGGTACGACGTTCGTTTAATATAATAAAAAAATCAATAATTTTAATTTCATCAAAGATAAAATTATAAATCTAGAGACATAAATATTCTAAATACCATAGTTTTTGCATTATTTATAAGCTTTGTATTTTTTGTAAGTATTTTATGGCTTTCAGCTATTATAACTTATGTATTTTAACTTCTGCTTTAAAAATTATTGCTATTGATTTATTATATTTATTTGAATGAAAGGTATATTTTAGTAAAAAAAATATAAATATTGTTGAACATTAACCGCAGTGACGGCAAGGAGTGAAGATAATCAATCTCAAACAAATATTGAATAGATTCTAGTCCTAAATTCTTTTATCATACAAATCACCTGTAACTCAAGCATGTCTCTTAAGATAGTTTGAGTATGTTTTACAATCTTTTTAGTTATTAGAAGGTAACTTGTAAAAATGGACTAAAAGGTACTGTAAAAATCATTTTAAGGTTGAACGATAAATTTTGTAATTAATCAAGAAAGATAGTGTGAAATCAAAAACATTCTTTTGCCAAACACATTAATTGAAAAACTCACATATTGTGAATATTGAACCTAATCTACCTTAGGTGAACCAAAATACATCATTATATGATATTTTCATCTCTATCTTTATTTATTTCTCACTCACTAATCATATATCTCTTAAAATTAATTTACTTTATTAATTTTTTAGAATTTATTAGCAATTAAGATTAATCTTGAGTTAATTTAAATTAAAATCAAGAATTAATATTTTTAAAAAAAATCAGAATCCCCTTCCTTCTAATTCTTGTTTAATTCCTTCCATTCCATCGGCGCATTTTTCAATTCCGATGAAAAAAACGTTGCGAAATTGCAAGTTAAGGTTGTGAGGAAGTGTGATGCGTTTGTTGATTTGAGGGATTGTCTCTCTGATTCAGTTCTGGTGCGCGAGGTATTTAGTGAATCTAGGAAGGGGAGATTCGGCGAGTTTTTAGCTGTTAGGGTTCTTGAATTGCTAGCGACTGAAATTGGCTGTGACGTTCTTTTACGACTTTAATTTCAGCTTCAGAAATTATGATTTTTAATGTATTTTATCTATTTGAATGAACATTGGAATTTAGGAAAAAAAGAAAAATATTGCTGAACATTAACGGCAGTGAGACAGTAGGCGGCAAGGCGTGAAGAGAGAGTTCCTGAGAGTATTAATTTTGGCGGGAGTTTAGTGCAGGATCTTCTTCTCCCATCCAATAGGTAATGGGTAAAAACTTGCCAATTAGAGATTACACAGGAAGAAGACTGTCCAGTTAATAAAACGGCACCGTTCCATCCTCTGATCTCACTCACATATTCAAACTCAGATTCATTCGTTTCCTTTCTCGTATCCAGCCGACAATGGCTTCAAACCCAGATCCAATAACATGTTACTCGCATACTCACCGCATCCTTCTCTTCATAGATCTCGACCCACTCCTCCACAACAACAATCACTTCATCAAAAACATTCTCTCCACTTCCAAAACCCTATTTTCTTTCCCTCCAATTTCATCCTCTCTCTTCGCCTTCAAATTCTTCTTCTCTTCTCTCCCACCTCACCTCTCTTTCTCCAA